>OZ017738.1:244210271-244245271 GCA_963969285.1 Odontomyia ornata
ACAGAACTATGCTCATGTCAGAAAAGTTCGTACATTTCCCCTTCCCCTGCCCCCCTTGGTACTTATAAGACAATTTTAAGACTTGTTTTGAAAAGATCTCATTGAGACCTTTCCAATGACATCCTACTCGACTACCAATGGTGAAAATTTTTTTTTGACGGGGCACCCCCTTATATGGGGAGACCCCCCTTAAACGCCTTTGAAAAATTTTTCCTCCCTTAAACTTTCAAGAGGTCACCACTTCTGACCTTTCTACAAAGTTTCATGGCTGTAGCCCTTATAGTTTCGGAGAAAAAGTGCTGTGACATGCAGACGGACGGACGGACGGACGGACGGACGGACGGACGGACAGACGGACAGACGGACAGACGGACACAGGTCGTGATTGCAATAGGGTTTTGTATTTAGTACATAACCCTAACAATGGGTTTTCTTTACAGTAGGAACACCATTTTATCTTGACAGGATTTTTATGCAACTCATCATGCGCAAAGTTTTAACATATGTTGTACTTGTACACATAATGAACTCGCCATCATAAGTCGCAGTATAACCTAGCCAACACTTAACAACGGCCTACGTGATGCGCTGTTTAATTTGATCCAAGGACCATGGTAAATGTCCCAAAGAGGTTTGAATCAGCTATAAGGTTATTTCCATCCCCCGTGACATCTGAGAAAGAATCGTGAGTATTTATTCGTTGATTCGTATCTACCTCCACTGTTTCTCCATAGGTCGCGAGACGAAGAGGAGTACCGTAAGCATTACTATTATTTTATGTGGAGTGGAGTGAAGTGACTATAGGTATACACGTAAAAATAAAATTATAATTATTGTTAAAAGGTTTAATGTACATTAAATGGCATTTGTTATGTCACGCCCGGGTCCCATGAGGGATAGAGATATCGGGAGAAAATGGGTATCTGGATCCACAAAAAAATAAAAGAAGGCTAAAAGGGTCTAATCAGATCGGGTTTTGGGTTGAGGATTGATGGATTGCCTCAAAAAGCATCTCATAGCATGACAAAATCAGATTAATTGATTTCTTTGACGTCGGATATTGCAACAGCCAATACTTCATTCAATGTGGTAAGTAATTGAGATGTATTGAGTAGTAAGCTACAGTCGGAAGTAGAAATACCACCAAACTCTACCCAATCAGAATTTGAGGTAGAGAACGGAGTTCCTGATCAACAAATTAATTCTCGGTCAGTTAATGGTAATGAAAGTGACATTATCAACGTTTATAAGCTCTGATCCAGGTTAAGCTCGTTTCCCCCAATCGATTTCCAGCATCGTGATATTGTTCAAAGTGGTTCAATGCAGCCATCAAATAACAGCGATGATGGTTATCCCTAAGATGATGACCATAGGCACTTTTCTCAGTTTTAATTTTTAAGAAGACTCAGTACTGGTGAAACTCAATATCTTCGCTGTCTGGTTTGTTCTAGTTATCGAAACAAAGTTAACTGTTTTCCGCGTAGACTTTTTAGCAATCCTCAAACTCAGATGGTTCAAGGAGATGCTGTAACTGGAAATACTTAACAAATATTTTACAAAGACACGAGAATACTAGAGAACATATGTCATTTATGTTTCAATGGCTAGCATTTAAGAAGCGAAATAATCATGGGAAAACAGTAGATAAAGAAAACAAAATGCTAATTCATGAATCTCAAAAACATGAGTACAATTTATTTGAAAGATTAATTGACATCGTTAACTTCTTAGCCTCACATAATCTGGCATTCAGAGGGCATAGAGAATCTCTTAAAATAGATTGTAGTGAAAATTTCGCCAACTTCATAGACTTATTCAAATTACTTTCTAAATATGATCCCACGATTAGAGAACACATGAAACGTATTTATGACCAACAACTTGCAATGCGTAATCTAAGCCACGATATTAAAAATGCGTTGATAAGGCTAGTGGCAAAAAAAGTAACCGAAGAAGTGATTCGAAGGGTAAAAGAGGTGAATTATTATTCTATTTTGCTTGACTGCACAAGAGACCATAGTCGAGTGGAACAAATATCTGTCGTATTACGATTTTACTACATAACAACCGGTAAAATAGGAAAACATTTAATTGGGGTTCTTGTTGTCGCTGAGTCAACCGGGGACTACCTAACTAATGCAATACTTGAAAAAATAGGAAAAAATTGATATGATATTTACAATTGTCAAGGCCAAGGGTGTGACAATGGTCCGAATACGGTAGGCATAAAAAAACAGAGTTAAAACTCGAACTTTGAATATTAATCTGCGGGCATTTTTTAACACGTTGCGGTTCTCATAGTTGGAGCTCGCTGTTAGCAGCTGCAGCTGATTTTTTCGAGGCAGTAAAAATATTTTTTGTTTTATTCAAAAATTTATTTGTTATTTAGAGAGTTTATCGAAGGCAAATTAAAACTTACTTTAAAACCTTTATCAGGCACAAGGTCGGAAAGCAGAATCGAAGCAGTTAAAGCCAGGTTATTCCAATTTGAAGGTGTTGCTGAATGTACCGGGAGCTTAAAAAGTCCACAGAAGAATCCAATACACCCAGTGATTGTGATTCAGTTCTAAATGAAATACTCGGCTTAGATTTTCTTGTATCGTGACATTAATGGTTTGCAATATGATCGCGAGTGAATATCATAAGCAAATTAGGCAATCCCTAGAAGTTCGTTTAAGCATTGCCCTTGATCATTTACATAAATTCTGTGACCGGATCAAAGAGTATCGGCGAATTGGATTCTACCAAAGCTTATCTGACGCTTATTGATTTATTGAAAAATGTAATAACCTATGACTTGCCAAAAGAATTTAAAAATAAAAGGTTAAACAACATGAAGAGGATGTTTACTTATGAAAGTAATGATGAACCCATACATTCTCCAAAAATTCGGTTCAAAACAGAGTTCTTTTATACTATGATTGATTCCATAATGAGCAGTATGGATACAAGATTTACATCTCGGAATCAACATTTTGCAGATTTTGGTTTCCTCTTTGATTTAAGCAAACTCAAAAATATTCGAAAAGAGCCTTTATTTATTTATTTATTTATTTATTTATTTATTTATGTAAATTCCATTTAACAGATCAAAATTATCCAATTACAAAATGGAACAAAACAAACAGAAAAGAAGATTAATGAAAATTAGAATTAAGCGTTAAAGTTAATATAAAAAAGAAATTCAATGGTACTAACAACAATAAATATGCGTGTAAAATTAAATTAAAGCGCACAAAAAAAAAGAAAATAAAGTCTGATATTTACTCCAGTTGAGCTTTAAGAATCAGGCTTCTTAACCTCAATTTAAAAACTAGGTATGAGTCGGAAAAAGGACCAAGCTCAAGCCTATCATGACTCCTTACCATTCGTATAATAGGAGAGTGAAAATATACATTTGTACGGGCATACGGTGGCACGAAAAAATTATTTGCCCGAGAAGAACGCGATGTTTGACGAAGACGTAGGTCTGCAAGCAATGTTAATGAAATTTGATTGTGGCAGAGTTGATACAGAAAACACTGATCTAGATACATGCGACGGGATGACAGAGTAGGCAAACGTAGGAAGGATATTAAAACATTGTCAAGAGTTAGGCACAGTCCTACAAGTGGTTGAGAGCAGTGACATCCAATCTTATGAATTGTATGAAGAACTGCCGAATTTTCCCACCTGCATTGGAGAAGTAAAATAGCTGCTTCAATACAGAACAGAAAATAACTTTAAGAAAATTTGCCCAAACATTTATGTTGTAATTCGAACTTTATTGACACATTTAAGTACAGCTTCCACTGAAAGGAGCTTTTCTAAATTAAAGCTTATTAAAAACTTTTTAAGAAATTCAATGGGTTAGCAAAGACTTATAGCACTAGGAGTTTTATCCATTGAGACTGATATAGTATCTAAGTTGTACTAAGATGCAATTATTAAGGAATTTAGTAAGGCGAAAAGTAGAAAACATATGTTTATATTAATTCACTGTTAAAGTCTAGTCAGCAAGTACTATCATTTTGAAAGAGCAGAAATAGCATGGTCAAGTTAAAAAATTCCGTTCACCAATTTATAAAAGTAGTATACAGTGTCCAACAATTTTAACTCACATTGAGAAAACACTTGCTGACGAGACTCTGCTTTATTTATGTTAAAGTAAAGATGTATGCTTTTGTACAGATGAAAAAATCTGTTTAAATAGTTGAGTAAATTGTATTAACTTACTTTTTTCCATAACTTTTACATACGCCATTTATACGGAAGTCGATGCTGTGTAAATTATACATACTAATATGTGTTTGATTGCTATGAAGATTGTTTGTTTCTTATTAGGTTAGCTTAATGTAGTTTGTGGTGGGTAGGGCTTCCTGTGGAACTATGTACCTTTTAAGGTATATGTGTTTAATCGTAATTTTATTGGTTGAAATTGGCTACTGCACACTCGTGTATTCATGGGGGATAGTACAAAGGTTAACTATTTGAATTATGCCGCTTTGTCTTTTTAACTACATGTAAATAGTTGCAGATCATTGATAAATCGAGGCTCGAAGGCTACGGCTAGATGATAAATCACTGTCTATTCTGCTGGTATGCATCTTAATACTAATTGTAGCGTATCTGTCGACAGTTGCAGTCGAGTCGCTCAGATGCTTTTATGGATTTCTGTTGTGCCTTATAACTAAAAAAAGCACGTCCACTGAAAGCTAGGGTCGACAGCTCAGAGGCTATTGTGATCATGTAACTCAGACATAAGAATAGCGTAGCTGCTGATGGTTTTTGATCAACAGCTCAGAGGCTAACTTTTTTTGCTTAGACTGAAGGCTGAGTGGCTGCCAACAGTTTTGTTTTGAAGGGACCACATTTGTGGCTGCCGACAGTGAGTTTTCCGGGGACTACTCAACTTATTAGTTTTCCAATTTACTGTAAAAGTATCGGCTTGACTGCCACTATTTTCCATTTTTTTACTGCTAATGCTATGAAATTGCAAATTGAGAGCTGAATCCATACTTCGTAATTCACGGGCAAAACAAAAAAATAGGACTTGAAAGAGATAATTGGTTTAAGGGTACATTTGCTTGCATTGCGTTTGCCTTTGTTGTATTGGGTTATAATAACTAAAAGTTGTTTGTTTCACAGTTCATACACTTTGATTATTTCAGTGTAACTTAAATTTATTTTAGTTTCTTGTTTAGCATTTGTTTTAAAAGTATTCTCTTGAATGTAAATTTTATATTCATTTCACGTTGTTTGTTTATTTTGTTTGTACTTTAATTTAATTGCATTAACAATTAATGTCAAAACGTCTATTTAATCAAATGCATATTTTTGTATGTAATCAATTTATGAAATATTAGAGTGTAGCGACTAGAGATTGTACCAATCACTTGATTTCATTAAACGGTCTCAGAAAATTTTTCGAATGCTAGTTCAATTTAAAAAAATACGTGAATATTCACGTGGGTGCGCGTTATTGATATTATAATTGTTTCAGTTGTTTGAGCCGTAAAACATGTTATGTTTACATAACGATGATGTTTTCATTATGCTTGCTTGTGTTTAATGTTTACTTGTACTATTAATTGTTCTGCAGGTTAGCCAATTGAAACTTTTTAGCTTTGATAAATTTTAACGACAAACTATGTTTGAATTGTTGAGAAGCTTATTTGGATGATTTTTGGATCAAAAAGACGAGAATTAAAAATATGGATCGATTTTCTTTGCATTAATTATTGGAAATTTGTATTATATTTTTGTCATTAAGATGATCAATGATTGATTGAATACTGATGTAGCTTGATTGACTGTGCAAGTAGCAGTGATAACATACAGGAATTGAGTGCTTTCAGATATCAGCTGGAAGGGAAGATCTGCAGCCCATTTAATTTTGCTACACAATGCGCTGCATTGTGGTGTTTGCAAAACCGATATCCTACCTGCCCTGCCAATTTTGTTAAGCTTTTTTCTAATACCTAACTACTTGGGTGAGTTTCATTGGACGTAGCACCAATATACCCACTCGTATATCTCCGATGCGTACCCGAATCCCCTCTATTAACCTTGCATACCTAAACAAAAACTTCACTCAACTCTACTCCAAAGCATTGACCTAGCCTAAAGTCTCGAGACCACTACGACAAAACAAGTGTACCCCAACGCCAACGTCATAGGCTGCTATGAGTTCTTTTTACCTTTTAGGACTGCCCGAACATAATGTGCCATCTGGTTCTATATGTCAGCCGATTCAAGTATCAACGTGATTATACTATCCAAGGTGAGCTTCCCCGTCTGCCTGTAGAGATCCCTACGCAGATTCTCCCATTTTTTGCACGCAAAAAATGTTTGGCGCGCATCATTTTTCTCTTCTGGGCAAAATTGGCAATTGGTGGACCACGATTTACCAATCTTGTAATGGTACTACTGAAACACTCATGCCCACTCAGAAGATGGGTCACATAGAAATCAGTTTCACCATGCCTTCGATTTGGCCACGGTCTCACATCTGGGATGAGGCGCGTAGTTCACCTTCTCTTTGACCAATTCATCCAAGGCTACTGCCAATCGTTTGATGAGCACTACCATCAACAATCTTGCATCCTCATTTTGATGCAGGCAAATAGCGCGGTGCTCTCTAGCAAGGAAGGCAGCAGGCATCACGCCTGCAATAACTGTCACCGCTGAATCAGAGACTGTCAGATAAGAAGATGCAATCCTCAGTGCTCCTCTTCTCTGTACCTGTGCGAAGCGTTTTCGGTATACCTCCATACTGAGAGTGTCGCTCCATATTTTTGCACCATATAAAGGCACAGAGGCTACAGCACGTATCAAGAGGCGTCTCCTTGATGGGTTGAGTCCCCCTACGTTAGCCATAAGTCAACTCAGAGCCGATACTCCCAAAGCAGTCTTCTCAGCTTTTACCTGGATTTACTCAGAGAAACTCATCTTCGAGTCGATCAGTAGCTGTAGGTACTTCACCGCTGGCTTCGATTTGATTAGTGTGTTTCCAATACTGATCGTCTTTACTCTGTGGATTCTCTTTTTTGTCAAGGCGACCACTTTGGGTCTCTCCAGTCCTAAACTGAGCCCGCGAGCAGTCACTCAACCTCTCACTCGACGCACTATTATACCATGCCTAAGTTGCACTTGTTCAACGATGAATAAATCAAATAATGCTAAATTGCCTGAGTACAGACAGCGAAAAGGTTGAATTAGCCAGCAGAAGCGATTATCACAAGTCGTATAGAACTGGAATCGATGCTTTGGAATGACGGATATGATGGCCTGGACCTAGTTACTTTGCACGATAGCGCCGAGGTAACATTCGCGCGTGCACGTCTACAATTCAATTATCATACCTTCTCCGTCCCGGTAAAACCCTGGCAGGCTACGGAGTATGTTCAAAGTACGCACCATTGGGTTGGTGGTGCAGGTTTGGTTGACACGGATTCCCGATTAGCACTGATCTGGCTCTGAACACTTGTCTCCATAAGGGCTCTACAAAGATAACCATGGGACCAAACAGGCGACTACACACACGAATGGAGATAGCGACTCGGAGACGGGGACTCAACAAAATCGGAGCAACCAAGAACCCTTAAAAAGATTAAAAACCCCCAAAAAAGAAAACAAAAATAACAACAATGACGACGCAACTAGTGGTTGCAGTCACAATATTAACAGCACATCAGGAGTGGGACTAACACCGCCAAAAACGACGATTAATACAATCACAGTGAAGATGGAGATTAGCAGACAGTCTTGTCCAGACTGAGATTACGGCTGCATCTGGGCGCACAAAATAATGATGCAAACTCCGGAGTGTCCCAAAAAGAATAGAAAGAATTCGATGGTCACTGCTGTGGTCGTGACCGAAGTGACTGAAGCAAGGGTCTTAAATCCTGAAATAATAACGAGCTTTCCCGAAGTCCACGTGGAGGGTATAGCAGAAAAAAACAGGAGTGATCAGACAAATAAGGTGATGTTGTGTGATTTCATCGCCAACGTTGGAATTGTGGCGGAACTACTGTTTTCGGGAAGGGAGGCCGACAACCTCTCCCAAGAACGATGGTCGTAAAGTACGATTGCCGCTCAGCAACATGAAGAAGAAAAACTAATCCAAGCATCGGGAAATCTTCCAAAAGGAATACAATCTCTATGTGACTCACCAAAAATCAACAAAGTAGTAAAGATTGGGCTTCTTGAACTAGAGGAGCGTATAAAGCATTATTGGAGGAGATGGTTAAACGCAAAGAAAGACCAGAAGGCCAAAAAAGAGCAGAAGGCTAAAGAAGCGCTGGGAGTCAAGTCTGAAGGGCACTCGTGGATAGCTCCGCCATCAAACATAAATAAAAGAATGGCGTCTAGCCCAATCGAAGGAGATTGGGATAAAGGAACGAAGCAAGAGGCACTTGATTGGCGTGGAATGCTAGATCATTGATTCCAGATAGTGCTGACAAAAGGAGCTAAGAAACTCATTCAAATGATGCCAAAAATAAAGTTCACAAGAACGCCCGACAAGAAAAAAAGAAAGAAGCCCCGACGAAGACCCCGGCAGCAGGCGCTGCTCTTGAAACCTCAAGATGGTCGATCCCATGAACAATGCGTGGCTATCATTGACTTGACCAAAAAGACGCCAAATAATTTCTGAAAGGAGGATTGTGTGCAGGATACCGTAAAGAGCAGCACCTCTTCAATGCTTCAAATGCCTTGGCTATGGAAAAACTGCCGCGTTTTCCAGGAAGTTATGTCCAATGCAAAGTCAAAACTTCGATGACACGTATCCTGCAGCTAAACCAACATCGCAGTTAAACTGCCCAAAATCCGCTTTGCGAGGGAAATGAAAGCCGACTTAATGCTGCTGAGTGAGCAACACCACGATAAAAGTTCAGCATGATGGTATACTGATGAAATTGGTACTACCGCCAATTGGGTTTGAAATGGTGGTTTCCAAGCGGAGAGCTGTGGACGTGGAAATCGTTTTGTACAGATTTGGTGCACAGGGACCACTTTCTTTAGTAACATATGTACCTAACGCCAAACTATTCGATATCATCTTTTCAAGCATAGATTAGTACTTTGGAGGGCGCTGTCTCGAACGTAGACGGTAACATGTTCATTAAGGGAAACTTCAATGCTAAAGCAATCCAATGGTTCATACCTCAAATAAATTCGTGCGGAAAATGAGCCGCAGAAATGGGTGTTAGGATGGCGTTTTTCAGAATAAACACTGTAAATATGCTGACTTTCAGAGTCCTTAGTACGGAGGATACACAATTGGAGAGTATTAGAGGACTACTCAGCCAGTCATCATCCGTGTATTCTGCTTGAGATCAGTGGTGTTGTCTTCGAATGTCCCTACTCTCGGCTTTCTACGATTTACCAGAACATAGAGGGATGAATGTTGAGAGTTGTCCCGCTACAAGGAGATTCACAGGGGAAGCAAGAACTGGCAGCTCAAGACGAGGTGAACTCAACCATGAGCATCATCACGACTGCCTGCAACGCTTCTAGGTCCCGTCGAAAAATACGGCGTGGCAAGCCCGCAGTGTACTAGTGGTCGACTTAAATCACTGAAAAGTGAAGGAAGTGTCACAACCTTTGCCGTGAGGCTCAGAGGGCACGGAACCGTGACGAGGCTTGTGACCGGATAGCATCATATAAGTTGGCTAGGAAATTCCATTGTGAATTAATTAATAGCAGCAAGGCTTGCTGCTGACAAAGTCTAGTGGACAATGTGAACAAGAAACCATGGGGCCTTGGCTACAAGCTAGTTGTGCGGAAGCTTGATGCCCTACGAAAACATCGCATGCATGATGCGGAAAAGATGGACGAAATAGTGTGGGTATCCCTCCCCGCCCATCCTGTCCACGTTGACCCTGTCTATGGTGAAACAGCAGTCGAGTGTTCAATCTTTACACAGCTTGAACTGGAAGAGGCAGTCCTTTCACTGAAAGGAAAGAAGACTCCAGGTCGAGATGGTGCTCCGGCTGAGCTGTTGCAACTTGTCTATGACCATTGTCCTGACTTGCTGCTCAGCACATTCAACGCTTGCCTACGGATCGGGGTTTCCTCGATGCTATGAAAAGTGGTGAGGCTCGTGCTGATCGGCAAGTGGAAGGTAAATTCCAAACAGCCGTCTGCATACTGCCCGTTACGCATACTAGACACTGCTGGGAAAGTGCTAGAGAAATTCACCGAGGGAAGACTCACTGACGCGGTTCGTGCTCCGGCGAATCCATCTCCTCGGCAGTACAACTTTAGAGCAAGACATTTTACTATTGATGCGATTGCAGAGGTGGTGAGTGCGGTCAAACCGCAAAGTCTTGACTGGCTATATGGATGATGTTTGGCTTTGGTTGCTAGAGGCACCATTGAATAAGCCCAACTTAGGCTAGGTATGCTAGTACACCAAGTGAGAGACTGGATGACTAATCGCGGGCTCAGCTTAGAACTGTAGAAATTTGAAGTGGACATCTTGACGAAAAATAGAATCCCTAAAGTACAAATGATCAGTTTTGGAGACATACTAATCAAATCAAAGCCAGCGGTGGGGTATCTGGGGCTACTAATCGACTTCAAGATGATTTTCTCTGGGCAAATCAGGGCAACGCTTGAGAAGGCTGCTTCGGGAGCATCGGCTTTGAGTTGACTTATGACCAACGTAAGGGACCTCACCAATCAAGAAGATGTCTCTTAATGACTGCTGTAGGCTCAGTGCTACTGTATCGTGCAAAAATTTGGGTAGACACTCTCAGTAAGGAGGTATACCAAAAGCGCTTGGCACAGGTAAAGAGGAGAGGAGCACCGCGAATTGCATCTTCGTATCCGATAGTCCCGGATTCGGCGGTGAGTGGTATTGCAGGTGCGATACCTGTGGCCTTCCATGCTAGAGAGCACCACACTATTTACCTGCATCAAAATGAGGACGTGACGGGAACGGTTGTACACGAGGAGAGACAAGGCTCACTCAATGACCGGCAGCCGTCTTGGAAAAATTGCCCGATGGGAAGGTGGAATGCGCGCCTCATCCCGGATGTCAGACCGTGGCCAAACCGAAGGCATGGTGAGACTGACTTCTGTCTGGGCAAAATTGTATAATTTAAGAAGGGATACCTACAGAGAGACGATAGAGCTCACCCCGGGTGATACAGTCGCGGTGATGATCGAATCGATTAACAAATGGAGCCAAGTGGCACATTATGCTCGGGCAGCCCTAAAAGATAAAAAGGAACTCACAGCAGCTGGGGTATCGATTGTCAGTCAATTCCTCAACCTCTCCCCTTCCTGCTAGAAAAGGATTCTCCTAGCTTGAAGGCGGCTCATGCCATAGCAAAACAAGGCCTGGCCCAAAGTAATGTGACGAACGGTTCCAGGCTGAGTTCTCGGGTTAACAGGGGAGGTGTTAAGTGCGTAGCCCAGTCGCCTTCTTTCAAGCATGGAAGTGCCACATCCTGTGCGAAAATGACATCCACCTCACAACCATCAACAAAAACAAAAAAAACCAAGAAGGAAGAAAGTTATCAATTCATCGCGTATATATATTTTGATATTTTGTTGCGTTTTATGCATATTTGTTCAAGCATAACTTTTGAATGGAAAAAGATAGATTCTGTTCGGTGTATATTCTTCTTCCTTTTAGGTGCCACTTAAAGGACAAGAAATTTAATAAAGATGACGGAATTTTACCGTTAAAACTTAAAAAAATTTTGACTTACACCCCAGTGTGTCAGCATGACTGATCGATGCGTGTCAAGGTTTTAGTTAAGGAGGTTTCAGATGAAGGTCAACATATTGGGCTAAAACGTTTTGGCATGGAGTCTTAATGCTTTTGCAGTATTCAGGAATTTTATGGAGAGACTGATTTGTTGGTGACGGATGATAAAAATCATCAGTTTCCTTAATCTTTTGTAAAAACGGTACACTTTGGTCAATAATTTTTACCTAAAATAACCCATAAATAATTTCTAAATGCAGCATAAATACAATTCAACATGATTTAGAGCAATTTCATTGGGGGCAATGTCATGATGCTTTTCTCTTCCGCATTCATTAATTGCGTACTGGTGAACTTATTACAATAAAAGATCCTCCTAACATCCTTTGACGTAAACGTTACACATAGGATTTATAAAATTCTCCGAAGAAAGAATAAGGATTGAGTGGTTGAAAATTACACAGTTCATCGCCATATGAAAATTGAGTCATTACTTTCTACTTGTAGTTAATATTGTATTACAATTCAGTAATGAGACTAACTCCATGAAAACCGTATACATTTAAATTATTCTACAACTCTGCCATGCCCTTCAAAGCAGTCCCCTTGGGCAGCTATACAATGATTTCAGCGCGTTTTCTATGCTTCGTAACATTTCTGGAACGCTTCGACTGGGATGTCCACGAGTATCCTCATCAAGGCCACCTGGATGTCCGTAATAGACTTCATTGTGAGCTTTGGCGTTTGGTTTCCGCGTCGTATAGGAAAAACGAGCTCTCATCGCCTGTAATAACTCGCTCAAGCAGCATGGCAGCATTTCCCACTTGTACCAAACAGTCTTCTGTGACGGTCATTTGATGCTGCTTTTGCTACTCAGAAAGGTTCTTTGGAACCATCTTCGTGCATAATTTTTTCATCCCAAAATCGTTGATTAAAATTTGTCTGACTGTTTTACGGTTCATACTCAGTTCCGAGGCCAACATTCGAACGGTTAAACGCCAATCTTCATGGATAAGGGACGCTGCACATTCGCATCAGTCCACACCTCGACTGGTCCCGCACTCCGCGTCTCGTCTTCCACATTTTCACGCCCCTCCTTAAACTCTTCAAGCCGTCGAAACACCTGGGCACGACTGAGAGCAATATCACCATGCACGTTTACAATTTTAGCATACGTTTCCGAAGCTGTTTCACCCAACCTGGCGCAACATTTTATCGTGCCGCGTTGCTCTTGATTTCGTTTCTCCATTTTCGTGACGAGCACTACCAACACACGTCTACTCAACACGACACAGCAGGCGAGCTAAACAAGCTAGAGCATTGTTAATATATCAATAGAGAGAGAAGAATGCCGAAAAGGGAGAAAGAAATTTCAAGGCCGCAAGTTTACCACAAGCGTGGCAATAAAATCTGTCTCATTACTTAATTGTCACGCCTCGTATATGCCCAGAAATCTAAAGTTAGTTACTTTAAAGATGACCATGAAAATGCATAGTCGAGTTTTGATTTAACTATAGGACATGATTTTCATGAAGATTTAATTAAAATTATATGGCATAATTAAATGAAAACTGAAGCGACGGGTATCGAATAAACGTGAATGAGTGATGCGGCTATGAAGGATATTTTTACGTAAATTTCTTGAGATTGATTACGGAGTTCACTTATGGTTATATATATATATATATATATATATATATATATATATATATATATATATATATATATATATATATATATATATATATATATTGTTACATGTACAAATAATTCTGCGAGCTACTGTCGCAATTGTTTTCCCAACAATGAAGAACACGAATTCACTCGAAACCACGAGAACCCAACAAGCATGATCAACATCTGCAAGTGACGTCACTCCATTCATCAATTTGCTCGAATCTACCAGGTACCTCTCGGTAGAACATTCGATAATGTACGAGAAATGGGTGAATAGGTAGAGACCCTATATAAAGGCGAGCTGAATGAATGGGGGAGGATCATCATTCATTCGACCGCGATAAGAAAACTGCGATATAGTGGAACGCGAAGTAAAGACAATTGATTGTTTGAGTGCAAAGTGTGTTTCGTAATAGTGAAGTAATTTAGAAGACAATTGCGATAAAAAATTTATGGACAAGTGTTAGATTTTAATTTTAATAGTGAAAATTAAAATTAGTGAAAGTGTTAACGGATTATTGTGCATTTTAGTTAATTAAATAAACTCTTTTAACTTAAATTAAAAGACATTGCGTTTTCACTTTCCCGGAACATTAAAATTATAGGCCGCGAACCAAAAACACGCGACAGTGGTGTCAAGAAGTGCGAAAGAAAAATTTTGAAAGTGAATATTTGAACATTTTTATAGTGCGCAATAGGAAAATTTAAAGAAACATTAAAAATGCCACGAAGCTTAAACTTAAAAATTAATGAATAAACCATGTCGGAGCTTAAGGAAGAGTTGGAATAGCGAAACCTGGCTACGCAAGGTACAAAGGCCACACTGATTGCACGCTTGCGTGACGCAATTGAATCGGAAGGCGCGTATCTGGATTTGGGTGAGCCCTCAGATGCAGAAAAAGGCGCAGAAGGTGGTGAAGCAGAAACAAAAAAACCAAAGGAACCAGAAAATGCGCTGATGCAAATGTTAATGCTGATGCAGCAAGAGCAGCGACAACAGTCATCCAATTTAACTGCGAAGCTCAATGAACAGTCATCCAATTTAACTGCGAAGCTCAATGAACAGTCATCCAATTTAACTGCGAAGCTCAATGAACAATCAGCAAAAATGGACCAACAAGCGATCGAAATCAAGGCAGACATCGCTCAGAAGCTGGAAAAACAGTCAACCGAAATAAAAGCGGAGCTCTGTAGTCTCAACAGCCAAATTAAATGCGTCGAGGAGAAGGTATACCAGGTCGAGGAGAGAATCAACCTTGAGATCAGCCAGGTAAACTATGAGATGGAAAAAGTGAAAAAGGACTTGGAAGCAGCGAAGGCAGTAATAACCGCCTCACCAGCCTCAATTATAACCGCAGCGCAAAGCTCATCTAGAAATGTGCAAGCACCAATATTCGATGGGCAAACGGTCTGGACTATTTACAAAACCCAGTTCGAAGCAGCCGCTCGCATAAATCACTGGAATGAGCAGGAACAAGCAACTGCATTGATTCTTGCTCTAAGAGGCCCAGCTGCCGAGCTGTTGCAGACGATCCCCGTTGAATTGCGCTCAAACCCGAAGGCTATAATGAATGCGCTCGACATGCGTTATGGAGACGATCATCTGAAGCAGATTTATCGGTCACAGCTAAGGCATCGAATGCAGAAGTCTGGTGAAAACCTACAGCAGCTAGCCCAAGACATTGAGCGACTGGCACTTTTGGCTTAACCAGCGTACGACCCAGAACATCGAGATGATGCAGCGACAGAAGCATTCATCAGCGCAATAAAGGACCCGGAATTGCAACAAGCCGTGCGTTTAGCTCAAAAGCAAACGGTTAAGGACGCACTGGCTTATAGTCTGAACTTTGAGGCAGCGAAAAATGTGACTCGTACCACTGCCCGGGCTCGTGAGGTAGTGATAGACGAGTGCAGGTGTGAGCGCGTCGAAATTGAGCGAGGTCCGCATGTAAATGGTGCGCCTAGATGCTGGAATTGCGGAGAGAAGGGGCACCTGCAGAGAGACTGCAAGAAGCGAAGAAAACCGAGCTATTGTCCAGGGTGTGCAGCTAGGAGGAGATCCAGACCGAGTCAGGAGCCCAGAATGGAAGCCCTTCAAACAGAGGGGTCGGGAAACATGCAAGAGCCAACTTCGTGGGGCAGAGGTTGGCTAGGAGGATCGACGTCCCCAGCACCACCATCATCGTGTCAAGACTACATCGTGGAGAAGCGGACTTATGCCTTCCGGGTCAAATTGACGGAGAACACTGCACCATAACAGTCGACACTGGTGCGACCCGATCGATTATCCGACCAGACCTAGTTAGACAGCAACAACTTCACAAGGGCAGAATTTTCTCACTACGGGCAGCTACGGGAGAAACTGCACCTGTTCATGGAGAGGTCAACCTCCAGATACAGTTGGGAGACCTTGTGTTCCGACATAATTTTCTGGTCGCGAACATTATGGATGACTGCATTCTCGGAATGGATTTTCTGCGACCACATGGAATCACGTTGGATTTGGGCAAACGTGTATTGAAATCGCAGAATGTCGAAGTACTGATGGAGGATCCCAGCGTCCAAATCCCCAAGATGAATGTAGTGGTATATACTGACACTGATGTACCGAATTCTTCCGAAAGCATTGTATGGGCCAAGCTTGGTGGTGATTCTGGAGACCACCGATCTTATCTGATAGAGCCAACGAAGACATCCGCATTGCGCAGCTTGATTGTAGGACGAAGCCTTGTAAGATCTTTAAGGAACGGATATGTGCCGGTTAGAGTCCTTAACACCGCAGACTCAACCACGAGCATCAAAGCGGGAGAAGTCATCGGCAGCTGCCAGCCTGTTTCCACCATCACCTCTTTGGAAGCTTCTCACAACCATCACTGGAAAAGGAGGCATGACACAGACAAAGCCCGGGAATCCACGTCTGCAATATTGAAGCAAGTCAAATTGCCGGTGCAGCTATTCAAACGAGCCTCTGATCTGGTCACCAAGTACAGTGACATCTTCTCAACAAGCCCGGATGACCAAGGCCGAACGAGTATGGTAACTCACGTCATAGATACACAGGGAGCCAAGCCGATTCGACAAGCACCGAGACGTCTCCCTATAGCCAAACAAGGAGAAGTGAGCGCGCTGATCTCGGACATGGAAAAACAAGGCGTTATTGAACCTTCTGTCAGTCCATGGGCCGCACCTGTAGTTCTAGTGAAGAAAAAGGATGGTAGCACTCGCTTTTGTGTCGACTATAGGCAGCTTAACGACGTCACTAAGAAAGATAGTTACCCGCTTCCACGCATCGATGACATCATGGACACTTTAGCCGACGCGAAATGGTTTTCTACACTCGATCTCAAGAGTGGCTACTGGCAGGTAGAGATCGACAAGAAGGACCGCGAGAAGACCGCATTTTCAGTTGAGACCGGATTGTGGCAGTTTGTAGTGATGCCGTTTGGGCTTTGCAATGCTCCAGCCACTTTCGAACGCTTGATGGAATATGTGCTACGTGGTCTAACCTGGAAAACCTGCTTGGCATACCTAGATGACATCATCGTCATCGGTAGAACGTTCGAAGAGCATGTGCGGAACTTAGAAGAGGTTTTCTTCCGATAACAACTGGCGAATTTGAAACTTAGTCCCAAGAAGTGTACTCTTTTTGCAGATGAAGTAAAATACCCGGGACACGTCGTATCAGCAGAAGGGGTCAAAACAGACCCTGAGAAGATTGAAGCCGTGAAAAGCTGGCCATCACCAAACAACAAGCGCCAACTACGAAGTTTTCTGGGTCTGGCGACCTACTATCGAAGATTCGACAAAGACTTTGCCAAAATAGCTAAGTGTCTCCATCAGCTAACCGAGAAAAAATCGTCCGTATGTCTGGAATGAACAATGCCAGACAGCCTTTGAGACCCTGAAGGAAAAGCTGAGTGAATCACCCGTGCTGGCGTATCCGAAACCCGGAAAAATGTTTGTAGTTGACACCGATGCAAGCAACGTCGGTATTGGAGCTGTACTCTCCCAGCAGATGAATGGCGAAGAAAGAGTCCTCTCTTATTACAGTCGAGCTCTCTCAAAAAGTGAGAGGAATTACTGTGTGACCAGGAAGGAGCTATTGGCTATAATAGAGGCCACCAAGCAGTTCCACAAGTATCTATATGGCCAGAAATTTGTTCTTCGAACGGACCATGCATCACTGAGATGGTTGCTCAACTTCAAAAACCCCGAGGGACAAGTTGCGAGATGGATCAAAAGATTGCAGTCATACGACTACGAAATTGTTCATCGAAAGGGCGGAGTTCATGGAAATGCTGACGCCCTATCTCGTCGCCCATGTCCAGCTAACTGCAAGCATTGCCGACGGATTGAGGAAAAGGAGCCGCCCGTTGATCTGCGACTGATAACGGCTGAATTCGATGAAGGTTGGTCATCGGAGGAGATTCGAAATGCCCAGCTAGCCGATGAAGACATCGGACCATTGCTCGTATGGAAGGAGACGACTGGGCGACCTGAGTGGAAGGACGTTTCAATGCATGGCGCAACCCTGAAAAGCTACTGGGCACAATGGAACTCCCTTCAGGTGGAGGGTGGCGTACTCAAGCGGAAATGGGAAACGGCGGATGGCAGCTCCTATAGGATGCAAATTATACTACCCAAAAGCCGAATCCACGATGTGGTTAAGGAAATGCATGAAGGATCCTCGGGAGGCCATCTTGGTGTTAACAAGACCTTAGCGAAATTGCGGGAAAGGTTCTACTGGCTCCACGCTCGAGAAGACATAGAGGACTGGTGCCGCAGATGCACAATTTGCGCTTCCGTCAAAGGCCCAAAGCGGCGACTGAGAGGACAAATGCAAACCTACAACGTGGGGGTACCGTTTGAAAGGATTGCTGTTGACATCGCAGGACCCTTTCCTGAATCCGAATGGGGAAATCGATATATGCTGGTTGAAGCCGATTATTTCAGCAAGTGGCTTGAGGTCTACCCCATTCCCAACCAGGAAGCAACTACTGTAGCCGAACAGCTAGTGTTAAATTGGGTCAGTAGGTACGGCGTGCCTTGCAAACTACATTCGGATCAAGGCCGAAACTTTGTGCGAGCTGCTCGGAATACGGAAAACGAGGACAACGCCGCTGCATCCCCAATCCGATGAAATGGTTGAACGTTTCAACGGCACGCTCAATAAACACCTTGCCAAGATGGTTGACGAGAACCAAAGGGACTGGGACCGATATATCCCACTATTTTTGATGGCGTACAGAGCTGCCAAACATGCATCGACGGGCCAAGCCCCAGCCAAAATCATTTTTGGAAAGACTATTCGTCTGCCAGCTGATATAAAGTTTGGAACACCCCCTGAGAAACCCCAAACGATCTCGGAGTACGCAAGTGATCTAAGACAACGGTTGAACCAGATACATCGGACAGTGCGAAAACACCTAGAACCGGCTGCTGACCGCATGAAGACCAGGTATGATCTAAAGGCTAATTCTACTGGCTTCCAGCAAGATGACTTGGTGTGGCTATATAACCCGCAACGGCGAAAGGGTAGGTCTCCAAAGTTGCAACATAACTGGGAGGGACCATACCGAGTCACAAAGCGAATCAACGACGTCGTATATCGCATACAAGAACACCGTAAACCGAGAGCCAAAATGAAAATCGTGCATCTAGACCGTCTTGCCCCATATTACATCCAGGGAGAATTGACTACAACTGGCGACACATCTTTTCGGGGCGAAAAGAACTGAGGTGGGGGCAGTGTTACATGTACAAATAATTCTGCGAGCTACTGTCGCAATTGTTTTCCCAACAATGAAGAACACGAATTCACTCGAAACCACGAGAACCCAACAAGCATGATCAACATCTGCAAGTGACGTCACTCCATTCATCAATTTGCTCGAATCTACCAGGTACCTCTCGGTAGAACATTCGATAATGTACGAGAAATGGGTGAATAGGTAGAGACCCTATATAAAGGCGAGCTGAATGAATGGGGGAGGATCATCATTCATTCGACCGCGATAAGAAAACTGCGATATAGTGGAACGCGAAGTAAAGACAATTGATTGTTTGAGTGCAAAGTGTGTTTCGTAATAGTGAAGTAATTAAGAAGACAATTGCGATAAAAAATTAATGGACAAGTGTTAGATTTTAATTTTAATAGTGAAAATTAAAATTAGTGAAAGTGTTAACGGATTATTGTGCATTTTAGTTAATTAAATATTGGATTATTGTGCATTTTAGTTAATTAAATAAACTCTTTTAACTTAAATTAAAAGACATTGCGTTTTCACTTTCCCGGAACATCAAAATTATAGGCCGCGAACCAATAACACGCGACAATATATATATATATATATATATATATATATATATATATATATATATATATATATATATATATATATATATATATATATATATATATATATATAAATATGTATAGGATATAACGAAATTTCTGCCTGCAGGCCAGAAATTAAATATTTCCTTCAGTTTTGTTAATTATTCAAATTGGTTATGCGAAAACAAAGTGTAGGCGGTTTTTGATAAAAAGCCATGATTTCTTTTCAGAACAAAGTTTAGCTACGAGTTGTACCAAATTCGTACAAAGATCCATTCAAGTGTGTGATAAACCTCACAATGAAAAATCCAAAACTCAGCCATCTGATGAAATTCTCCATCTCAACATAAAAGCTTCAAACATGTGCAACATCAAAAAAGAAACGGAGAAAAACTGATGTGGCATCGCGTCTATAAAATTTATTTCATCCTTTTTAGCGCATTCTGAAGTCGGTTTTCTCATGTTTTTTCCTTGTTTGAGTCAGAAATTGCCCACTTTACTGCGCAATGCTGCAGTGAATTATGCGAATGCCGTAATAATGTTGGAAGAAAAAAATTGTTGGGGGTCACAAACTTGTATGGAAGGACCCTCTGTTCTTCTTGGTGGTTAGAACATGGATGTCATTCACGCATAGAGCGTGGGACTCCTATGCTCGCAAGTAGGTGACTGGACTACCCACTAAACACCTCCCCTGTAGACCCAAGA
Source organism: Odontomyia ornata (assembly GCA_963969285.1). Lineage (NCBI taxonomy): Eukaryota > Metazoa > Arthropoda > Insecta > Diptera > Stratiomyidae > Odontomyia > Odontomyia ornata. The sequence continues at coordinate 244,230,692 of OZ017738.1, forward strand.
GCCCAGCCTGGAACCATTTGACAGTTTACTTTGGGCCAAGTCTAGTTATCCTACGCCATGAGGCGGGTTCAAGCTGAGGGATCACTCTTCTAGCGTGACGGGACAGGGAGAGAGGAATTGCCAGACAGGCGATCTCCCAGCTTTAACGCCCCCAGCTGCTGTGAGTCCCTTTTATCTTTCAGGACTCCCCGAACATAATGTGCCGCTTGATTCCATTTGTCAATTGATTCAAGAGTCACCGCTACTATACTAGAGGCCACTTCACAGCTTACTCCATTTTGTGCACGCAAAAATGTATAGCACCGTCGGCCTGGGTAAGACCAACAATTGGCGGAACGTGACTTACCAATCTTGTGCAGGTAAGATTAAAAAAGCTGGATCAGATAGAAGCCAGTCTCACCTTTCCTTCAATTTGGCTGCAAGCTCACATCCAAAATAAGGCACGCAGTCCACGTTTCCTTCGTACAATTCACCCAAAAGTGCTGCCAATCGTCGAGTGAGCGCTGTCCCTCTTCACGGGCAATCATCGTCCTCGCATCCTCATTTTTACGCAGGCAAATAATACAGCGCCCTCTAACAAGAAGAGAAACAGGTATCACACCTGCGATAACTTTCACTGCCAAATCATAACCTGTCAGATGCGAAGATGCAGTCTTCAGTGCTCCTCTTCTCTGTACCTGTGTTTTCGATACACCTCCTTACTGAGAGTGTCACTCCATATTTTTGCTTCTGACCATACAGCACCCATCAGGAGGCATCTTTTTGATGGTTGGATCACCGTACGTTGGCCATAAGTCACTCAGAGCCGATACTCCCAAAGCATTCTTTTCAACCGTTGCCCAGGTTTGCTCAGAGACACTCATCTTCGAGTCGATCTGTAGCTGTAGATACTTGACCGCTGGCTTCGATTCGATTAGTATGTCTCCAAAACGGGTCATCCTTACTCTAGGGATTCTATTTTTTATCAAGATGACCATTTTGATTTGCTCCAGTGCTAAACTGAGCCCGTGAGCAGTTACCCAATCTCTCACTTGGTGCATTAGCATACCTAGCCTAACTTACGCCTGTTCAGTGGTACGTCCAGTGACCAGAGTCGCAACATCATCCGTATAACTTATCAAGTACGACTCATCTGGCATCTCGAGTTTCACTAGCCCATTGTAAGAAACGTTCTACAGGTCTTGACCAACGATAGATCCCTGGGCAAAACCTGATGTAACTTCCATCCTCTGTTGGCCCTTTGTCATGTCGTCAAGCAGGCTTCGGTCCTTCAGAGAGGCCTGCAAAAGACGCATTATATATTTTGGAACTTGGAACGGGGTTTCTAGCATATCCAGAATATTCACCATCTAGCGTAGTTCAAGGTGCTCCTAACTTTGAGTGTCACCAATATGATGACCCGCCGCTTGGTACGGCTATATGCTTCTGCCTTTTAAAACATGCTCACCACCTTTGCAATCATTGGTAGAACGTCTTGTTCTAAAGCCGTACTGCTTGAGTCTTGTCAGTGAGTCTTTCTTCGATGAGTTTCTCTAGCATTTTCCCAGCAGTGTCTATCATGCATAACGGGTGGTATGCAGACGGCAATTCGGAATTCCCTTTCCCCTTGCTGATCAGCACGAACTTTGCTTTCTTCCATCGTGCCAGGAAAGCCCTGTCCCATAGGCAAGTATTGACAGTGGTGGTAGACAAGCTGCAAAACTTCAGCTGGAACACCATCCCTACCTTGAGGCTTTGTCCCTTTCAGCGAAAGGACTGCCTCTTCCAGCTCCGGCTGTATGAAGAGTGATATACTTGACTGCTGTATCACCATGGACAGCTTAAGCATAGACGGGATAGGCGGGGCAGTGTTCGCACACTATCTCGTCCAATTTCCCACATCATGTACGCAAGGCTTCCATAGGGCATCAAGTTTCCGCAAAACCAGCTTGTAGCTAATGCCCCACGGATCCTTGTTTACATTGTCCGCTAAATCTTGCCAGCAGCGAGCCTTGCTGGTTTTAATCAATTTGCGAAGGCATTTTCTGGTCGATTTATATGCTGCCACCCAGTTGCCTGCCTTGTCACGGTTCCGTGCTCATTGAGCCTCATGCCGTAGCCGGGTTTTTTGACCCAGCATAGAAGCATTGTAAACAGTTGTGATAATGCTCATAGTTGAGTTCATCACGTCTTGAGCTGCCAGTTCTTGCACCCCTTGCAAATTTCTATGTAGTGGAGCACTTCGACGAACCGTTTGACGTTCGTCCTTCCAATATCCTTCGCAGCTGTAGAAAGCCGAGAGTACGGACGCTGGGAGACAACGTCACTGATCTCAAGCAGAATGTACTGATGATCACCGGCTGAGTAGTCCTCTAATACTCTCCAATTGTGTATCCTCCATACTAAGGACTCTGAGGCAAATATTACATCTGGTGTGGTTCCTTTACAGCCAATATGGCGGAAATTTGGTGTATTTCCAGTGTTTTTTACGATGAGCGCTGTTTTAGGCACCATTTCTTGGATCTGTTTGATTTATTCCTCATTCGATTGGTTTAGCGTTCCAACGTGCATGTTGCCATCTGTGTTCGAAACAGCCCCCTTCTAAACACTAAACTTGCCTTGGAAATATGTTGTCGATTTATTCGGCGTAAGAAGAAGGTGGTTCCTGAGCCCCATGGGGCCTTACAGAAGGTGGCTCCTCAGCCCCGAGTCCACATAAAACCATGCATCTGTTTACAGCTCTCCACCTGGAAGTCACTATCTCGAACCCAGGTGGCGGCAGTACCAGTTTCATCAACATAACATGATGCCAAACTTTTATGATGGTGTTGCTCACTCAGCAGCATAAAGTCGACTTTCACGTCCCCCCAAACTGCTCAAGCAGACTTTGGCAGTTGAACTGTGGTACGTTTAGGTACTTCCTAAAAAACTGGCTATTTTATGATCCTAAGACGTGCCCAAAATCTGGTCCTGGAAATGGCTTGGCTATGGGACCCGATGGGGGTTCTCTTTGTTACAAATGCGGTGAAATAAATCATAAACAAGAGTGTACAAAGAAGGCACACTGTATTTTTTACAGTGTGCCTTCTTTGTACACTCTTTCGTTTTATGATCTATTTCACCGCATTTGTAACAAAGGAACCCCTATCGGCTCCTTTGTATGCTTATGCGGTGTGACCATGGCCAAGGCATTTGAAACATTGAAGAAGCTTTGCTCTTCTCCGTATTCTGCAGACAATCCCCCGTTTCCTTACTTTGCCCCTACTCAGAAACTGTTCGGGGTCTTTTCGGCCAAGTCAATGATGGCCACGCGTTTTCTTCTTTGGTTTTCTGGTGTCAGCCTCGCCTTGATCGTGCCCACGCCAGAGAATTCCCTTTTGATGGTCTCTTCTACCTCGGCCAGAACCGTGATGCAGTCAATGGCCCTTACTTCGATCGTTGCCATCGGCTCAAGCGAGGCTATAGTTGCGTTTTTGCCGAGGACTTTCTTTACTGCATCGCAGAATGCTTCCCTATTGTTTGGCCTTGCTCCAAATTCAACCTGCATGTGGCCTGACCACGTTGGTCATACTGCTTTATTGGCAGCGTTGGTATCTTTGGACCTTCCATTATTCCTGTTATCCCACAACACTTCCACGTAGGATCAGCCATCTTGGGGTTTTACGAGCAGTGCCTGCTGCCTGGATCTTCGTCGGGGTTTCTGTCTCTTCTGCTTTGCATCAGGTCTTTTTTCTTGTTGGGCGTCCATGCGACTTTATTTTTTGGCACTTTTTGAAGAAGGTTGTTTGCGGCTACTTTGGCTCCTTTTATCAGCACTACCTGGACTCCCTGAGCTGGCGTTTTGCGCCCATCAACTGCTTCTTTCTCGTTCTTTTATCCCGATCTCCTTTGATTGGGCTACACGCGATTCTTTTATTGATGCTTGATGGTGAAACTATCTGCGGGTGCCCTTTAGACTTAGCCCCAAGCGCCTCTTTAACTTTCTGCTCTTCTTTGGTCTTCTTGTCTTCTGTGGCCTTTAACCAGCTCCTCCAATAATGCCCCATGCGGTCGAGGAGCACAATCTTTACTGCTTTGTTGATTTTTGGTGAGTAGCGTGCAGGTTGTGTCCTTTTCAGAACATCTCCTGCTTTTTGGATTAGCCTTTCTGCTTTAAGTCGCCGGGCGGCAATTGTACTTTGCGACCGCCTTTCTTGGTAGAGGTCGTCGGCTTCCATTTCCCAGTACATTAATTTCGCCACATTTCCGACGGTGACAATGTGACCACACACCTGCGCTTTGTTTGTCTGGTCATTCCTCTCTATTCCTACCATAATTTCTTTGCAGACTTCAGAATGGTTCGTTATGATTTCGGGATTTATGACCTTTGTCTCGGTTCCTTAGGTTGCGGTCGCAGCAGTGACCATGGAATTCTCGATGTTCTTTATTTTTTCCTCCATCGATGGAACGTCTAGTGCATCCTACAGGGTTTCCCGCTCTTCCTTTTAGGGACGCTCTGAAGTTCTACTCATTTTTTTGCTGCGTCCAAACGCCGCAGGAATCTCACCCTGGACAAGACTGTCTGTTAGTCTCCAGTGTTTGTCCACTTTCGCTGTCATTGTATTCATCGTCATCTTTGTCATCATTAGTCCCTACCCCGATGTCCTGTTAACATCGTGGCTACAGCCATTGATTGCGTCGTCATTGTTGTTATTTTTGCTCTCTTTTTTGGAATTTTTTGATTTTTTAGGGTTTTAATTCTTCGTAGCACTACACTGCACTGCTGAGCCTTGGCTTCCTGCAAAAGCGCCTCCACCTGTCTCTGTCTATGAACCGCAATCCAAGCAGCGATGAATTGTGTTCGTTGACTGAGTCAGACCAGCGTTTTCGTCCAGCTTAGAACCGATTCTTCGTGTCAGGACCCGTCACTCAAAGGCATTCAATATATTTGCGGATGCTTGGGTTGGGATCCACGTTTCACACCCATAGTCACAGGTCTTATCACAGATTTGTATACGTAGAGCTTTGTCTTCCTGTGTATGCGGCTGGTCTTCAAGATCGTCAAAACTGAATAAAATATTTTATTTGCAAGCTGTATTCTTCGGCGTATTTTGTCTCCTTAATTAGCGGCTCTCGTTATTTTGACGCTTAAATATCAAAATTTGCTCATATTTTTGATATTATACTCGCCAAGTGTTATATATTTATATACGAGGTATTTTTCTCGACTGCGTCATGTGCTTTGTTTTATTCTCATTGATTTGTGGCCCTACTAGTTTTGCTTCGCTGTCGAGTTTTTGGAAAGAGTTCTTTGGCAGTTGTTAATGGCCATAAAAAAATGTTGATGTCATTCACATAGGCACTACTTTGCTCGACTTTTTTAGTAATTTACCTCGTGTATCGACAGGTAGCTTCCTTGTGACGTACTCCAGAGCCAAATCGAATAGAAATGGGGCCAGTCCATCTCCCTGCTCTAGTCCGATATTTGTGTCAAAGGCACTGGTGAGTTGGTTATTAATGCGGACTGAGAAGGTCGTTGACATTTTAGTCATTTCAGTAAGATGGAATAATTTGGCTGGGATGCCATAGCTAAGCATTATCTGGTACAGTACGTTACGATCAATACTGCCGTATGCTTGCTTAAAGTCAATAAAAATTTGGTGTACGTCTATGCTGAACTCCCAGCATTTTCAAGTACCTGCTCGACAGTGAACAATTGGTCTTTCGTCGACCTACCTGCTCTAAAACCACCTTGGTACTCCCCAATAATACTGTTCGCGTCTAATTCGATTTTATTTTCTGAGATTTTGTAAATATTTTGTACGCCGTACAAAGCAGTGAAATGGCTCTGTAATTTTTGCACTGTAGCTTGTCACCTTTTTTGTGGATATGGAATATGATTGATTGGCTCCACTCTTTCAACATACTCGTATGTTCTTGTTGCCAAATGTGCTGAGTGACTTCGCGAATAGCTTTATGAACACTGCTGCTGCCATATTGGATGAGTTCCACTGCAATCTCATCGATGCCTGGCACTTTCTAATTCTTTTGGACTTTGATGATGAAACAAACTTAATCCGGGACGGGGCTAGTTCAGATTCAGTGCGGGTTGTTACTTGTCATCCCTGGAGAAAACCTCACAGTGCCCCCAAAGAATGCTAGGCTCCAAGAGTATCCCTGTCGGCCAACATTTCGACTGCGAATAGAAAGTTTAGAAATCACTGTAAAGGCAATTGCTTGGGGACTATCATCGCTGCAAATGTGGCAATTTAATCAGAAGTGTGTATTTTTCTCGACTGCGTCATGAGCTTTGTTTTATTCTCATTGATTTTTAACCCTACTAGTTTTTTCAAATAAAATTGTAGATCAATGGCAATCAATGAATATGAGTAGCTATAGAGTGCCGATTCTAAACAACTATTTCCATACAAACTTCAAATGTTGTCGAGAGTGTGTGTCTTGTGTGTGTGGGTACATCTTTTAGGGTGGTAGAAGTGGATGCCTTAGATAAGAAAGTGTGAGTTCGGGATGGGTGTGGATGGCTTGGGTGGTTACCAGGGAGGGTGTGTGTCTTGGGTATGTGGGTATGTGTATTAGGTTAGTATAGGTTGATGCCTGGGATAAGTAGTTGTACCATTGTGTTTCTATACATAGTGGTGTGACAGTGCACACCAAATTAACTCCACATTGGGAGAACCCATGTTTTTGGCGGCGCAGCTGTCGCTGGTTAGTGTCTTAGATAGGAAAATTTCATCCTCGACAAACTTTTCAAGCTGATTAGAAAAACAACTGAACGTATACAATATGTACATTGAGATGTGTGGTGAATATATTGATCAACATCTCTGTATAAATGCGATCGAATGAATAATGTATGGAACGGTGTGTGTTCGCTTTGTGGCTGGCGCTAGCGGCATGGCCACGATGTGTAGTGTGTGAAGATTGTTTCACTCTTTGCAATTGGAAATGAATGGATATTTATTTGCCTATCGATTGCGTAGCAGAAAAATTGAAATGCTTTCGATTTGGGCGCCCGTTCATTTATGTGGGTCATGTTTAATCAATAAATGAATTGATCGCACATAATTTTCTTGTGTAAAATATTTAAAGGATTATTTTGATTTGTTTGAAAGACTATAAGCAGTATTTAAATATAATTGTCTAAAACGATTAGGTAATTAGTTTTTTAAGAGCAATAAATACTTAAATAGTTTGTCGAGTGTTTATAAATTCCATTGAAGCAATTACCGTGGAATTGTAAATGGAGAAATTATTCGTTCATTTTTTCGTAGTATCTCTAGTGTCGATTTATAATTAAATTGTTAATTCACATAAGTTTTTGTAAAGATAATGAGAAAGAATTAAATTCGATAATAATTCCATGTTTTAATTTTTATTAATTGATTTTCAGTATGTATGTCCGTGTGTCGATGGTAACATAACGCCTCTTCAATTAACTGAAATGTGGTGTTTTCAATTTATTAAAATTCAGTACTGAAGGTATGTACTTCAACATTGCCTTCAAAATACATACGTACTGACAATTAATTATGATCAAAAAGGAGATTGGTTTTTAATCCAAAAATTAAATCATTATGAATTTACAAAAGGTTCCATGAATGGAAAAATATTTTTTCAGTATTTATTCTACTGTATAAACATTAGTAGATATTACAACTCAGATTAATTCAATCCAACCAGTACTTAGAATGCAGAAAATAATTTGCGGGCTTTTTGTAATTCAATGTTGCCGCAGCCGCTGAAGTTCTGGAGGATAGAGTTGGATTGAAAAAATATACAATAACATATACTTGATTGGGATTTTTTGTGTTTGACATATTTAAAGAAATATTTGGATCTGTTTGAAAGATAATAAACATGTAAAAAATATTAAATGTAATTGCAATGAACGATTGGGGTTATTAGGGCTTTGTAATTTTTATTGATTTTTGAATAAAAACAAATACAAAGATTGTTTGTGGAGTGTATATTCTAAATTTCACTGTGGAGCATTCATTGAAGCAATTCATTATTTTGCGTTCATTTTTACGTAAAATTACTAGCCTGGATTTTTAAATGAAATCCATAATTTGCATGATTTTTGGTATGAATAATGAAGAGTAAGATTTGGCTTCAATAATATTGGAAGAGTAATAAATCAAATTTAGTATGCTTCTTTAGTTTCACTTTTGAAGTAAAAATCAAGCTTCCTTAGTTTGATTTGATTTGATTTAGTTTTTACATATGTACGTATTTCGAAGATAAAAAAACGTCATTTCAATAAACTTCAACACTGCACTGAAGAACATATAAACATATATATATATATATATATATATATATATATATATATATATATATATATATATATATATATATATATATATATATATATATATATATATATATATCTATTTATAAATATATATATATATATATATATTTATATATATATATAAATATATATATATATATATATATATATACATACATATACATATATATATATATATATATATATATATATATATATATATATATATATATATATATATATATATATATATATATATATATATATATATATATATATATATATATATATATATATATATATATATATATATATATATACAAAGTGTGTTCAAAAAGTATCGCGAATTTTGAATTTTCGCGGGTAACGTATATTCGAATTTCGATTTTTTTGGGGCGTTATGTTGGTACTCATGTCTGTCACTTATGCCGAAAAGCTCGGCCATTTTCAATGTTCACTTAATTGGTGATAGCTGCTTTACTTGCACGTGTTTTCAATCGTCTTCGATTTTTACTTATTCAAAAAAATGGATCAAAGAACGTGTATCAAATTTTGTGTGAAAAACGAAATTAAGTGCGCGGATGCATTCCGAATGTTGACTGTGGCATACGGAGAAGCTACCTTGGACCGAAGCAACGTTTATCGGTGGTACAAAATGTTTTTAGAAGGCCGAGAAGATGTGAACGACGAAGAGCGTGCCGGACGCCCAAGCACTTCAACAACAGACGAAAAAATTAATGAAGTGGAGAAAATGGTATTGGCCAATCGTCGAATAACCATTAGAGAAGTTGCTGAGGACCTAAACATATCGATTGGCTCGTGCCATTCGATTTTTATCAACGATTTGGGCATGAGACCGGTCGCCGCGAAATTCGTACCAAAATTGCTCAATTGCGACCAAAAACAGCAACGCATGAACATTGCTAATGAGATGTTAAACTCTGTCCGCGACGAACCAAATTTGCTCCAGAGGGTCATAACTGGTGACGAATCGTGGGTTTATGGTTATGATGTGGAAACCAAAGCTCAATCATCTCAATGGAAGCTGCCGCATGAACCAAGACCGAAAAAAGCGCGCCAAGTTCGGTCGAATGTGAAAGTTTTGCTGACAGTTTTCTTCGATTGCAGGGGCGTGGTGCATCATGAGTTCTTGCCACAGAGAAGAACGGTCAATAAGGAATATTACCTGCAAGTTATGCGCAATTTGCGCGAAGCAATCCGCCAGGAACGCCCGGATTTGTGGGAGAAAAAAAATTGGCTTTTGCACCACGATAACGCCCCTGCTCACACATCGTTGCTTGTGCGCGACTTTTTGGCCAAAAACAACACACTAATGATGCCGCAGCCACCGTATTCCCCAGATCTGGCCCCCTGTGACTTTTTCTTGTTTACTAAACTGAAGTGGCCCATGAAAGGACGACGTTACGCTACGCTTGACGAGATAAAGACGGCATCGAAGGAGGAGCTGAACAAGATTAAAAAAAATGATTTTTTGAAGTGCTTCGAAGATTGGAAAAACCGTTGGCACAAGTGTATAATATCTCATGGGGATTACTTTCAAGGGGACAAAATAGATATTCATGAATAAATAAATAATTTTTGAAAAAAAACAAAATTCGCGATATTTTTTGAACACACCTCGTATATATATATATATATATATATATATATATATATATATATATATATATATATATATATATATATATATATATATATATATATATATATATATATATATATATATATATATATATATATATATATCTATATATATGCATATATATATATATATATATATATATATATATATATATATGTATATATATATATATATATATATATATATATATATATATATATATATATATATATATATATTTATATGTGTGTGTGTGTGTATATACAAATATATATATATATATATATATATATATATATATATATATATATATATATATACATACGAGGTTTGTTCAAAAAATATCGCGAATTTTGTTTTTTTTTTTTAAATTATTTATTTATTCATAAATATCTATTTTGTCCCCTTCAAAGTAATCCCCATTAGATATTATACACTTGTGCCAACGGTTTTTCCAATCTTCGAAGCACTTCAAAAAACCATTTATTTTTAATCTTGTTCAGCTCCTCCTTCGATGCCGTCTTTATCTCGTCAAGCGTAGCGTAACGTCGTCCTTTCATGGGCCTCTTCAGTTTAGGAAACAAGAAAAAGTCACAGGGGGCCAGATCTGGGTTATACAGTGGCTGCGGCATCATTAGTGTGTTGTTTTTAGCCAAAAAGTCGCGCACAAGCAAAGATGTGTGAGCAGGGGCGTTATCGTGGTGCAAAAGCCAATTTTTGTTCTCCCACAAATCTGGGCGTTTCTGGCGGATTGCTTCGCGCAATTTGCGCATAACTTGCAGATAATATTCTTTATTGACCGATCTAACATACAAAAATCTCTCCTCGAATTCCTATATCTATTAACTGATATCTGTTAGGATGTAAACACAACGTACTCGGCTCCTAATAAATCATACTCTCATTATCACCATGCACTCATATCACTTAACTCAAAAACTAACTTCTATTCTTATCAATGAGATCACTAGAAGCAAACTCAAATTACCACCTAATAAAATTTCACCACAAGCACCAATAGCCTTTCATTAACATGGAAAAGATCAACTCACTATGTATGACGTGTGAAAAAACATCCTAAAGAATATATCCCTCATATGGATACATGTGAGGATACTTGAGATAGTAAAGAATCGTCTGTAGAATATAAGCAGCCATTTAAATGATTTATGGGCGCAAACATCTTGACTTTTTACCACATTTAGGAATTTATATCCATGTTCTCTTTTTAGTTCGAAATATAAAATAATTAATGAATAATTTCTATGAAAGTTCTAAAGATTACAACTATGATTGGTAGTATAACTAAGGCAAGACTAATTCCAATTAATCTGAGACAAACTCATAAATACAAGACTAATGCCTATACCTGCAATAACCCAATAATAGAATATGAGTGTATAAATTAGTTGGTCGACCTCTGTAACAACCTTTGAACTCAATACGTACGGGTATTTTAGACAGGAATCAATTTCCATCTACCACCCCAATACATAAGCATAGCCTAAACATGGAGCTATACTGCCTTAAACGTACAACCATTGTGTTTCTATACATAGTGGTGTCACGGTGCACGCCAATTGGCAGGATAGATGGCGCTAAGATGTCGATTTTGAGATTTCAATCGAAAGTTTTTCTAAGCCAATGTGTCTGGGATGAATGCACGTCGCTGAGACGTGCTTCGATACATTGTTGGCTATTAGACTATGATTTCGTTTGATAGAGATGCATTTTGTCTTTGCTTATTGCAGGGTTGGAAATGAAAAGCGAAAAGTGAGATGGTTAGGATGTTGTGATTTTATTCAAAGGGTAATATGTTAACATGAATGAATGTTGATCACTGTGTATCTATACACAGTGATGTTATATATTGCTTCTACTAAGCGTATGTGAAGAAAATATGTTTTTTATGAAATTCGATGTACAGATTAGCCGTTAGTAGTTACTAATTTTTTTAAAGAAAGCTCTTATATATCTTGTTTAAAGATGCAACTGACTTTTGGACTCTTGTAATAGTTTACGATTGTTGCTTTATTTATGTACCTTCTATAATACTTCAACCATAACTTATAAGCGATTATATCTCAAATGGGTTGCAAGCATTGGATACTTAGTCAATTCTGAAAAACAAGCGCATAATTATTGAAGTATATTTCACTTTGCATTAGTTTTTTATATCCGAGTAATGGTGTTATGAGAAATTTTTCTTGTAATATCAATGACTGAAATGTAATATCAATGACTGAAAGTTATGTAAACTTCATATGAATTAGTGAGAAAATTTTAATTTACACTGCTTAAGAGAAGAAAGTCCTGCCTCGAGATGGTTAGTGAATTTATCTTAATTGTATTTTTGTAGAATTTTTGGAGGAAAGGTACAGTAATTCCTAAATGTAAATTATTTATAAGATCCAGATCCAATTGAAGTATAATTGGTAACATATTTTATTGCTTTATGTCATGAAATTAACAACAAGAAGAAAAGAATTGCGAGATTGAGTCAAGCATGGTTTTAAACATAGCTTGGTGTCTATCGGTTGTTTACAATTGAAGCAAATGACGAATGAATGCTTTATTTACCACATATCTAGATTCTTGAGCAACTTCTGGAATTCAAAGCATTCGGTATTAAGTCGATGAGCCTTTGTGCGCATAATAACGAAGCATACGAAAAATCAAATTAATTTCAAATTATGCTTAAGAGCGAAATAATAAGTGAGAGCATTGGTATGAAAGGAGATAGTCAGAGTAACAAAATAATGTTAACGGTTTGAATGCAAATTGATTTGGCCAGATCCCGTTAAACTTTTGAAGGGTTTTCTTATTGTTTATAATTCTTTTCAAACTTTATTCACATTTGTACAATGATATGATGCGTTTTAGCAATTGGTGTCGATGAACAATGGTCAGTATTTAACGAAATTTTCGCAAAGGCAAAAACGCATAAATATGTCTGTAGTAAGTAATGCAATCTAATTCTAAATTCTAATTAAGACTTTAATTCTTCACTTTCACGCAATAGAATGCAAAATGATTTTCAACAAAAGCTACTTTATGCAATTATCAAACTCTAATAAATGGTTAGTAAATTGACGCTTCCAAAAAATGTTTACCCTTATCAGTTTTTTTTATACATTTGATTGCATTAATTGTTTATTAGATTTTATTATTTTGATGACCTTCGATTATGTTAATTACAAAAACATAAAAATGTAGGGTGAATAGATACAAAATCAATAAGTAACACGAAAAAAAAGAAAAAAAATGCTTGTCAAGATCAGGGATCGAACTCAATCCTGCGCTTGTGAAGACTATGTACTCCCACGAAGCTACACGTTGTACGGAAATTCCAGAAATTTTAACAGATTTATCGTTTCTAAACATCTTCCATAATAATTACCATGAATATTTATTTATAGAAAATTTTAAACAACCCAAAATCAAAAAATTCTAGCGCCTGAACATTTTTCGCAAGCTTTTCGAAATCGTCAGCTAAATGAAAAGCATCGAGATTGAGGAAACTCATGGGGTTTAAGGTTTCACAGGTCCCGCCGTTAGAAACTTGCTAACGAAGGCAATATATTGCAATGGGCCATCAGTTCCTTGAATTTAGTGTGAAAGTGTTGTGCAGTGAAAAGAAATTTCCGGGATCTAATTTGTTGGAAGAAATTAAGTATCTTTATTTTTTAATAATATTTTTATATTTATATGTACAATAATATTTCGAGTATGAACTGCTCGTATAAAAACTGCCTTCACGGCTATACATATGGTTCTTCCTTGAGTTATTTTCGAGTACCTCAGGACTATAGAACTAACGTCTGGTTGAAACATGCAGGCATTTCACGTCCAAACGTTCTGAAATTTCAATTCTTTTGTGAGGACCATTTTTACAGCTCCAGTATAAGAGAGTATGGCCATAGAAAGACCTTGAAGCAATACTCGTTGCCAAAGCCTGCCATTAGTAGGCAAGGGGCGAGTCAACAAAGTAGCATCAAGCTCTCTGCTTCTGATGTTGCGTGGCTTAAATAAAAACTGGAAGCAAGGAATTGGGTACATTTTAGGCTCCCCCGATGGTGATTTGCTGGTTTTCATAATAAAAACAGCCATAAATAAGGTTCTTAGTGTTGGCTCTGAGGTTTTAGGAACAGTTTGCGATCAGAGCGCAACAAATCGACGTTGCTTGAATTTACTTGGGGCCTTCACTAAAAATCCTTACTTTGAGGTAGAAGGTAAACGGATATACACGTTTTTTGACACGCCTCATCTTTTCAAAAGTGTAAGAAATATCCTATTGAAAAATGATATCCGTTACGATAATAACATCATGACATGGAGAGTTATAAAAAAAGTGCGCGAATTTGATAATAATGTTATCACTACGCTTCATAAACTCACGGACGTGCATATACACCCAAGTAGCTTTGACAAAATGTCAGTAAAACTTGCAACGGAAGTTCTCAGCGATTCCGTATCTGCAGCAATTTCAGCTGCCGTCGAATAAGGATGTTTTAAAGCTGATAAGGAAGAAGAGAAATCTGCATCCAGCACTGCCAAATTTTTATTGAGGGTAAATAAGCTTTTTGATAATTTAAACAGCGTGTCAAAATTTTCAAAAAGTCCTAATAGATGTTCCATTTCTAAAGAGGCTCCACATGTGCTAAAC
>OZ017738.1:244250271-244280271 GCA_963969285.1 Odontomyia ornata
ATGAGTACCAACATAACGCCACAAAAAAATCGAAATTCGAATATACGTAACCCGCGAAAATTCAAAATTCGTGATACTTTTTGAACACACCTCGTATATATATATATATACATATTTTATTTACATATTCTTGCATACATATAAGTTTATATATATATATACATATACATCGTCCATTGAAGGGCTTTATACTAAGATTTATGTCAGCACTTTTTCCACACCACCTAGAGGTAAAGTGCAAGGCGCGTTTTTTTTTATGTGGTTTCCCTAGTAGGCCTAATCCACCTCACAGAACAGGTATTTAAAGTTTGCGATGTGTGCAATTTCTCAGATGAGCTGATCCAATTAAACGTTTTGAATTGAGCAGATTCTTGTAAAGCAAACAACATTAATCACAAAAGACTTAGCTAAAGAAAGAGACGTAGAGAAACTAACTCCCCAAAGCAAGCAGAACATTTGAAAGAATTGCAAAGGTTCTAGTGGAATAAGAAAATAATAACCATTATATGTGAGCGCTTGAATGTATTGGTAATGATTTACCACTGAAAATCAGACAAACAGACGAACAGACAGGTCATGATTTCAATAGGATCTAGTAAGAAGCACAAAACTCGAAAAAGGCTTCACGTGAAGAAAACTGCAAATAATCTTATGAAAAGCTTATGAACGAAAAATACAGTTAATTAAAATATTCCTTAAAAATATGAGAAAAACAACTTCATAATACCTTGTAAACATAATGACTCGATTTCAAAACCACATAAACTTATGAAGGCGGTCATAACTCCGTGCAGGAAAAAAATATACCCTCTGTAATATTAAAATTAAAACTGGCCTAATACAGAATGTGAATTCAATAGGGAAGACTTAGTTTAGATGGGTATTTTGGATATCGTGACAGTCAATAGATTAAACTATTTCCAAACAGCTATTCAAGTCCTCTCAAAAACTTTACCCTATGGCTTTTATCAACCTTATGCAAAATTTTATTTACATGATGAACATGCAGGTGGATGAATGGTAATAAAATAAAACGCTGCCCTATATATTTATGATCACACTGCCACTGCCAATTGACTACTGTTGAAATTTCCCTGCAGAGTTTGCCCAGGACGTTATGCTAGGACATGATTTGGCTGAATTTCTTTTCAAATTCTTCACGTACTGAGTCAAGGAATACTTCAAAGGAAGGAGTAACTACAGTCAACCCTCCAAACAAACTATTAGTGCTGAATGCGAACTTCTTAAATTTTGTGATCATATCCCTGGGGTCATTGGGGGGCGTTTTATCAATCATAAATGTACTACAAGTATCGCATTTTAATTTTTTTTTTGTAGCTTTCTAGCTAAGAACCCATAATAATGCAGTTTGGAACTTTCTTTTAATTTGAAAGTAGAATCTGATAATCTTTCAATGAAGTGGACAACAACATATTCTTCATCAGCAGTCAGGCTACCTATTGAATCTGCGTTGGAAGCAGATTGGTCATCGACATAAGTCTCAGAAGTTGGGAAAAAATCGAGCAAATTCTGTGATTGACAATCAGAATAGTTGCTAAAGTCCGAAAGGGAAACGTTTTGAAACATTATTTGTTTCAGGTTGCGGTAAAGTCTAGAGGCTGAAGGGTTTCTTTCATATGACCCTTTAAATGTGCGCAGCATTAAAATCATATTCTCTATAGGGTCTTGGTTAATGTGGGATGTGATCAAGTACTGTTGACTACCCATGAAATCGTTCCACAGCATATCAATAGCGTTGATATTACGGATCAGCCCATCGAAGCAGTAAGGTCGGCTGAGTCGTCCCAAAGAAGTCCACTGTGATATCCAATGCTTGCTTTCTTTCAAATTGTTTAGCACATGTGGAGCCTCTTTAGAAATGGAACATCTATTAGGACTTTTTGAAAATTTTGACACGCTGTTTAAATTATCAAAAAGCTTATTTACCCTCAATAAAAATTTGGCAGTGCTGGATGCAGATTTCTCTTCTTCCTTATCAGCTTTAAAACATCCTTATTCGACGGCAGCTGAAATTGCTGCAGATACGGAATCGCTGAGAACTTCCGTTGCAAGTTTTACTGACATTTTGTCAAAGCTACTTGGGTGTATATGCACGTCCGTGAGTTTATGAAGCGTAGTGATAACATTATTATCAAATTCGCGCACTTTTTTTATAACTCTCCATGTCATGATGTTATTATCGTAACGGATATCATTTTTCAATAGGATATTTCTTACACTTTTGAAAAGATGAGGCGTGTCAAAAAACGTGTATATCCGTTTACCTTCTACCTCAAAGTAAGGATTTTTAGTGAAGGCCCCAAGTAAATTCAAGCAACGTCGATTTGTTGCGCTCTGATCGCAAACTGTTCCTAAAACCTCAGAGCCAACACTAAGAACCTTATTTATGGCTGTTTTTATTATGAAAACCAGCAAATCACCATCGGGGGAGCCTAAAATGTACCCAATTCCTTGCTTCCAGTTTTTATTTAAGCCACGCAACATCAGAAGCAGAGAGCTTGATGCTACTTTGTTGACTCGCCCCTTGCCTACTAATGGCAGGCTTTGGCAACGAGTATTGCTTCAAGGTCTTTCTATGGCCATACTCTCTTATACTGGAGCTGTAAAAATGGTCCTCACAAAAGAATTGAAATTTCAGAACGTTTGGACGTGAAATGCCTGCATGTTTCAACCAGACGTTAGTTCTATAGTCCTGAGGTACTCGAAAATAACTCAAGGAAGAACCATATGTATAGCCGTGAAGGCAGTTTTTATACGAGCAGTTCATACTCGAAATATTATTGTACATATAAATATAAAAATATTATTAAAAAATAAAGATACTTAATTTCTTCCAACAAATTAGATCCCGGAAATTTCTTTTCACTGCACAACACTTTCACACTAAATTCAAGGAACTGATGGCCCATTGCAATATATTGCCTTCGTTAGCAAGTTTCTAACGGCGGGACCTGTGAAACCTTAAACCTCATGAGTTTCCTCAATCTCGATGCTTTTCATTTAGCTGACGATTTCGAAAAGCTTGCGAAAAATGTTCAGGCGCTAGAATTTTTTGATTTTGGGTTGTTTAAAATTTTCTATAAATAAATATTCATGGTAATTATTATGGAAGATGTTTAGAAACGATAAATCTGTTAAAATTTCTGGAATTTCCGTACAACATGTAGCTTCGTGGGAGTACATAGTCTTCACAAGCGCAGGATTGAGTTGATCCCTGATCTTGACAAGCATTTTTTTTCTTTTTTTTCGTGTTACTTATTGATTTTGTATCTATTCACCCTACATTTTTATGTTTTTGTAATTAACATAATCGAAGGTCATCAAAATAATAAAATCTAATAAACAATTAATGCAATCAAATGTATAAAAAAAACTGATAAGGGTAAACATTTTTTGGAAGCGTCAATTTACTAACCATTTATTAGAGTTTGATAATTGCATAAAGTAGCTTTTGTTGAAAATCATTTTGCATTCTATTGCGTGAAAGTGAAGAATTAAAGTCTTAATTAGAATTTAGAATTAGATTGCATTACTTACTACAGACATATTTATGCGTTTTTGCCTTTGCGAAAATTTCGTTAAATACTGACCATTGTTCATCGACACCAATTGCTAAAACGCATCATATCATTGTACAAATGTGAATAAAGTTTGAAAAGAATTATAAACAATAAGAAAACCCTTCAAAAGTTTAACGGGATCTGGCCAAATCAATTTGCATTCAAACCGTTAACATTATTTTGTTACTCTGACTATCTCCTTTCATACCAATGCTCTCACTTATTATTTCGCTCTTAAGCATAATTTGAAATTAATTTGATTTTTCGTATGCTTCGTTATTATGCGCACAAAGGCTCATCGACTTAATACCGAATGCTTTGAATTCCAGAAGTTGCTCAAGAATCTAGATATGTGGTAAATAAAGCATTCATTCGTCATTTGCTTCAATTGTAAACAACCGATAGACACCAAGCTATGTTTAAAACCATGCTTGACTCAATCTCGCAATTCTTTTCTTCTTGTTGTTAATTTCATGACATAAAGCAATAAAACATGTTACCAATTTTACTTCAATTGGATCTTGATCTTATAAATAATTTACATTTAGGAATTACCGTACGTTTCCTCCAAAAATTCTACAAAAATACAATTAAGATAAATTCACTAACCATCTCGAGGCAGGACTTCCTTCTCTTAAGCAATGTAAATTAAAATTTTCTCACTAATTCATATGAAGTTTACAAAACCTTCAGTCATTGATATTACATTTCAGTCATTGATATAACAAGAAAAATTTCTCATAACACCATTACTCGGATATAAAAAACTAATGCAAAGTGAAATATACTTCAATAATTATGCGCTTGTTTTTCAGAATTGACTAAGTATCCAATGCTTGCAACCCATTTGAGATATAATCGCTTATAAGTTATGGTTGAAATTTTATAGAAGGTACATAAATAAAGCAACAATCGTAAACTATTACAAGAGTCCAAAAGTCAGTTGCATCTTTAAACAAGATATATAAGAGCTTTCTTTAAAAAAATTAGTAACTACTAACGGCTAATCTGTACATCGAATTTCATAAAAAACATATTTTCTTCACATACGCTTAGTAGAAGCAATATATAACATCACTGTGTATAGATACACAGTGATCAACATTCATTCATGTTAACATATTACCCTTTGAATAAAATCACAACATCCTAACCATCTCACTTTTCGCTTTTCATTTCCAACGTTGCAATAAGCGAAGACAAAATGCATCTCTATCAAGCGAAATCACGAAATCATAGTCTAATAGCCAACAATGTATCGACGCACGTCTCAGCGACGTGCATTCATCCGAGACACGTTGGCTTAGAAAAACTTTCGATTGAAATCTCAAAATCGACATCTTAGCGCCATCTATCCTGCCAATTGGCGTGCACCGTGACACCACTATGTATAGAAACACAATGGTTGTACGTTTAAGGCAGTATAGCTCCATGTTTAGGCTATGCTTATGTATTGGGGTGGTAGATGGAAATTGATTCCTGTCTAAAATACCCGTACGTATTGAGTTCAAAGGTTGTTACAGAGGTCGACCAACTAATTTATACACTCATATTCTATTATTGGGTTATTGCAGGTATAGGCATTAGTCTTGTATTTATGAGTTTGTCTCAGATTAATTGGAATTAGTCTTGCCTTAGTTATACTACCAATCATAGTTGTAATCTTTAGAACTTTCATAGAAATTATTCATTAATTATTTTATATTTCGAACTAAAAAGAGAACATGGATATAAATTCCTAAATGTGGTAAAAAGTCAAGATGTTTGCGCCCATAAATCATTTAAATGGCTGCTTATATTCTACAGACGATTCTTTACTATCTCAAGTATCCTCACATGTATCCATATGAGGGATATATTCTTTAGGATGTTTTTTCACACGTCATACATAGTGAGTTGATCTTTTCCATGTTAATGAAAGGCTATTGGTGCTTGTGGTGAAATTTTATTAGGTGGTAATTTGAGTTTGCTTCTAGTGATCTCATTGATAAGAATAGAAGTTAGTTTTTGAGTTAAGTGAGATGAGTGCATGGTGATAATGAGAGTATGATTTATTAGGAGCCGAGTACGTTGTGTTTACATCCTAACAGATATCAGTTAATAGATAGGAATTCGAGGAGAGATTTTTGTATGTTAGAAATAATGTATGTGTAGAACGTGTTAAGGAATAAGAACATTCTGAGTATTCATTAATGGAGAACTTTGCTTTTTTTAGTCGTTGATATATTAGACGTATGGAAAAGAGCATGGTGTATATGATCCAGAGTGTATTATAATTGTTTTGGTGAGAATTTATGACAAGACAAGCAAGTATTGCTTTAAAACTTCTACCTTCACGTGGCGTATTGTACAAATACTTCTTAATTATCTTCAAAGATTATTAAGGATAGAAATGCAGGCTGCATAAGACCGCAAGAAGCCTGCACCAAATATGCATCAACCCGAATCTTACCACAGGGAATTTATTATTACTTTTTATGACTTTACGTAGTGAAATCTATTCTTTCTCCAGTTTGTAAAAGTTTGTCAATTAAGAACAACCACCCTCTAAATCAAAACCTTTTTTTTGTTAGCTTTATAGTAGCAAAAAGTCCAATTCAACACATTTCTACGCAGGGGCAAAAAAGAATTTGGACAAAAACTCTAGTTTGAAGAATTCTATCGAAGAAGGACAACCAAATTTCGAATCAAAACATTTTTGTCAGCTTCATAGGAGCAAAAAGTCAGGTTCAGCACATTTTTATGCAGTAGCAATAAAGTATTTGGACACCAAATCTTTAGTCAAAAGAATTCCATCGACTAGGGACAACCAATCTCCGAATTATAACATTGGGGGTTGGGCACCAATTAATATTCCACATGGGAATTTAAAATAAAAAATTGTTTTTAGGGCTGAGCCCGATATTTCTTTATTAAGGTCCAGTTTCGAACTGACTTTCTTCTAACATAAAATTTAAAATGAAACTTAATTCTATTTTGCTGCATCAGCATAGATGGTTTCTCATGGAATATTGAATTGCTACAATTCCGCAACCAATGTACTTAGGTGTAGCAGATCTAGACATAGTATCAGCATTTTGTGGTGAGTTCAGGTGATAACTTGTATATGCGTTCGCGAACGCAAAATCGGTGAAAAACATACATCTGCATACACAAGACCTGCGTACGCAGTATTCACGTACGCAGTATCTGCCCCGTGGGCAGAATTATGTTGTATATTCTCTTCTTCGGAACAAACTTTTAGTTCAATGCAGTTAAATGAACCACTTAGTTATCAGTGCTGGCATGCAATCCCTAATATGCTTCAAAAAATACTTACTCTTCGCAAAAAGACCCATTAATGGCTGAGCAAAATGAGTCGCTAATTCAAACCTCCCGTAAAGCCTCTGGAATTCGACTGAAGGTTTCTAAAAGAAAAACTTTCAACCCAGTGCGTTGCACTTAATTGTGACACATGGATTTGAAAGGTCCCTTACCCAGCTGGATATTGGGTGGAGTTGTTCACCAATATAAGGACACTATTATTTCACAATAAAAACCCAGAAGCTCATGAATTGGAGTTTGGAGTAACAACCAATACCCCATGCACGATTGTATTCTATTCTATGTCATACCAGTATTTAGCTCTTACAATAGCGATTCCTTTACTTTCATCGTAATTGTGTTTTTAACTGACTTTCAAAGGAAAGAAGGTTATCAATTCATCACGTATGGGTTATTTTTGTTGCTTATTTTGTGTATGTTCTCGCATAACCTTTGAACGGGTAAAGGTAAAAGAGCTTTGTTTCCAGCAAATAATACGTCTTCTGTTAGATCCCATTAAAGGGATAAGAAATTCAATCAACGGTAAAGGACTTTTACCGCTAGAAGTAAAAAATACCGACTTTCACCCCGATTCTTCAGCAAAACTGACAGTTGCATGTCTGGATTTTGATTGTAGGAATTTCAAATGAAGGCCAGCGTATGAGACTAAAATGTTTCGGTACAAAATTGTAAGCCTTTAACAGTTCAATATGATACATTCATGTTGAGAATCGAAATTTTAATGATTTTCATATGAAAAATGGAAATTACTTTACTCTCTTCAAGGATTTGATGGAGATACCGAATCCTTGGTAACAGATGATAAAAATCATCAGTAAACTTATTTTCCTGCATTAATGTACATTTCAGTGAATCATTTCTACCTGAAATAACCAATAAATAATTTTTAAATGCAGCATAAACACAAACAAATATGAATTAAAGTAATTTCATTGGGGCAAATTTCAAGATACTTTTCTCTTCCCCATCCATTCTTCACCTAATTATGATATTACTAAAAGATGTTGCTAACGTCCTGTTGCAAATTGCGGCGTAACGACATTCTTCCATTCGCAACTTCAAATTGCCGCCGTAACATCTCCACCTTCTTTTTGGCATTTATACCTTTTCCCCTGTATATTTATTTAATTTTATTAAAATTATACCAATTTCCCTATAATTTTAATTTCCATATCATCACAATCCTACCCTTTTCCCTTATTTTCAATTATAAAAAAACTAGCAATATAATAACAATATTAATTTTCACACTAACAGCACTCCATACCCTAATTCTCGTTAACAAAACTTCATTCTATACAGTTTTCCTAACAAAACCTAATTCCTTCCTTCATACTAACAAATTCTATTCATTTGTTTCCACTAACAAATTTTATTTTTCATACTAACAAAAAACTTTATTCACGTTTCAAGAAAGAGGTTGGTAACGTCGTGGATTCTCGACCGGGGGTCTGCTGAGACCCTGGGAAGCACTCTTTTTGGAGTATCGGCAAAATCTATAGTTTCCGTATATACGAGTATGTGACATCTAATCAAACGCTTCTTTGATTATGCGAATTGCCATATATGCAAAATAGAAATTACTGCGTTTTTCGGTACGAAAAAGATGTGTGGGTAGCGGAATCGAGGTGTAGTGAACTTCCATTACGTTATCCAGATGCGGCAGCTGTAGTGAAAAATGAAAGGATTGCGGGAAAGGCTGGATTGGGTTTTTATACTTGGAACAGTCAGTATTTGACTTTGAAAATAAGAGGGAGTGCTTAAGTCGTGAATTTTGGATTCCGTTTTGAGTGTGCAAAGTGGATAAAGTGCTTTAGGCGTAAATTTTTGGACTCCGTTTTGAGTTTGCAAAGTGGAGTAAGTACTTTGGCAGTATGAAGAAGAGTTTTTAAGTCAGTAAGTGGAAGTGAATTTTAACTTGTGTTTTGGGGATTTTAACTTGGATTTGGAATTTTCACTGTGGGTGTTAAGTGAATTATGGGAAAAATATTTTTAATTTGGGTGTTAGTATAGAAAGTTTTAGTGGACGAAAGTTTAAGTATTCGAATATAATTTTAACAACGACACAATCATAATTCGAAGTGTGTCGTGAAATAAATGAAACATATAAATAACAAAAGAATTAAAAAGGAGTGGGAAAAAAGAAACAACGGTGAATATCAAGGCCTTATTCAAAAGTGAAGAGGAACGAAGGTACGGTGCCGGAGAACAAAAGTGGGAAGTTCTACTGTTTAAACAAGCCAGTGCAGAAGTTACAAAGGTGGTCGTTTTACCATCTTTCTTGTATTTTTTTTTTTTTTTGTACATAACAGAGGTTTCAACCTTATTTTACAGTGGCTCGGAGTTTTGCAGGCAAGTAAATGAGTATAGATTTGGTTTTTTCTCTACTATTTTTGCTTTATTTCAAATTACGGTATTGTTCATTCATTTTGTATAATTAGTTAACCATCGTTGAATTTATATTTCCTTAAATTAGATTTTGAAGGGCGGATTTGGTTTTGGGTGCTTTAATTAATTTATTATTTTTTGTAAAAGTTGGGAGTTGTATTTATATAAATGTTTTTATTTTTGTTAGATAAAACGGCCACGTCAGAGTAAGGCAAAAATCATTTTTCACTTCTCAAGATGACCTCCCCTCCCGCCCTTTCCCGATGTGTTAGGTATTATATCTAAGGTGCCTCAACAGAAGCAGAGGGTGTCCCGGAAGCCCCACGACACATATATCGCCCAATCGATTTTCTAATGGTTCGAGTTGATTTTATTAGTTTTTAATTATAGCTAAAAATTTTCAATTTAACATTTGTTGGGCTGGTACCTGGAGTGTCTGACTTGAATAGTGGTCGGAGCAATCCAGGGAACTTATTTTTTTTTTTTTTGTTAGAAATATTTGATGATTTGTTTGAATGATGATAATTATTTGAGTAATTGTTTTAAAATTTTTAGTTTAGATTTTTATAGTTAATTATGGAATCTTGATCACGGAGTTGGCCATAGTTGCAGTGGCACCCACCGTGCTGAATTTGTGTTTGATAGTCTCCACCGGCTATGACAGTGGATAAGCTGTGACAATGTAGATGTTGATTGAGATCAACCGAATTTCAAGTCGTTGGTTACATCTCCTTGCATGGGGTAGTTGGACTTGGATCCAACACTTTAAATTAGCCAACGCTTTCGGTGCTTCCATCATCTATCTGGTTTTAGCTGTGGGATTTGTGCAGCTCTTGTCCAAGCAATTATGATGTCCGTAGAGTTTCATAATGGTTTCGTAGTCGGCCCTTTGTGGTGACAATTTGAGCGGAGTCCGCCTTCAAGTTCCATAGTTATACCAGGCACTGCTGTGGTTTGTTTGCTCTTGTTGTGTGCAAACTTTTACCTTCATCTCATTTAATTACCTGTTTTTTTCCTTTTCCATTAATGGGGAGGTTTATTTTAAGAAATGAATTGTACGAACTTTTTTATCTTTCTTTCCCTCTTAGATTAGTTATTTGTTTATTTTCAATTTTGATATAGTTTCCTATAATATTTACAGTTATTAAATTTAGGTTTTGTTAAAGATTATTGGGGTTAGGGGTCTTGGTTTAGATTAGTTTTAGATAATTGGTTTTACAGTTGTAAGTTTAGAGTAATTTCAGTTATTTTTAATTTTAATGATTCAGTTTGGTTTATTTCGTTTTTGAGTTTTGAGTAATTTTAGGATGAGTTTGGTTAATTGAGTTTTGTTTAGGTTGTGTTGATTTACAGGCTTTAATTTGGGTTTTGATTTAGATTAGTTTTAGTAAGCTAAATTATACTTTGGTTTGGGCTAGTTGTTTGATATTTAGGAACGTTAATTTTTCGGATTGAGTTTGGTAGTTAAGTTTGGTTAGTTAATTATTAGTTTGAGTGGGATTTTTATTCTAGGATACTTTAACAGATAGAGATTTAGATTAGGAAATTCTAATTGATTTCTATTTTAGCTTACGTTAGGTGTAAAAATTTTATATATTTATTTACTTGTCTGTTTGTCTGTCTGGCATTTAATTTTAAGTTTATTTTTATAGAATCATTTGTTTGTCCGTCTGTGATTTATTAAATTATTTCTTTTATTCAAATTGTCGGTGTTGTCCGTCTGTCCATCGATTTTAATATTTTTAAATTATTTAGATGGTCTGTGGATTTTTATTGTTTTTGATCGTCACCATATCTCCGCACACGATATTAAACATGAAAATTACACTTGCTGTTCACCACGCTCCTCCCAAAATTTGCCAGATCCTCAGTCGCAGCTTTCGTTCAGGGATGGTGACAGATAGTTGAGACTCATCGAATGGTTATCCCAATTACCAAATGGGGTATTAAGTTCGATGGTGGCTTTCATAGTTTGGATGCACACCAATTTTCGTTTCGTGCTAGCATTATGGCTAGAGACTATGATCTCATAGAGCATGACCTCGTCCGAGACTTTCTTGTGCTCCTGCAGGGATCTGCCGAAAATTTTTACTGGCAGATACGTGACCTGCATAGAGACTTGAGTTGGGCACAGCTTAAAGTGGAGTTCATGGAACGATTTGGATCTCAGCTTGATGACGCTCACATTTGGGAAAATAAGTTCATCCGCAAGCAGAAACCCAATGAACCCTTCATCGAATTTTATTAATTCCTTTAAGGCTATGGCTCTTCAACACAGGACTCCGATAAGGGACACGGATCTGCGAGACCCAGTATTCAAAAATATGAGTTTCAGGTTGCAGGACCACTTAGCTGGATATGAGTTCTCAACCACCCGTGAGCTCATCTGGAGGTGTCAGTGGGTTGAGGACACTTAGCGTGAGCTAGAAGTCAAGTATGGTCGACCTCCAGTTCAGTCTTATGAGCTTAACTCGATGAGACCGCCTGATCGGCTACCAGCTCGTTTGGAATGTGGTCTGCCAAAGAATCTCCATTCTAGTGGAACGAAAGATTTTTGTCATAATAATACCGACATGCATCATCATGAGTCCCCAGTACCATTTAGCAGTGCTTATACCTCAAGTAGTTTACCAGATTACGCCGAATGTAATGGAAGGGCGTTCGATGACCGTGAATCACCCACTAGTTTTAGAGCACGAGCTTTTTGGGGTCGGAGATATTTCTTCGCCCGGCGTCTCTTGAAGCGTGCCTGTGTGGAGTCAATTGTCGCAACTCCTGGCGTCAATAGACCCTACGCAGAGATTTTTTTCAAGGTTCGGAAATTGACAGGGTTGCTTGATAGTGGGGCCAGTATCAGTATCCTCAAACCTGGAGCCTTGGACCTACTGTCGGATTTGGGTTTGCATATGCATACAATGCATGCTCATGTTCATACTGCATCAGGGCACAAGCATCCTGTTCTGGGATACATCACCACATTGGTGCGATTTAACAACACCACCAAGCTAATGAGATTCCTGGTTGTTCCTTCCTTGACGCACACAGTGTATCTTGAAATCGACTTCTGGGATCTCTTCAAAATCGCACCAATCCAGGTCAACGCTATCGAAGCAGCCACAGAGCTTCCGATTCCTGAATTCCATCTGCTGTCCCCAAAAGATCAGCAACGAGTGGACTTCGTCAAAAAACAGTTTCCGCCGTACAATGCGAAAGGCTTGAGCAGGACCAGTCTCGTGTCTTAGCACATTCACACTGGTTCTGCTGAACCCATTTTTTTGTGGTAGGGAGGTGAATGCTATTTATGCACAGAGTGTGGAACTCCCATGCGTGACTGGACTTTCCACTAAACAATTCCCCTGTCAACCTGAGAACCCAGCCTGGAACCATTTGACACATTACTTCGGGCCAGGTCTCGTTTTGTTACGCCGTGGGGCGCCTTCAAGCTGGGGAGTCCCTTTCCTAGCGGGATGGGAGATGGGATGCCAGACGAGCGATCCCCCAGCCCCAGCTGCTGTGAGTCCCTTTTATATTTTAGGACTGCCCGAGCATAATGTGCCACCTGGTTCCATTTGTCAACCGGCTCGAGCATCACCGCAACTATATTATCCGGGGTGAGCTCTCCCGTCCCCCTGTAGAGTTCCCTTCGCAGGCTGGCCCATTCGATACACGCCAAAAATGTGTGACAGGCATTGTCCTCCTCCCCTGGGCAAAACCGACAATCGGGGGACCGTGACTTACCGATCTTATGCAGGCAAAACTGAAAACACCCATGCCCACTCAAAAGCTGGGTCAGATACAAGTCAGTCTCACCATGCCTTGGTCCCACATCCGGGATGAGGCGCGCAGTCCACCTTCCCTTCGTGCCACTCACCCAAGACTGCTGCCAATCATTGAGCGAGCCCTGTCTCTCTTCACGGTCAACCATCTCGCTCGCATCCTCGTTTTGGCGCAGGTAAATAGCGCGGTGCTCCCTAGCAAGGAGGATGACAGGTATCACGCCTGCAATAACTCTCACCGCTGACTCAGAGACTGTTGGATACGAAGATGCAATTCTTAGCGCTCCTCTTCTCTGTACCTGTGCCAATCGTTTTCGGTATACCTCCTTGCTGAGAGCGTCGCCCCATACCTCTGCTCCATACAATAGCACTGACCCTACAGCACTCATCAAGAGGCGTCTTCTTGATGGGCTGAGTCCCCCTGCGTTGGCCATAAGTCGACTCAGAGCCGGTGTTCCCGAAGAAGCCTTCTCAGCCGTTGCCCTGATTTGCTCAGAGAAACTCATCTTCGAGTCGATCAGTAGCCCCAGGTACTTTACCGCTGACTTCAATTTGATTCGTAAGTCGCCAATACTGATCATTCTCTTTTTTGTCAAGATGACCACTTCGGTTTTCTCCAGTGCTAAACTCAGCCCGCGAGCAGTCATCGAGGCCCTCACTCGGCGCATTAGCATACCTAGCCTAAGTTGCGCGTGTTCAACGGTGCGTCCAGCGACCAGACCCGCAACATCATCCGCATAGTCGAACAAGCGCGACTCATCTGGCATCTCAAGTTTCAGTAGCCCGTCGTAAGACACGTTCCACAGGTCCGGACCAAGGATAGATGCCTGGGCAACACCCGATGTAATTTCCATCCTTCGTTGGCCCTGTGTCGTGTCGTAGAGTAGGCTTCGGTCCTTTAGGTAGTTCCACAAAAGCCGCATTCGATATTCTGGAACTTGAAAAGAGTTTTCCAGCGTGTCCAGAATATCCACCCATCTTGCGGAGTTGAAGGCATTCCTGACGGCGAGTGTCACCAACAGGACGGTCCGTCACTTGGTGCGACTATATGCCTCTGCTCTTTGGACCACGTTCACCACCTCTGCAATCGCATCAATGGTAGAGGGAATGGGTCCCCAGCAGCACGAATCGCGTCAGTGAGTCTTGCGTTGATGAGTTTCTCTAGCACTTTCCCAGCCGTGTCTAGCATGCATAACGGGCGATATGCAGACGGTGATTCGGGATTTCCCTTCCCCTTGCTGATCAGCACGAGCCTCGCCACCTTCCATCGTACCAGGAAAACTCCGTCCCGTAGGTAAGCGTTGAATATGCTGAGCAGCAAGTCAGGACAATGGTGATAGCCGAGCCGCAACACCTCAGCCGGAACACCATCTAGACCTGGAGCCTTCCTCGCTTTCAGGGAGAGGACTGCCTCCTCCAGCTGTGTGAAGAGTGGGCAGTCGACTGCTGTTTCACCATGGACAGCGTCAACACGGACGGGATGGGCGGGGAAGAGTCCTCGCACTATCGCGTCCATCTTCTTTGCGTCATGTATACAAGGCTTCCGTAGGGCACCAAGCTTCCGCATGACCAGCTTGTAGCCAAGGCCCCTCGGATGCTTGTTCACATTGTCCACTAGGTCTTGCCAGCAGCGAGCCTTGCTACTGTTGATCAGTTTGCGAAGGCATTTCCTGGCCGACTTATATGCTGCCACCTGGTTGCATGCCTCGTCACGGTTCCGCGCCCGTTGAGCCTCACGCCGAAGCTTGTGACACTCCCTCCGCTTTTCAGCGATTTCAGTAGACCACCAGTACACTGGGGGCTTGCCGTGCCGGGGTCTTCGACGGGGCATAGAAGCGCAGCAAGCAGTCATGATTATGCTCATAGTAGAGTTCACCACGTCTTGAGCTGCCCGTTCTTCCGTCCCCTCCGGAGCTCCCTGCAGCGGCTCACCTGCTGTGAGCACCTCCCGACGTCCATTCTTCCGATGTTCCATCCAGCTGTAGAAGGCTGAGAGCATGGGTGTCGGGAGACAGCATCACTTATCTCAAGCAGAATGCACTGATGATCACTGGCTGAGTAGTCCTCTAATACTTTCCAGTTGTGTATCCTCCGTACTCAGGACTCCGAGGCGAATTTCACGTCCGGTATGGTTCTCTCACAGCCAATACGGAAGAAAGTCGGCGTATTTCCGGAGTTTAGTACGACGAGGGCCATCCTGGCTGCCATTTCCAGGATTCTTTTTCCCCACGTATCCGTCTGAGGCATGCTCCATTCGATGGCTTTAGCGTTGAAGTCACCCCCAACGAGCACTTTACCCTCTGCGTTCGAGACAGCGCCCTCCAAAGCATTAAGCTTGGCTTGGAAAGATGACATCGATTCATTAGGCGTTAGGTACACACTTAGGAATGTGGTCCCTGAGCACCGAACCCACGCGAGACCATCCCCCCGTCCACAACTCTTCGCTTAAAAGTCACTGTTCCGAACCCAGATGGCGGCAGTACTAGTTTCATCAGAATACCATAATGCAGGACTTTTATTATGGTGTTGCTCACTCAGCAGCAAGAAGTCGGCTTGCATGTCCCTCGCAAACTGCTCAAGCAGATTTTGGGCGGTTGAACTGCGGTGTAGGTTTAGCTGCAGGATGCGGGTCATCGGAGTTCTGATTTTGCCTTGGCTAGGTCTTCCTGGAACACCCGGCATTTTCCTGATCCCAAGACGTGTCCAAAATCAGGTTTCGGATCAGCATCCTTGCAACGAATACAGTGTGCCTCCTTCGTACACTCTTTTCTTTTATGTCCCATTTCACCGCATTTGTAATACAGCGAACTCCTATCGGGTCCTTTGCATACTTAACCATAACCAAGGTATTTGAAACATTGAAGAGGCATTGCTCTTCGCCGTATCCCACAGACAACCCACCCTATTCGTACTTTGCCCTGGTTCAGAAATTGTTCGGCGTCCTTTTCGGTCAAGTCAACTATGGCCATGCGTTGTCCCCTGTTGTTTTCTGGTGTCATTCTCGCTTTGATCCTTCCCACGCTAGGGAACTCCCTTGTGATGGCCTCTTCTACCTCGGCCAGATCCGTCACGCAGTCAATGTCCCGTATTTCGATCGTTGCCAGCGGCTCGAGGTTGGCTATAGCGCTTTTGCCGAGGACTTTCTTTACTGCGTCACAGAATGCTTCTTTATTGCCGGCCTCTGGTCCGAATTCGACCAGTATGTGGCCCGACCGCGTTGGTCGTACTATTTTAATGGTAGTATTGGTGTCTTTGGCTTTACGTTTCCCCTGATGTCCCGCAGTAGGATCGGCCATCTTGGGGCTTTACGAGCAGTGCCTGCTGCCGGGGTCTTCGTCGGGGCTTCTGCCTCTCCTGTTTTGCATCAGGTCCTTTTTCTACTTGTGCGTCAGTGCGAACTTTACTTTCTGGTTTTCTTTGAAGGAGTTTCTTTGTGGCTTTCTTCGCTCCTTTTGTAAGCACTGTCTGGAACCCGTGATCTGGTGCTCCACGCCCATCAAGTGCCTCTTCCTTCCTTCTTTTATCCCGATCTCCTTTGATTGGGCTAGACGCCATTCTTTTATTGACTTTCAATGGTGCAGCTATCTGCATGTCGCCTTCAGATGTCGCCCCAAGAGCCTCTTTAGCCTTCAGTTCGTCTTCGGCCCTTAACCAGCTCCTCCGATAGTGCCCTATACGATCTAGGAGCTACTCTAGTTCAAGGAGCCCCACCTTTGCTGCTTCGCTGATTTTTTGGGAGTCGCATGCAGATTGTATTCTTTTCGGAACATCTCCCGCTTTTCGGAGTAGCCTCGCTTCTTCGTATGACTGGGCCGCAATTGTACCTTGCCACCATCCTTGGAAGAGGTTATCGCGTTCCATTTCCGAGTGCAGTACTTCCGTCACATTTTCGACATTGGCGGTGCAATCACGTGGTGCCTGGTCACTCGTTGCTTTTCGTGCCGTAATTTCCTCGTTGGCTTGTGGATGTCGGGATTTACGAACCTTGCATCGGTCGCTTCGGTAACGATCGCAGCAGTGACAATCGAATTTTCGGTGCTCTTTATGTTATCTTCCGAGGCTCGGACGCCTGAAGCGTCCTGCAGAATTTCCCGCTTTTCCTTAATAGGACGCTCTGTCGTTTGCATCATTTCTTTGCTGTGCCCGAACGCCGCAGGAATCTCAGTCTGAACCAGACTGTCTGCTACTCTCCGTTTTTCATCTGCCTTCACTGTCATTGTGTTATTCTTTGTTTTTGTAGTGGTTAGTACCGCTTTCGATGTACTGTTAACATCGTGGCTGCAATCGCTGGTTGCGTCATCGTTGTTATTATTTGTTTCTTTTTTGGATGTTTTTGGTCTTTTGATTTTGTTTGCTCCAGTTTTGTTTGGTCCTCCCTTGGAGGCGCTATCTCCATTCGTGTGTGTAGTCGCCTTTGTGGTCCCATGGTTATCTTTGCAGAGCACGGAGGCCATGCGAGGGTTGGCACAAGCCCTTATGGGGACAAGTGCTCAGAGCCAGACCAGCGCTAATCAGGAGTCTGTCTCAACCGAACTTACACCACCAACCCAATGGTGCGAACTTCGAGCGTACTCCGAGGCCTGCCAAGGTTTTACCGGGACGGAGACGGTATGATAGTTGAATTGGAGCCGCTCACACACGAGTGTCACCTCGGCACAACTGTGCAAAGCAACTAGGCCAAGGTCCATCACATTCGCCAGCCCAAAGCGTCAATTCCAGTTCATTGTCCAAAGCGTAGTCCAGATCCTATCAGCGTCGTTACCTGTCATCCCAGGAGGGAACCTCACGGTGCCCCCCATATCCTCGGGTCCGTGGGGGTGGCACTCCCCAAAGAATGCTAGCCTCCAAGACTGCTCAACCCATTAAGCAGTGGCATTGTGCCATCTCGCCTGTTATACAGAAACTGTTGTATGATGAATTCGATCGTATGTTGTCTTTGGGGGTCATAGAGGAAAGTCAGAGTTCGTGGAGTTCTCCTGTGACCCTTGTCAGAAAACCCCGCAAGGTGCGTTTATGTCTTGACAATAGATGCCTCAACGAGGTGACCTTTAAGGACGCCTATCCTTTGCCGCTAATTGAAGGTATGTTGGCACGGTTGCAGAGCACCAGGTTCATTACCAGTTTGGAGGTGAAGGATGCCTTTGGAAAATCCCGTTGGCTGAGGCAAGTAAGGAGAAAACGGCCGTTACTGTCCCTGGCAGGTTTTTGTACTATTTCAAGGTCATGCCGTTCGGTTTATGTAATATGATGCTCCCCAAATGATGTGACGGTTGATGCATAAAGTTACACCGCATGAGCTGCAGGACAAGGTATTTGTTTACCTCGATGACCTGATTGTTACAAGTTCAACATTTGATGAGCACTTGGTGCTCCTGAGCACCATTGCAAAGCTGTTCAGGGACGCCTACTTGACCATCAATGTTGAAAAAAGCAAGTTTGTCAAGAAAGAAATCAAATATCTTGGCATTGTAGTAAGTGATGGTATCCTGCGCACCGACCTGGAGAAGGTTTCAGGTTCACGGGCATGGCAGGATGGTTCAGGCGTTTTATTTCAAACTTTGCCTCGGTAACAGCTCCTCTAACAGATTTGCTAAAGGGCAAACGTTCCTTCAAGTGGTCTGCTTCCGCCAATAGTGCCTTCAATATAGTGAAGCAATTGTTGATTTCTGCTCCAGTGCTGACTAGCCCCGATTTTACGAAGCACTTCTATATCCAGTGTGACAGTACGGTGGGTATTGGAAGTGTTTTGTTCCAGAAAGACGATGGAAGTGGAGAGAATCCAATCGCATATATGTTTATGAAGCTCAACGCTGCGCCACGTAACTACAGCATTATAGAATTGGAATGCTTAGCTGTGGTGTAGAGTGTAAAGAGATTCAGGGCATATATCGAAGGGTTGCCCTTCACCATCATAACCGACCATGCCAGTCTTAAATGGCTGATGCAACAGTCGGACCTTTCTGGTCGATTGGCTCGCTGGAGTTTGAAATCGCAAGGGTTCAACTTTCAAATTAAACACCGAAAAGGTGCTCTTAACGTTATACTGAATGCGTTATCGAGATCTCAGTCGCAGGACGAGCGGGTGTCCTCGCTCATTGCTTGCCTCCCGGAGCACAAACATATTGATGGTTTGATACCTCAGTCTGCGTTTCAAGAGCCCGAGTACGAACATCTCAAGGAGCAAATCCTGTAGCAACCTGATAGGTTTCAATGGCCGAGTGAACATCAGTACTGGTTCTCCTGTAACGCTGACTTTGGATATTCCTCGAAAAAAGTTAGGGGTTCCTGAGGGTAACCAACAGGCTCTTATAGTACGTGCTGATGATGATCCCCAGGGCTCTCATTGTGGAATTCGTAAGACAACCGAAGTCTTACAAAGGTATTACTGTTGGCCTCGTTTGCGTCAAGATGTTGTTCAGCACATCCAAAGCTGTTCAATATGCAAACAGGCCAAGCCTTCGAATTCAACTTTGAGACCTCCTATGGGCGCATCACGAGACTTGGTGAAAACTATGCAGTGCCTTTTTGTGGACTTCATGGGTCCATGCTCCCGTTCAAAATCAGGGAATACTCAATTGTTTGTGGTCCTGGACCATTATAGCAAGTTCATATGGCTCAAGCCACTGCGTAATCAGTTGCGCGATACTTCGAGTGCGAACTCTTTTTGACCTTCATGGTTCCCAAATGGCTTCACTCGGACAACGGTGTGCAATTCGTCTCCAAGGCATTCGCTAAGCTTATGAGTGACTATGGGGTGCAGCACTGCTTTACTCCATATCATTCACCGCAAGCGAATGCCTCGGAGAGGTCAAACCAGCCAACATTGAACGCCATCAGAGCCCACATAGGGTCCGATCATAGCAGGTGGGATGGAAATCTCCTCGAATCGTGTTTTGCCTTCCGCAAGGTGATTCATGAGTCCACAGAATTTTTGCTCTACTTCCTCATGTTCGGGTACCACCCTACCCAGCATGGCTCTGAGTACGCCCTCCTTAGAAGCTTGAACGGTTTTGAGGATGTAGAAGTACAGCTACGTGCGAACAGTGATCATCTGTGAGCTGTACAAGACCGCGTCCGAGCTAGGCTGGAAGAAGCCTATCACAAGGGAGCTGAAAGTTACAACCTTCGGGCTCGCCCCCGTGAGCCACTCCAGGGTCAGAAAGTTTTCGTGCGAAATTTCGCCGTGAGCAACGCGTCCGTTTGTTTTGCGGCTAAATTTCCTCCAAGATTTGTTCCTGCAGTGGTTCGTCACCGTACTGGGCAAGTTTCTTATGAACGTGAGGATGAAACCGATAAGCTGCTAGGTACTATCACGCTAAGGACATCTGATCCGACTCATAAATACCCCTGCCGACATTCCTTGTTTGCCCAGCTGAATGAGACACTCAGGGTCTGGTTCATCCCCATGATTGTTGCGAATTCCGGCATAGGGATATTCTCCCATTCGGAGCTTCAAATTGCTACTGTAACATTTCAACCTTCCTCTGGGCATTTAAACCTTTTCCCCTGTATTTTATTTAATTTTATTAAAATTTTACCAATTTCCCTATAATTTCAGTTTCCATATCATCACAATCCTACCCTTTCCCTTATTTTCAATCACATAAAGCTAGTAATATAATAATAATTTAGATTCTTCCCACTAACAACACTCCATACCTTAATTCCCATCAACGAAATTTCATTCTATACAGTTTTCCGAACAAAACCTAGTTCCTTCCTTCATACTAACTAATTCTATTTATTAGTTCCCACTACCAAATTTTATTTTTCATACTAACAAAAAAAATAATTGACAAATTTCAATTTCATGCCCATCAAGAAAGAGTTGAAGTTGCTAATTTGATGAATGGGAAATTAATAGAATATGGCCAGTGGGTCTGCTGGGACCCAGGATTCAAGTTCCCTGAGCACTCCTTTTGGAGTATCGGCAAAATCTATAGTTTTCGTATATATGTGACATCTAATCAAATGCTTCTTTGACTATGCAAATTGCCATATATGCAAAATGGAAACTATTGCGTTTGTCGGTACGAAAAAGATGTGTGGGTAGCAGAATCGAGGTGCAGTGAACTTCGATAACGTTATCCAGATGCGGCAGCGGTAATGAAAAATGAAAGGATTGCGGGAAAGGCTGGTTTGGGTTTTTACATTTGAAGCAGTCAGTATTTGACTTTGAAAATAAGAGGGAGTGCTTAAGTCGTGAATTTTGGATTCCGTTTTGAGTGTGCAAAGTGGATAAAGTGCTTTAGGCGTAAATTTTTGGATTCCGTTTTGAGTTTGCAAAGTGGAGGAAGTACTTTGGCAGTATGAAGAAGAGTTTTAAAGTCAGTAAGTGGAAGTGAATTTTAGCCTGTATTTTGGGGATTTTAACTTGGATTTGGAATTTTCAGTGTGGGTGTTAAGTGAATATTGGGAAAAATATTTTTAATTTGGGTGTTAGTATAGAAAGTTTTAGTGGACGAAAGTTTAAGTGTTCGAATATAATTTTAATAAAGACACAATCATAATTCGAAGTGTGTCGTGAAATAAATGAAACTTATAAATAACAAAAGAACTAAAAAGGAGTGAGGAAAAAAAGGGTGATTATCAAGGCTTTATTCCAAAGTGAAGAGGAACGAAGGTACAGTGCCGGAGCAAATTAACAAAAAAAATTCCCATTTGTGAAATGCTTATAAAACAACGAAATCGAGCTATTTTTTAAGTAAATCAATACGGGCGAAAAAATATGGATACGATACGAGAATGTCGTTCGAAAAGGATCATGGTCAAAAAAGGTATATATATATATATATATATATATATATATATATATATATATATATATATATATATATATAGATACCCTAGCTGGCTCCACGGGTAGAACGCTGGACTCTCACTTGAGAGATGCCAGGTTCGAATCTCAAACACAGCTTTTTCATTAAATAAAAAGTTTGTCTACCCAGCTAGGGTAAATTGTCCATTGGAAGATGGTAATTTTGTTGCAAACCAGTATACCCTATGTATACTGGTAAGAACTGGGAGCTCAACTTGATGCGTATCCTATATACAACATCAAGGCTCCCGGGGAAAGAACTCACTGTAACACCACTTACCTGCTACTCTGTCCATTTTCACTAAATCAACCAAGGCAAAAGTTTATTTTATTAATTATTTTATTTTCTCTGTTCCTATTTTTATCTAACATTACATTTTACAAATTACATTATTGGAGACTTATATCAATATTGAGCCTGTAGAGAATCAAATGGACGTGTTAATGGTTCGGGGTGGCCATACAGCGTGGAACGCAAAAAGGCCGATTGAGGATCGCGGCGCAAGCCAACACCTCACCCCTCACCACTTCGTTGAACACTGGACGATATCTTCGGCTGAACTTTAAATCGCGAATACTTTAACCGTTTAACTGATAACTGGGTAGCAGCACGCTCCCTTTTGGATTTGAATACAAAACTCACTGGTATAAGACTGCCCAAGAACATTAAATACCATTCTTTCGTGAGCTTTCAACCTAAATTCTCTTTAAATGTGCTGAGTAGCCGAACACGTGCGCTCTCGTTCCACGAAAGTTTTTCCTACCCGCTTCGTCTCGCTCGCTCGGCTGGTGAATATGCGAAACTGGGGAAATTGAGCGAAAGAGTGTTTTTCGCTTAAGCTTTCGACTTCGAAGGAGTGCTTTCAGTTTAAGCTTTCGGCTTTCCCAAGATCTCTTGAGGTAAAATAGCGAAACTGGGGACATTGAGCGAAAGAGTGATTATGCCGGAACTTTCGGTTTTCCTTTCCGCTTACCTCTCTTCGAAGCACCCCGTTCGTTCATGATGTAAATATCATTGCGGGTTGAACTTTCCCGTTCACTTAAATGCTCGCTTATTTACTTGCGCATGTGTTTCTATGGCTGATTTTCATTGGCGAAGTGCGAGTACATAGATGTTGTTTGCTCGCTACTATGTTTATGTGCATGTTTATGTGTCCACTCGCAACATTCCTCCGGCAGTTGAAAAATGGATTTAGTGTACTTGGAGAGTACAATAAATCGTCGCTCTACTCCAGTGATCTAGATTACTTAATATACCCCAATAGATTACGCTCACTCTTGGTTTTTCGCAAATTTTGTTGTTGGTTGATTCTCGCTACATTCCCTTTTGTGCAAATCATTCGTACTTATATCTCGAGCTGTTACCGCCATCGCTGTTGTCCACCGTACTTCTCACAACGTATCTTTAACCATTGTTCTGCTGCTGGTTTGAACGTTTACTAGATGGTAACGTAGTTCTATCGATGAATTTCGTATTTTTATTGGTAGGCGTTATAACTTCTAGTTGACATTAACTAAAGTTTGATTTTGTACAATTATATATTAATGTTCTGCTTGATTCAGTCGTCGATTTGAAATAATCATATTTAAATACTTGGTTTGGTACATAAGTTTATGGTAATCAATATGTATTACATGTCAATGTTGCATTTATAAATTACTACAATTAAAAATTACTAAGTTGAAATTTGATTTTATACAATTATGTATCATATTTAATATTTTGTTTGGTACCTTGAGTTAATGTTAATTGATATGCGTTACATGTCAGTGTTGCATTTGTAAATTACTACAATTAAAAATTAATAAGTTAAGATTTGATTTTATACAATTACGTATCATATTTTCCTATTTTGTTTGGTACCTTGAGTTAATGTTAATTAATATGTATTACATATCCATGTTGCTTTCATAAACTACTATAAAATTAAATTAATAATTTGAAGTTTGATTTCATACAATGTTTTGTTTGATTCTGTTGTAAATGGCAGGATTATGAATTATTTCGTTTTACTATAATATTGAAAAACATACTGAATAGTTTTTTCTTGAAAATAAACTATTATATATTTTTTTACAATTGAAAAATAGCGGAATACAATGTCTTCTTTTAATTGGTTTTACTTAATAATATGGTTACAATTTCTTTTAAGATCCATATTCAATGCTTTTGTATTTTGAAATTGATGATTTGCTTTTATTTCAGCTTTTTTCATCTCAAAATAGATTCTGATATTTAATTGTTACATATTCTGCATTTCTCTTTTTTTATTTTCCTTTTGAAAACTGTAATTGTAATTATAACTGTAATTGCCAAAGACAGAATTTTACATTTTGTTTAGTTAGTGGCTATTATTAGTGTGTTACTGTTCAATTAGTGCAGGTTTTAGTAAATTATAAACAGTTAGCGTTAGTGAGGATTTAGTGTGAACGGTTTTGAAAATAGTTTAAATGTGCGAAGAAATTCGTTTTTTTTATTCCATTCATGGTTGATTAATATTCTATTAAATTACTATCTTTAATGCTATAACAACAGCTCTTTACATAAGCTTCTGCTAGCATTTTCTTAAATTATGTATTGTGCGAATAGGTAGGGAGGTTTCAATAGGAAATATGGTTAAAGCTTTAGTGGTTATTTATTGGGAATGAGTTAATATGTAAATGGGGAATGAATATTTCACACGATCGTTACGTTGGGGAATTGCTTCGCTTCGGAAGAAGATTTGGCGAGAGAATAGCTTTCCATTAATGTAGCTTGGGAGTCGTTGTTGTTGTATTCCCAAGACTTTAGTTTGAGCGTTCTTGGCTTTATAGGGCGCGAGGTAATGAGTGTGATAAATAAACTTTCCCCTTAATATGTATGGTTAATGTTGTTAACGGGAGTGGGAGTCATGGATTGAAGGTTTATGTGATTGTTTTTGCTCGCCGCTAACGAGCTTTGAAGATATGATTAGCATTGCTTCTGCAATGATGCATGAGAAAATTGAATGAAGCGATATATTGTAGCTTTCACATGCGCTAAATGTTAGGAAGTACATGAAGTATATGATATGTATGTACTAATTCGTGGTTGGTTGGTGATTGCCTTGAAGAGCATTTGTTTTTAATTAAGTCGGCTTAATGCATTTCGTAGTGGGCAGGGCTTTTAATCTATCTATGCTGTGGGATTGTGTAGGAGGAAGAGCTTTTAAGGTATATACATTTAATTGTCGTTTAATTGGCTTAAGTTGTCTATTACATACTTTCTTATCCGTTTGTGATGGTAAAAAGGGAGGGTTATTAGAAATGTATTCAGCAGTATGTGTAAATAGTTGTGGATTATTTATAAATCGGAATTATTGTGTAGGTTTTTTATTAAGTATAGAAATGTTTAATGAGTTTATATAAATTAAGTCGACCTTTTTCTCAAACTGAAACTAGAAGGAGCAATTCTGAGCTCTGTTGTGTACTTTTATTGATTTTAGTGAATTGTTAAATAGATATACTGCATTGAAAATTTCTTGCGAGAAATTATTGTAAAAGATGATCGAAGCGACACAATCACTATATGGGCTTGGGAACATATAGTTTCGGTCTTCATTCAATAACCTATATGTGTTCCGTCTAATTTTTCCCTAGTGTGTGTCTAAAAGATGATCGAAGCGACACAATCACTATATGGGCTTGGGAACATATAGTTTCGGTCTTCATTCAAGACCCTATATGTGTTTCGTCTAGTTTTTCCCTAGTGCGCGTCTGCTTAGTTTGGCATAATTCTGTCCTAGGCCTTGCTCGAAGACAGTGCAGTGCCGTGCGAGGTTACTTCATAAGCCGTTTATAAAATTTTTGATATCGATCTTGAGAAAACGATTGTTTAAAGAATCTTAAAGTATATATTATAGCATTCTAAGACGCAATTTGATATCGTTGTCATATGTAAAGTAAAAGGGTGGGAAATGGGTGGGTTTTGAATTGTCTTGCTCTTTCCACAGGAGATTTATTAGTGATTTTTTTAGTAGTTGGCAGTTATAATGTATTTATTGTAAAAGGAAACGTAGTGGCTTGTTTAAAGGGTACATGGTTGATAGCGTATTTGCAAATCATTTTACATCAACAGCTCAGAGGCTAAGATGGGATGGTAAATTGATGTCTGTTTTGTATATGACTTAATACTAAATGTAGCGTGTCTGCCGGAAGTTGAAGTCGCGCAGCTCAGAGGCTATTATTTGTTTTTTTTTTGAGGACTTATAACTAAAAATAGCGTGTCCGCCGATAGCTTACGTCGACGGCTCAGAGGCTGTTGTGTAATCAACTGGTTTTCATTCCAGTGATCGTACAATTTAGACATCGAAATAGCGTGTCTGCTGATAGTTTTGCGAGGTTTTACCGACTTGACTGCCACTTTTCCCGTTTCCTTAACATTATGAATTTGGTGATTTGAGAGTGAATTGCAGTGGAACTTGAAAGAGATAATTGGTTTTGGGGTAAAACCGTTTGCATTGCTGTATTATTCTAATAACTAAAATTCTGTTGGTTCAAAGTTCCATACTTAAATTGTTTCAGTGTGACTGGAAATTAAATGTTTCATGTTGATTTGCGTTGGAAAATTGCTGTTCTCATGTAAATTATTTTTTATACTTGTTTAGCGCAGTTAATTTAATTCGTTTGCTCTTCCGTGTTATTGTATTTAAAAATTATTGCCCAGGTGTCTATTTATTCAATTTGTACTTAAATGTTTGTTTTTCTTTGCTCTTTCAATTGCACCTTAGCGAATTCAAAAGATTTGTTTGCTCTTTTAATTATGCTTCAGTTAATTCGAATGCTCATTCAATTCAAGAGATAAGACTTTAATATGCATGTGGGTACGCGTATTGTCCAAGCAGTCGGAGTGATAAGTGGTATCATATTTCGATAACAATGGGCACGCGTTTGTTTGCTCGTATTAAGTTTTCGTTTTGCTTATTTGTGTTTAATATTTACTTGTAATGTTTTGTGTTTTGCATGTTAGTTGATTGAAACTTTATATCTTTATAAATTCTACGTTGGGTTTGAACGAGTTAGGAGTTAGTTCGAATGACTTTCAGATAAGAAAGATGAGATTTAAGATATATGAATGAGGGAGTAAATGAATGAAGAATTAAATGTTCAAGATGACTTTTTGATTTTAGGACTGGTCTTATTTGATGGATATTATGAGTAGAAATATTATTATATTTGAATGTTGATATTATGTTTTAGTTATTAAAATGATCAATAGGATTTTTTGTTTCGATTAAGGAGTGATCTGGGTAGATGACCAGTATGGGTAGCGTTAAACTGATATTATGTTTTTGTTGTTTAAACGATTAACATGATCCCATATTTTTTAGAGGACTGGTGAAGTTTCATACTTTCTTTTTGTTATTTAAATGATTGAAATAATTATTTGATTTTTTTTTTTTTCGTTTTAAGAAGGTTGATTTAGTTTTATGCACTGTATTAGTAGCGTTGTTATGATGTGGGGATATTGATACAATATTTTTGTTTTTTTAAAATGATTAAAATTATTAGTTGATTTTTTTTTTAGGAAAGCTGATCTAGTTTGATGGACTGTTTGAATAATATTGATATTATTATATTTAAATAATGAACATTATCTTTTGATTTTTTTTTAAAGAAGGTTGATCCAGTTTGATGGACAGTATGAGTAGCAATGGTGTCTTACAGGAGTTGAATGGTTTGAGATATCGGCTGGGTGAATAGATTTTACAGCCCATTTAAATTTGCTACACAGCGCACTACACTGTGGTCTCTGCAAAACCGATATCCTACCGGCTGCGCCAATTTTGTTGCAAACCAGTATACCCTATGTATACTGGTAAGAACTGGGAGCTCAACTTGATGCGTATCCTATATACAACATCAAGGCTCCCGGGGAAAGAACTCACTGTAACACCACTTACCTGCTACTCTGTCCATTTTCACTAAATCAACCAAGGCAAAAGTTTATTTTATTAATTATTTTATTTTCTCTGTTCCTATTTTTATCTAACATTACATTTTACAAATTACATTATTGGAGACTTATATCAATATTGAGCCTGTAGAGAATCAAATGGACGTGTTAATGGTTCGGGGTGGCCATACAGCGTGGAACGCAAAAAGGCCGATTGAGGATCGCGGCGCAAGCCAACACCTCACCCCTCACCACTTCGTTGAACACTGGACGATATCTTCGGCTGAACTTTAAATCGCGAATACTTTAACCGTTTAACTGATAACTGGGTAGCAGCACGCTCCCTTTTGGATTTGAATACAAAACTCACTGGTATAAGACTGCCCAAGAACATTAAATACCATTCTTTCGTGAGCTTTCAACCTAAATTCTCTTTAAATGTGCTGAGTAGCCGAACACGTGCGCTCTCGTTCCACGAAAGTTTTTCCTACCCGCTTCGTCTCGCTCGCTCGGCTGGTGAATATGCGAAACTGGGGAAATTGAGCGAAAGAGTGTTTTTCGCTTAAGCTTTCGACTTCGAAGGAGTGCTTTCAGTTTAAGCTTTCGGCTTTCCCAAGATCTCTTGAGGTAAAATAGCGAAACTGGGGACATTGAGCGAAAGAGTGATTATGCCGGAACTTTCGGTTTTCCTTTCCGCTTACCTCTCTTCGAAGCACCCCGTTCGTTCATGATGTAAATATCATTGCGGGTTGAACTTTCCCGTTCACTTAAATGCTCGCTTATTTACTTGCGCATGTGTTTCTATGGCTGATTTTCATTGGCGAAGTGCGAGTACATAGATGTTGTTTGCTCGCTACTATGTTTATGTGCATGTTTATGTGTCCACTCGCAACAATTTTGATGGACCCTCCCCACCCACCCCGATCCTAACTAACCTCACGAAAACCCTATTAACCCTAACCCCTTGCCAACCCGCAAATGAGGCAGCGTGGCAAGGTATTGTCTCAACCCCCCCCCCCTTCATGAATAGACAGAATAAGCACCAGCCCTCATTCTCCGTAGGCTGGAGTGGACCTAGGATAGGTAGTTCCCAGGGACAATCCACGAAGGCAGAGGGTGTTAAGAATCCGCGGAGGTTAAACCGCTACCAACCACACCTGACAACGCTACACATAGCGACATACAATTGCCGATCACTATCAAGCCAGGCAAGGCTAATTGAACTAGAAGAGGAAACAACTAAAATTAAATGGGACATCATTGGTCTGAGCGAAACCAGACGTAAAGAAGAAAACATGATTGTACTAGAATCGGGCAACATCCTATAT
This sequence comes from Odontomyia ornata, assembly GCA_963969285.1. Classification (NCBI taxonomy): domain Eukaryota; kingdom Metazoa; phylum Arthropoda; class Insecta; order Diptera; family Stratiomyidae; genus Odontomyia; species Odontomyia ornata. Next base: position 244,279,401 of record OZ017738.1, read on the forward strand.
CACCATGGGACCCAGCTAGGTAGAACCAGCGGAGTAGGGTTCCTAATCAACAAGAAATGGGCAGATAGGATAGTTAACGTCACAGGTATCTCAGATCGAGTAGCCAGCCTAACACTCAAGCTCTCTCAGAGATACACAGCGCAAATCATACAAGTCTATGCACCAACAACCAGCCACACTGACGAAGAAATTGAAGAGTTCTATAATGAAATAAATCAGGCTTGGGACAACAACAGCAGCCACTTCAAATATCTAATAGGCGACTTCAATGCTATTATAGGGGGGAAGAAAGACGACGAAATCCTGGTAGGAAAATTCGGTTTGGGCACAAGGAACGACAGAGGAGAAAGACTGGTCCAATTCGCCCACCAACATAGCCTCTATATAGCAAACTTGTTCTTCAAGAAAGGCCGAAATAGAAAATGGACTTGGCAAGCCCCAAACGCAATCACAAAGAATGAAATTGACCTGATCTTAACCGACAAAATAAGAACAGTTAAGGATGTTTCAATAATAAATAACTTCAGGACAGGAAGCGATCATCGTCTGGCTAGAGCAAAGATTACCCTAGACCTAAAAACTGAAAGGCTTAGATTGGTTAGAAAACCAGCAAAATCAGGTATTAACATAGACAACATCAGGGACAACGCCGATCACTACCAAGAAATGCTAGACTCCGAAATGCGCAATAAGGACGTAATGTTTCTCGCAGACGCAATCCTGAAATGCGCCAAAGAAGTAGGTGGACCAAGCGTCGATAATAAACACCACAAGCTCTCAAATGAAACAAAGGCTCTACTTAGAAAACGCGGAAAAGTGAAGCTATCCTCGAACATCCAAAGGATTGAGTACACTGAAACCTGCAAAACAA
>OZ017738.1:244285271-244320271 GCA_963969285.1 Odontomyia ornata
TTCAGTCGCCTTCTTGCGAGCATGGGATTCCCAGACTCTTTTCTTATATGGCATTCACCTCCCAAACACAAACAACGAAATCAAAACCATTAGAAAAAGTATAGCTCCGATTTACACCAAAATTGGTACAAAGATTCGTTCAAGTATGTGATAAAGCTCACAATGATAAATTCAAAGTCCAGCCGTTCAAAAGACGAAAAAAGTTGAACAATAAGAAACATTTCATGGTCAAGTCAGAATGTCAAAATGGCGGCTAGGAAAAGTTCGAAAGCTTTTTAAAGCTGCAATTTATATTGGATTTTTACAAGCCTTAAATAATCATGTGATGATGTATCAGAGTTCAATTCCTATGAACGCTGCAGATTTTATTGTAGCGGTAGTGAGCCTTGTATTGCAGCCAAAAAATTATATTTTAGTATACATGGTAGAAAGTATTCAAGAAACTCAGTTTTAAAAGATTTGAAATTAAAAACCAATATCTCTAGAAAGGTGAAATAAAAAAAAATCTTAACAAAAATAAGAAAACCGACTTCAAAATGCCCTATAAGGGATGAAAAAAATTTTATGGAGCGGTGCCAAGTCAATTTCCCCATTTCAACGTAAAAAGTGCCAACGTGTGCACCATTATATAAGAAACGGGGAAAAACTGATATGGCACCGCTTCCATAAAATTTATTTCACCCCTTTTAGAGCATTTCGAGGTCGGTTTTCTTCTTTTCTAAACTTTTTTTTACTTTCTCTTCCTCTGCACACTACTACAAATAATCCGGTTGTAAGACTTGATATTAAAAAAATTTGACAAGTCCTTTCACCTGATGGCCAACTTGACCATCTTCGATGAAAAAATCTAAGGGCTAACACCTGCTAAATCATTTTTATTTTTTCAGCTACAAAATTTACATTAGATTAGCACTTCTAAAACTTTTACACCGTTTGATGATTTTAGCTTCCAAATAGCTTGCGAAAACTTGTTGTTTATTACGAATGGAGAGATAAATATAAAGACCGTTTTTGATACGGTTTTATAAAGAATTTCACAAAATACGAGTATATGCCAAGAATCATGTTTCATGTCTCGCTGCTTAAAAACGAGGCGGAAGGTAGATTTCGTCACAATAAGCTATTTTCTAATCATGTAAAATTTAGAAAGCGTTATCGTAATTCATATCAATTTCTACTTTTTCTGTTCGTATAACTTATCAAAAACTATTGTGCTTCAACATATAAAACTGTATAGATAAGATTGATAAAGCGGCCTAATGCTCATATATGTATGTACATTTCTTTATCAATTAGTGATGACTAGATGATTTTGACGCTTGATAAATTGAACTAATCTACATTAACCTGTCAATCAATGGAGACCTAGATGGCTGATATGATTTTTCAATTTTATCTTTAACTCATGGTGTGGTTAAGAAGCCTCGAAATTTTATAACACTAATCTTTATTCATAAATACATTGGACCACTGGTGGGCGATTCAATGTAGTTTTGGTGAAACTTGAAACAACAGAAACACTCTCATATATGTTGGGACTACGCTTAAATAAAATACAGCAAAATCCTTAAATAATCCTCCAAGAAATCTTTATCCATTTTTTTCAGAATCAGCACACACCTTCAAGCATTCGCTTATCAATACTCGTATAAATCAAACACTCGTATATCACTTCTAATGTCACCAAAAGTTAGCATGTATTTGCATGTGCATGCATTGGTATGAGAACTCATTCAGTGAACAAAATGAATGCTAATTTATACTTGACGATTTTTGAATAAATAAATCAAGCATTTTTTATAGTAGAAATATTGAATATGATACCTGATGAGTTGGGGGTCCAAGTTTTGACGTTGTACACAACCTTACGTAACCTCTTGTATGAGACACAGTCTTGTAGAAGTAAATTCCGTATTCGAATGTAGCTAACGATTCACTGTTTTTAATTCTTAAGTTTCGCGATACCTACTAAATCAAAGTATTGCTCACGCGAGCATGTCGAGTACACAATTATGCTACACTGAATAAATATTTTGAAGCGAGATTGGAAGAATAATCTGGTATGTACATCTGTATCAACTTCGTAGTAGTACAATTAAATTTGATAAGTTGGGAATAAACAATCACTAGTCAAAATCTTCACATACTCGCACATACATTACATACTTCACTTTTTGTCTATGTGGTGTAGAAATAAGTGGTAAGCCTTTAAAGTCCAAATTCATTTAATCTGTTCAAGGCTGTGATTGAATTGTGTTAACGAACGATTAGTATACTCTGAGCAGCTTGAATACATTATTTGATTTAAACTCTTTCTTTTGTAAACCGGATAAGCTAAGTTAACAAAAAAGCAGTTTTTTTCGTATGCTAGTTACGTGGCATGCTACAGAATTTCTTTACATGAGTCGAATTTATTGTGAGATTATGCAGATTCCTGCATGGAAAATACTTGTTAATTACGAGTATTTGCAGTTAATAATAAATAAATTCTACAAATTTGATATTATTTCTCTGAATGGTGATGTGCTTCACCGTTTGCTTGCAAACGTTTTTGTAGGTCAACCAGATCCTAACGCCAGATTTATTGTAAAAGTGTTTGTTGAATCTTTAAATGATTTTATCGAGGTGTGTTCTGAAACTGGTCTTGAAGAATAAGAGTATCTCAGAAACAGTAAAACTCAGAGAAAATTAGTTTTCCAATTTAAATAAATGCCTGTTTCTGACACCCTGATTCGATTAGTAAATTGATGGCAGATATGTCAGCTCTAAATAGGAAAGCCTTTGTTGTGAATAACTTATATGCACATAGAGGGTTTTCCAATAAGAGGTGTTATTTTGAATAGATCTTATGATTTAACACCTTGTGACTTTTTCCTTTGGGGCCACGTGAAAGAAAAGGTCTACGCCAACAGCCCAGCGTCGTTTCAAGACCTCAAAGATGGAATTCGTAAGGCTATCGAGGACACAGGGCAGCCACTTCGGGATTTGGTCATGGTAAATTTCATGAAAAGGACATGGTCCTGTCAGCGTGGTCGTGGTGGTTATTTGCCTGATGTTATTTTTTACTATTAACGGCATACCTTCCTCTTTATGATGAAATAAACATCCGATTATTTATATTGAAAAATGGCATATTTTTTTCATATAAAAGAAAACATCTCTTATTTGATTTGGTTATGGAAAATTTCATGGAAAGGATACGGCCCTGTAAAGCGTGGTTGTGGTGGTTGTTTGCCTGATGTTATTATTAACTATTAACGGTATACCTTTTTCTTTATAATGAAACAAATATTCGATCCTTAATATTAAAAATAGCATTTTTCTTCTAATATCAAAATAACACCTCTTATTGCAAAACCCTGTATAATAGATCTAATTCGGCGGTGCTTGATATCAAGTCGGTTTAAAATGAATGATTCAGCACCTGGCAGTGAACCCCCTTCAACCGTCAGTATTCAAGTCAGTTAACCGGCAGTGTCTCATCAAACGAAACCAGTGAACAAGGTTTCCTCTTCGATGACCCAGTGGTCAGTGGCGGCGCGTGGGTTTCGAGAGAAGGGAAGCAGAAGTTTTGCGACACAACCTTGTACTTTATGTGAGCTATTTTCATAGATATAGAGAGTACTGGATCCGCAACCTGTCGCGAGAGCCGAAGAAATTAGGAACCTCCGCTAAAGTTGTGTGAAGTTGAGGTTTGAACTGATATGATTTTGTTTTTGCACTTGATTCATTCCAAAACACGTTCACATTCATAAATTTTTGGTTTTGAAGATCACGTGTACGCAATTGGCACTTTCAATTTCTTTTTTTACTAAAAACTTACAAATTTGCCATCGCCTTTGACACATGAGTTTTCTCGCCTCTACGAATTTCATCAACTTTGACGTTCAATTTTTCTGTGAGAGAGCGTCTGTTGTGTTGTACTCAAACTGTTTAACGAATGATAACGAAGGCGCGATCGTGTGCACGTGAAATGAAATTTTGTAGGTGTGCGCGGGTGTCAATGGGGGAAGTAATTCTTCTGAGGAGAGGAAAGAAACACTTGTCTGGAGGCATAGGGGAAGGGGAAGCAGAGGGAATCACATACTTTCGAAAGCGTAAGATATTTATATGATACATTTACTTCCCACATGGACAAGTACACCGATTCTTGTCGCTCGTCTATTTATTTATGTCTTTGGCTATTTTAAATTTCTAGCTTTTGTAAATAAGTAAATTTAAAAGCGATACAACGCACATCGATTTAAAATACAAAGGTGAAAAATAGAATTCAGATCGTACAAAGTTGATTCAGCTCCAAAAATTTTTTCCACATTTCTATAAGCCTGCTTGTAATTTTATTATATATCATATGTAGAAAACCATGTTCACAGATAAAATATTATTACGGCTTGAAAATATTTAAACTGTAATGAGATTTTCTTAGGAAAGTGCCCTAATCAGTCAATTTAATTTTATGATGTATATCTTATCAAGCTTTATTTTAGCGTGTTCCTTATCAATAATTTTCTCTCCAACACCAGAAAATCAACTTATCTAGCAATAACCACGAAAAGGTTTAGAGACTTTTTGCCGGGAGAGAAAAGCAAGGGAGATAAAATATTTTGCAAGCCATCAATATATCCAACAGTTTAGAGAGCAATTTACGCACCCAATAATGGTCAGAAACGTACTTTGCGGCAAAAAAAACAGCAACAAACAGATGGTCAAAAGGAATGCAGAAAAAATGAAATAAATTAACACATATATTAAGCTTTTTTTTGACTTTGCATTGTAAAATGATATAAAAATTACGTTCAAAAGTATTTATTCAAAGAAAAATGAAAACTGAGTGGTTGTGTCATGATGAAAATTTCGTTAAATAATTATATTGAAGTATAATATGTTTATAAAAACCCGCTAAAATTTATGAATTAGATCCATCGCACTCCCCTTTTGCGCTGCAAAATTTTCAATGATTAGATCGTACGTTTTATGAGCGCTGAGGGCGTCTTTGAATAAGCTTTTTTCGATTGACAAAAGTGACTTTCTTCCCCGAGAGAATTTATAAGGTAATTTTTCATTCTATTCAACTTGAAAAGCTATGTTCCGCTGAAGTTATTGTTGCTGGTATAGTTAAAACTAACTATGAAAGTTTGGAAAAATCAGGAAAACAGCCACTAAGTTTATTATTAAGGATATATTAAAAAATTTCTTTAAAGTTTTGACCCTTTGAATCACAATCAGAAAAAAGGACTAAAAGCTCCGTGCGTGAGGATGAAAAGTCAAATCTGTATGGGTAAGATTGGCGGGAATAAGTGCAAAGTGTATTGTTGCGAACACAGAAGTCACCGCAGTTGCAGGCATTAGGTTTCAGCAGAGGGGTGCGTATCTCGGGGTAGCATACTGAGGCTGGCTAGCGCTCAGCCGTGTTGTGGGACTTTCGGGACACCCTCTGCTCGTGCTGAGCCACCGTACACATAAAAACTAACACGAAGAGATAAGGACGGGAAAGGGAAAGGTCATGGTGAGAAATGAAAAATTAATATTTTAGCAAATCATGGCCGTTATACTCGTATTTTATCAAAAAGTAATTTACACAGCAAGTTCAACAGTTAAGAGATACCAATTAAAAACAAACAGACCCCCCAAAAATTTTTCATTCAAATAAATCAAATAAGATGCTAATAAAAAACATCAAATCACAATAAACTGAAATGATAAGTAACAGATAAAAGAATGTCAAAAAACAACAGGAAAAATATTAACTATTTACTTACTCTTTTACTTTTCTGTGAATCACTGAGCGTTCGGCGAAGGACACCAAAAATGAGGTGGGATCATTTAAAATTTAATTAATTTTTAGTCCAGACTCATTGATTATAGATAAGCGGCCACTTCATCCTGATATTTAATCCGCCCGAGTATTTTTATTATTTACAGCCTTGTTTAATCTCGATAATTTCATCTTTTATTTTTTCAGCATAAGATATTCAATAATTCCGTTTGTTGTTAGTTTCAAACCCACTAAGTAATTCCAGCTGACACTTGTATTAAAGGCACAAAGTCGGCGATAACGGAATCCACCCTTCTATCGTACTAAAATGGCTTATCGCCTAACTTATTGCAAAAAACTCTTTCTTGATGCAAAACTTTTGATTCCCACATGAAAATTCAAAGGTGATCAACTCAATCACTTTGCACAAGTCACATGATTTAACGGTCGTTATTGGGTTTCTTTCTTTCACTTCTCGTACCCATTAATTAATTTTTCTTCAATACAACAAACACTACCACAAAACTGTTCTGTGTTTTTCCAATCTCAAAATTCAACCTTCCTTTTAATTTATTTAATTAATTCACTAAATTCCAAATTCGACTTCCAAACAACTTTCATTCCCACAATTTTCACAAAAAAACTTTCCCCGAAACCACCAAAGAATTCCACTCTACTTTACAAGCCAAATACTAACCACCCCCTTCTCAAACCAGAATTTCACCCCCAGAAAATCAATCCCGAAATCTTTTTACTCTCAATCACTGCTGCCGCATCTGGGTAATGTAATCAAAGTTCAATACACTTCGATTCCGCTACCCACACATCTTTTTCGTATCAACAAACGCAATAATTTCCATTTTGCACATATGGCAATTCGCATAACCATGGAGCGTTTGATTTGGTGCAAATTATCATATATATACGGAAAAGAATTGTTTTTGCCGATACTCCAAAAAAAGTGCTTTCTTGCGTTCGGGGAACTTGAACCCAGAGTCCCAGTGTACCCTCCATCGCTACCTTCTGTTGATTTCCCATTCATTGTGTTAGCAACTTCATCTATGCTTCTTTCTTAATGGGCATGGGAATGAAATTTGTTAGTAGGGAAAGGTAAATGAATTTTCGTTAGTATGAAAAATAAAATTTGTTAGTGGGAGCTAATGAATAAAATTAGTTAGTATGGAGGAAGGAATTAAGTTTGGCTAGGGAAAATGTATCGAATGAAATTTAGTTAATGGGAAGTAATCAATGGAGTGTTGTTAGTAGAAAAATTGAAATTATTATTTTATCACTATTTTTTTTGTAATTCAAAATAGAATAAGAGGGTAAAATTGAGATGACGGGGAGTTAAAAATTACGGGGAAATCGGAACAAGAATATGTATAAGTGCCCAAAGGAAATTGGAGATGTTACGGCGGTAATTTGAAATTGCGAATGGGAGAATGCCGATACACCGAAATTCGCAACAATTATCGGGGTGACCCAGACCCTGAGTGTCTCATTTAGCCAGGCAACAAAGGAATGTCAACAGGGGCAATCGGAAAAATAACAAAAAAAAATAGACATTCACTGGACTTCAGAACGTGGAAATATTCTGTTTGGTTTCTGATTACGTGATGGGCGAGCCCCAGTATCCGTCACTTAACTCGGTCCTCCTGGCAGACAATGCTTCATCCGAATTATTGTGCACCTCATACAGCAGTACAATTTCACCACTGTTATGAGTATCGACCGTGTAATGAGCAGTACCCAAATAATGACGTTTATAAATCGGGATGCTTTTGCTCAGCTTCACCTCATCGATTGTAGATAGGTAGTCAACAATTTTGAATGGGTCACTAGCCACAAGAGAAAACTCAAGGGGACTGGAGTGGACATCAAAGATTTTGCAGACAGGGGCAATAAAACTGGTGCAATGTTAAAAGCGTCCCAAAAACCAATCCCGAGGTAAATAGAATACGTTAATGCCGGAACAATCAAAAACCAAATCAATCGAGCGCGATTATTGAATTGAACCGAGGCAGTAACGTATCCTAACAAGTCAGCTTTATGACCTGAAGCTATCTTGATATTGGCGTGCATCGAATGAAGATACAAACCAAGGTCACGGACGATGTCAAGTGCTCCCGCTTCCATGATGCTAACGCTTGCACCACTATCTAATAGACCTTTAAATTTGCGTCCCTTAATGCTGGTCTCAGCATAAGGCCGCTTGCCTTCATGCGATACCAGGATTGACTCAATGCACGCTCGCTTGAGAAACCGACGCAAGACAAAATATTTTCATGACCTGTGGAATCGTTACTTTGATCCTCGCCGCTTGCGATTAGGCTTGCGGTCAGAATCAAAGTCACAAGCCACGTCCAGGGAATTGCTTGGGTGGAATTCGACCTCAGGCAGCGATGTCTGTGTGAAACATTTACTGACAAAGGTGACTGAATTCCAATTTTCCGAGAAAATGATTGCATGGCCATACCTGGCTTTGCTTCAGTAGGGAGGGCATCGGACCGGCGACATGAATTATAGCCAGCCGGTAATTCGTCATGCAGTTGCATGGGATTGACTCCACATGTCTGAACTGGATATCGAAAGTCATCCATTTTCAGCCGTTGCTAAGTGGCGTCAATTCGGCGATACCTTCTGACGAGATCTCGGGTGGTTGAGAACTCATGTCTAGCCCAATGCTCCTGCAGTCGCAAAAATTGGGTCTCGCAGATCCATGTTCTTCATCGAAGTCCTGAGTTGGAGAGCCATCGCTTCAATAGATTCAATGAACTCAATGGACGGCTCGTGGGATCTCTGCTTGTGGGCGAACATATTTTCCCAATGATGTGCGTCATCAAGCCGAGATCCGAATTGCTCAATGAGTTTACATTTCACCTGATTCAAACTCAAGTCTCCATATAGTTCACGCATCTGCCAGTACCAGTTTTCGGCAGATCCACGCTCCAAAATACCGTAGCTTTGAGCTTGGGTTTTAACACGAAACACAAACTGGCGAGAATCCATTCCACCTGAGCCTCCATCAAACTTGAAGCCCCATTTATGCATGAGAATAAAACTTTTATCAGACTCATGTGTCTGGCCATTTTCCCTGAAGGGAAGATGTGAGTGAGGACCTGGCAAACCTTGGAAACAACGCAATGAACGGCGAGTGAAGTTATCATATGGGGTATGCGGAAACATAATGAAAATCAAAAACAATAAAAAATCACAGACTATCTAAATAATTAGAAAATATTAAAACCAATGAACCAACGGACAACACCGACAATTTGAATAAAATGAATAATTTAATAAATCACAGACGGACAAACAAACGTTTCAAAAAAAGTTAATTAGAAATTGAATACCAGACAGACAAACAGATAAGTAAATAAATATATAAAATTTTAGCATCTAACCTAAGCTGAAATAAAAATGAACTAGAAAGGCTTAAAACATACTTTAAACTAACCCAAACTAAATCAAAACCTAGCTCCCTACCCTAAACTAAACTCAATTTACAAAATTCAACCTAAAATTACTCAAAACCAAAAGCAAACTAAACTAAACTCGATCATTAAAACTATAACTATATTAAATTACTCAAAACTAACAAAACCGTAAACCCAATTATCTAAAACTAATCTTAATCAAAACTCTAGTTAAGCCCAACAATCTACAACTAAACTAGACCCAAATTCGATGACATTAAAATCAACCCGAAATTAACACTATCTATAAAACAATCAATGATAAAATTTTAAATTTTCAATCAGATGGGAATATATAATCACAAGCAAGTGGAATAAGCACAAGTGTGCTAGCGGTAAATTAAACTATTAAAAATGACTTATGCTTTCATTTCTCAAAATGAACCTACCTGGAAGAAAAAGGGGACAAGAAGGGTAGTTAAAATGGGCAAATAGGCTAAAATATGGACAATATATAAAGCAGACAAACCACAATAGTGCCTGACTCAGCGAGGAGATTTAAAGGCGAGCTCCACTCAAAATGTCACCTCAAAGGGCTGACAGCGATACCATTATGAATCATTAGCGCCTGGCTCGGACAAGAGCTGCACAAATCTCAACGCTAATATCAGGAAGATTCTGGAAGGGCCGAAAGTGCTGGCTAATTCCGCCAACGTCCTGAGGTTCGGATAATCCCAAAGCAACGAATGCTGCTACTAAAAATTAAATAAACTAACAAAAACTACCTAGTTGGGCGCCATCTGTTGCGACTGCGGAACTCACCGCAGTTGCAGGCATTATGTTTCAGCAGAGAGGTGCGTATCCCGGGTAGCATACTGAGGCCGGTTAGCGCTCAGTCGTGTCGTGGGACTTTCGGGACACCCTCTGCTTGTGCTGAGCCACCCTACACATAAAAACTAACACGAAGGGATAAGGACGGGAAAGGGAAAGGTCATGGTGAGAAATGAAAAATTAATATTTTAGCAAATCATGGCCGTTATACTCGTATTTTATCAAAAAGTAATTTACACAGCAAGTTCAACAGTTAAGAGATACCAATTAAAAACAAACAGACCCCCCAAAAATTTTTCATTCAAATAAATCAAATAAGATGCTAATAAAAAACATCAAATCACAATAAACTGAAATGATAAGTAACAGATAAAAGAATGTCAAAAAACAACAGGAAAAATATTAACTATTTACTTACTCTTTTACTTTTCTGTGAATCACTGAGCGTTCGGCGAAGGACACCAAAAAAGAGGTGGGATCACTTAAAATTTAATTGATTTTTAGTCCAGACTCATTGATTATAGATAAGCGGCCACTTCATCCTAATATTTAATCCGCCCGAGTATTTTTATTATTTACAGCCTTGTTTAATCTCGATAATTTCATCTTTTATTTTTTCAGCATAAGATATTCAATAATTCCGTTTGTTGTTAGTTTCAAACCCACTAAGTAATTCCAGCTGACACTTGTATTAAAGGCACAAAGTCGGCGATAACGGAATCCACCCTTCTATCGTACTAAAATGGCTTATCGCCTAACTTATTGCAAAAAACTCTTTCTTGATGCAAAACTTTTGATTCCCACATAAAAATTCAAAGGTGATCAACTCAATCACTTTGCACAAGTCACATGATTTAACGGTCGTTATTGGGTTTCTTTCTTTCACTTCTCGTACCCATTAATTAATTTTTCTTCCATACAACAAACACTACCACAAAACTGTTCTGTGTTTTTCCAATCTCAAAATTCAACCTTCCTTTTAATTTATTTAATTAATTCACTAAACTTCCAAATTCGACTCCCAAACAACTTTCATTCCCACAATTTTCACAAAAAAACTTTCCCCGAAACCACCAAAGAATTCCACTCTACTTTACAAGCCAAATACTAACCACCCCCTTCTCAAACCAGAATTTCACCCCCAGAAAATCAATCCCGAAATCTTTTTACTCTCAATCACTGCTGCCGCATCTGGGTAATGTAATCAAAGTTCAATACACTTCGATTCCGCTACCCACACATCTTTTTCGTATCAACAAACGCAATAATTTCCATTTTGCATATATGGCAATTCGCATAACCATGGAGCATTTGATTTGGTGCAAATTATCATATATATACGGAAAAGAATTGTTTTTGCCGATACTCCAAAAAAAATGCTTTCTTGCGTTCGGGGAACTTGAACCCAGGGTCCCAGTGTACCCTCCATCGCTACCTTCTGTTGATTTCCCATTCATTGTGTTAGCAACTTCAACTATGCTTCTTTCTTAATGGGCATGGGAATGAAATTTGTTAGTAGGGAAAGGTAAATGAATTTTCGTTAGTATGAAAAATAAAATTTGTTAGTGGGAGCTAATGAATAAAATTAGTTAGTATGGAGGAAGGAATTAAGTTTGGCTAGGGAAAATGTATCGAATGAAATTTAGTTAATGGGAAGTAATCAATGGAGTGTTGTTAGTGGAAAAATTGAAATTATTATTTTATCACTATTTTTTTTGTAATTAAAAATAGAATAAGAGGGTAGAATTGAGATGACGGGGAGTTAAAAATTACGGGGAAATCGGAACAAGAATATGTATAAGTGCCCAAAGGAAATTGGAGATGTTACGGCGGTAATTTGAAATTGCGAATGGGAGAATGCCGATACACCGAAATTCGCAACAATTGTTGGGGTGGCCCAGACCCTGAGTGTCTCATTTAGCCAGGCAACAAAGGAATGTCAACAGGGGCAATCGGAAAAATAACAAAAAAAAAATAGACATACACTGGACTTCAGAACGTGGAAATATTCTGTTTGGTTTCTGATTACGTGATGGGCGAGCCCCAGTATCCGTCACTTAACTCGGTCCTCCTGGCAGACAATGCTTCATCCGAATTATTGTGCACCTCATACAGCAGTACAATTTCACCACTGTTATGAGTATCGACCGTGTAATGAGCAGTACCCAAATAATGACGTTTATAAATCGGGATGCTTTTGCTCAGCTTCACCTCATCGATTGTAGATAGGTAGTCAACAATTTTGAATGGGTCACTAGCCACAAGAGAAAACTCAACGGGACTGGAGTGGACATCAAAGATTTTGCAGACAGGGGCAATAAAACTGGTGCAATGTTAAAAGCGTCCCAAAAACCAATCCCGAGGTAAATAGAATACGTTAATGCCAGAACAATCAAAAACCAAATCAAACGAGCGCGATTATTGAATTGAACCGAGGCAGTAACGTATCCTAACAAGTCAGCTTTATGACCTGAAGCTATCTTGATATTGGCGTGCATCGAATGAAGATACAAACCAAGGTCACGGACGATGTCAAGTGCTCCCGCTTCCATGATGCTAACGCTTGCACCACTATCTAATAGACCTTTAAATTTGCGTCCCTTAATGCTGGTCTCAGCATAAGGCCGCTTGCCTTCATGCGATACCAGGATTGACTCAATGCACGCTCGCTTGAGAAACCGACGCAAGACAAAATATTTTCATGACCTGTGGAATCGTTACTTTGATCCTCGCCGCTTGCGATTAGGCTTGCGGTCAGAATCAAAGTCACAAGCCACGTCCAGGGAATTGCTTGGGTGGAATTCGACCTCAGGCAGCGATGTCTGTGTGAAACATTTACTGACAAAGGTGACTGAATTCCAATTTTCCGAGAAAATGATTGCATGGCCATACCTGGCTTTGCTTCAGTAGGGAGGGCATCGGACCGGCGACATGAATTATAGCCAGCCGGTAATTCGTCATGCAGTTGCACGGGATTGACTCCACATGTCTGAACTGGATATCGAAAGTCATCCATTTTCAGCCGTTGCCAAAAGGCGTCAATTCGGCGATACCTTCTGACGAGATCTCGGGTGGTTGAGAACTCATGTCCAGCCCGATGCTCCTGCAGTCGCAAAAACTAGGTCTCGCAGATCCGTGTTCCTCATCGGAGTCCTGAGTAGGAGAGCCATCGCTTCAATAGATTCAATGAACTCAATGGACGTCTCGTGGGATCTCTGCTTGTGGGCGAACATATTTTCCCAATTATGTACGTCATCAAGCCGAGATCCGAATTGCTCAATGAGTTTACATTTCACCTGACTCCAACTCAAGTCTCCATATAGTTCACGCATCTGCCAGTACCAGTTTTTGGCAGATCCACGCTCCATAATACCATAGCTTTGAGCCTTGGTTTTATGACGGAACACAAACTGGCGAGCATCCATTCCACCTGAGCCTCCATCGAACTTGAAGCCCCATTCATGCATGGGAATAAAAGTTTCATCAGACTCACGTGTCTGGCCATTTCCCCTGAACGGAAGATGTGAGTAAGGAGCTGGCAAACCTTGGGAAGAACGCGATGAACGGCGAGTGAAGTTATCATATGGGGTATGCGGAAACATAATGAAAATCAAAAACAATAAAAAATCACAGACTATCTAAATAATTAGAAAATATTAAAACCAATGAACCGACGGACAACACCGACAATTTGAATAAAATGAAAAATTTAATAAATCACAGACGGACAAACAAACGTTTCAAAAAAAGTTAATTAGAAATTGAATACCAGACAGACAAACAGATAAGTTAATAAATATATAAAATTTTAACATCTAACCTAAGCTAAAATAAAAATGAACTCGAAAGGCTTAAAACATACTTTAAACTAACCCAAACTAAACCAAAATGTAACTCCCTACCCTAAACTAAACTCAATTTACAAAATTCAACCTAAAATTACTCAAAACCAAAAGCAAACTAAACTAAACTCGATCATTAAAACTATAACTAAATTAAATTACTCAAAACTAACAAAACCGTAAACCCAATTATCTAAAACTAATCTAAATCAAAACCCTAGTTAAGCCTAACAATCTACAACTAAACTAGACCCAAATTCGATGACATTATTATATCTATAAAACAATCAGTGATAAAATTTTAAATTTTCAATCAGATGGGAATATATAATCACAAGCAAGTGGAAAAATAAGGGGACAAGAAGGGTTGTTAAAATGGGCAAATAGGCTAAAATATGGACAATATATAAAGTAGACAAACCACAATAGTGCCTGACTCAGCGAGGAGATTTAAAGGCGAGCTCCACTCAAAATGTCACCTCAAAGGGCTGACAGCGATACCATTATGAATCATTAGCGCCTTCATAATGGCTCGGACAAGAGCTGCACAAATCTCAACGCTAATATCAGGATGATTCTGGAAGGGCCGAAAGTGCTGGCTAATTCCGCCAACGTCCTGAGGTTCGGATAATCCCAAAGCAACGAATGCTGCTACTAAAAATTAAATAAACTAACAAAAACTACCTAGTTGGGCGCCATCTGTTGCGACTGCGGAACTCACCGCAGTTGCAGGCATTATGTTTCAGCAGAGAGGAGTGTATCCCGGGTAGCATACTGAGGCCGGTTAGCGCTCAGTCGTGTCGTGGGACTTTCGGGACACCCTCTGCTTGTGCTGAGCCACCCTACACATAAAAACTAACACGAAGGGATAAGGACGGGAAAGGGAAAGGTCATGGTGAGAAATGAAAAATTAATATTTTAGCAAATCATGGCCGTTATACTCGTATTTTATCAAAAAGTAATTTACACAGCAAGTTCAACAGTTAAGAGATACCAATCAAAAACAAACAGACCCCTCAAAAGTTTTTCGTTCAAATAAATCAAATCACAATAAACCGAAATGATAGGTAACAGATAACAGAATGTCAAAAAAACACAGGTAAAATATAAATTATTTACTTACTCTTTTACTTTTCTGTAAATCTCTGAGCGCTCGGCGAAGGACACCAAAAAAGAGATGGGATCACTTAAAATTTAATAAATTTTTAGTCCAAACTCATTGATTATAGATAAGCGGCCACTTCATCCTAATATTTAATCCGCCCGTATGTTTCCATTAATTACAGCCTTGGTTTATCTCGATAATTTCATTTTTTATTTTTTCCGCATAAGGTATTCAATAATTCCGTTTGTTGTTAATTGTACACCCACTAAGTAATTCCAGCTGACACTTGTATTAAAAGCACAAAGTCGGCGATAACGGAATCCGCCCTTCTATCGTACGAAAATGGCTTATCGCCTAACTTATTGCAAAAAAACTCTTTCTTGATGCAAAACTTTTGATTCCCACATGAAAATTCAAAGGTGATCAACTCAATCACTTTGCACAAGTCACATGATTTAACGGTCGTTTTTGGGTGTTTTTCTTTCACTTCTCGTACCCATTAATTAATTTTTCTTCCATACAACAAACACTAGCACAAACCGTTCTGTGTTTTTCCACTCTCAAATTTCAACCTTCCTTTTAATTTATTTAATTAATTCACTAAACATCCAGAAGGCAAGCGCTATTCGATATTTTAATAGCAACTGAAATAATGAATTTTCAGGGAAACGTTTTAAATTACTTAACTTGGAAGTATTTAGCAGACAATTTTTAGGATATTGTTAAAATATGTTTACAATACCCTAAAAAATTATCAAATCGTGAGTTGTCTGTCTGTCCGTCCATCCGTCCGTTTGTTCGTGCGTTACAGTTAGTTTCCTTGCAAACCACACGAGCTAGAATGAGGGAATTTTCTCCGTAGATCAAAAGTGGTGCATCTCGAAATTCACCATGCAAGTAAATATTTTAAAGTGTTTAAGGGGGGCCTCCCCATACAGTGGGGCGACTTAAATTGTTTTTTATTTCTGTAGCACTCTAGCAGCCAAGTTTCTCAACAGATTCCAATGAAATTTGAAACTATAAATTATGGAAGCAAGTTAATTTCACCTGTAAAAAAGTTATGCAAATCGGATGACAAATGAAAAAGTCGAAAATTTACAGCTTAATATATTTAGCAGCCGTTTTCAATAAAAATTCAAAATGATGGCCCCCGATGGTTCAGAAAATAATTGAAAATATTTATATTAATAGCAACATGATTTAACGGTCGTTTTTGGTTTTTTTTCTATACTTTCCATACCCACTAATTAATTTTTCTTCCGAACAAAAAACACTAGAACAAATTTGTTCTATGTTTTTCCACTCTTAAAATTTAACCTTCCCTTTAATTTATTTGAATAATTCACTAAACTTCCAAATTCGACTTCCAAACAAATTTCATTCCCACAATTTTCACAAAAAAGCTTTCCCCAAAACCTCCAAAGAATTCTTTTACAAGCCAAATACTAACTGCCGTCTTCCCAATCCAGAATTTCACTCCCAGAAAATCAATCCCTCAATCCTTTTCAATTACTGCTGCCGGATCTGGGTAACGTAATCGAAGTTCAATACACCTCGATTCCGCTACCCACACATCTTTTTCATATCGGCAAACGTAACAATTTCCATCTCGCATATATGGAAGCGTTTGATTAGATGCAAATTATCATATATATATACTCAAAAAGAGTGTTTTCCTGCGCTCGGGGAACTTGAACCCAGGGTTCCAGCGTACCCCCGGTCGAGAGTCCACGACGCTACCAACGGAGCCACCTTCTGTTAATTTCCCATTCATTGCATTAGCATTTTCAACTATGCTTCTTTTCTGATGGGCATGGCAATGAAGTTTGTTAGTAGGGAAACGTAAATTAATTTTTGTTAGTATGAAAAATATAATAATGAATCAAATTAATGAATAAAATTGAAATTATTATTTTATACCTTTTTAGGGTTTTGTAAAAAAATTTTACAAAACCCTTCTAAAATCGCGTCCTGTCTGTCCGTCCGTCCGTCCGTGTGTTACACCACTTTTTCTCGGGAACTACTTAAGCTAGAAACATCAAATTTTGTATGAAGGCGTAAAGTGGTGCTCTCTTCAAAGTTCAACTACAAAAAAAATTTATAAGGTATTTAAGGGGGGTCTCCCTATATAGGGGAGTGACCCCCCGAGAAAAAGAATTTCATTGAAGGTAGCCGATATGGGCATCAAATGAAAGGTCTTGATGAGAGCTTTTCAAAACAAGTCTTAGTTTGGCAAAGTTTGCTTCGAGGGGCGCACAGGAAGGGGAAATACACGAAAAATTTGTGTCCCCCCCTTGCGATTGGATATCTGTGATCCGAAAAATCTGAAAAAAATCTGGAATGTAGTACAACAACAACAAATACGTGAGAAGTCGCAATTCACTCAACTTTGTTAGTAATAGTATGATTTACGGATTTTATATTTTCTTGAATAAAATCTTAACGGTACCCTAAGATTCAATGAAATTCAGTATGTAGATATTTCTTTATAAGATTGATTTATCCTGACAGTTTCAGAAAGATTGAATTATATTTAGCGAAGTTATAGTGGTTTGAATTTTCCTGTATTACTATGGAACAATATGCGCTGCATGTATTACTATGGCATCATATGGCTATGAAACAACATGCGCTTTTTACCGACTCAGACACTACAGTTTTCCTAGGATTTGCATAAAAATTTCAGGAATGATAGGTATCATGAATATCTTTGAGAATCAGTTCAGCTAGTGGTATCAGTAATCGTAAAACAAAATGGTGGCTGTTTTAAATGCGAAGGTTGAATAATTTTGAGTTAGTTTTTCCCAACTTCAACGTTTAAGGTGCATGCTTTGAACACTTGATTCAATTTGATGAATGACTGAGGATGAGTACCCACAATTAATAACCATAAATGAAACAAGTCAAAAAGGCGGGAGAGAGCTCCTAGCAAAAGGGCCTTGTAACCATTCTAGGATTCGAAAAAATTGGCCAGTAATCGATGATAACAGTACCGGAGAGTGGCCACTGAAAATATAATCATCAAAGGTAGCCGATATGAGTATGAAATGAAATTTTTCATGGGAGCTTTTCAAAATAGTTCTTAAACTGTCAGTTTTTGCTTCAGTGGGGGCACAGGGGGGAAATACATGAAAAATGTGTTTCCTCCCCCGTGAATGGACATCTGAAATAATTATTAAGGGAGATATTTATGAGTATAACCATAACAAAAACCCCAGAAGTCGAAATTCGTACAACTTTGTTAATAATAGTATGATCTTCGAATTTCATATTTTCTCCAATAAAATTGTCTTTGACATTTTTCTTGATTTGATTCGATCTGGTGACTGGATTTTGTAAATTGAATACAAGACCCTTCTGACATGAGCGTAGGTCTGTTTACCCAACTTGTTTTTATGTAAATTTCTCGAGAGGAATTTACCTATTGCGGAGAGTTTCATATATATATATATATATATATATATATATATATATATATATATATATATATATGTATATATATATATATATATATATATATATATATATATATATATATATACTTGTATATATATATACATGTATATATATATATATATATATATATATATATATATATATATATATATATATATAAACATGTATATATATATATAATATATATAAATATATACATATATAAATAAATATAAATATATATATATATATATATATATATATATATATATATATATATATATATATATATATATATATATATATATATATATATATATGGGATATAACGAAATTTGTGACCACGCTAGAGGTTGCAATTTTGCTCCGATTTTCACCGAATTTTCAGGAAAGGTGTATTAAGTAAATATCTCAATTAAGTATATGAACCAGCTATATCGGCAGGGTAAAAACAAAATGGTGGCCATTTTAGACAAAAAATCGTGATTTCTGTTCTGACCAAAGTATAGCTCCGATTTGGATGAAATTTGGTACAAAGGTTCACTAATGTATGCGATGAATCTCACAATAAAAATCCAATGTCGGTACGGCTGAAACAAAATGGCAGCCGCCCAAATGTCCAAAAACGTTAAAAGTTTTGTTGTTTAGTTTTGACCAAAGCTTTCGACCTATGTTAATGAAATTCTGCACTTTGATAGAAATTATAAGTGTCTAAAGAGTCCTGTTAATTAACTGGAGTTCAAGTCACAAAAAACAAAATGGTGGCCAGTTGAAACTCAAAATTTCAAAGTCCTCTAAAAGTCGCGATTTTGATCCGATGTATACGATTTTTAGATTGAAATCAATTGAATCTAGAAACTTTGACGTTTTGGTGATCATGCATGTGCAATCTTCGAAATGGCGGCGGTTAAAATATGCGACTTTTTCGGGTTTTTGTGGCCCTCTAGCGTCACATTTTCCAATGGATTTTGATGAAACTTGAGAGTAGGGATCTTTGTGCTAAGTTCTTGCATTATGCAGAAAATATTTTAAATCGAATGAAAAATAAAAAAGGTGAATTTCTAAAACCTAATATTTTTAGCTATCATTTTCACTAAAATTTGAATATTTTTGCCCTGTCTAGAGTGTAACTCTGGTTTAAACGAGATTCGCCACGTTGATTGATGAGGTCCTAACATACAAAGATTTAAAATAATCCAAAATCAAATGCATGCATTCAACATGGCGGCCCCCAAAGGTCAGAAGGCAAGCGCAATTCGCTATTTTAGTAGCAACTGAAATAATGAATAATTTTCATGGAAACGTTTTAAATTATCTAACTTGGAAGTATTTATAAAGCAGACCATTTCGTATTAAATGATCAAATCGTGACTTGCCTGTCCGTTTGTTTGTTCGTGCGTCACTGTTAGTTTCCTTGCAAACCACATGAGCTAGAATTAGGAAATTTTCTACGTTGATCATAAGCGGTGCGTCTTGAAATTCGCAGTGCAAGTAAATATTTTAAAGTGTTTAAGGGGGCCTCCCCATACAGTGGGGTGACTTAAATTTTTTTTTATTTCTGTAGCACTGTAGCAGCCAAGTTTCTCAAAAGATTCCAATGAAATTTGAAATTATAAGCTATTAAAGCAAGTTAATTTAACCTGTAAAAAAGTTATGCAAATCGGATGACAAATGAAAAAGTCGAAAATTTACAGCTTAATATTTTTAGCAGCCGTTTTCAATATAAATTCAAAATGGTGGCCCCTGATAGTTTAGAAAAGAATTGAAAATATTCATATTAATAGCAACGCAAGTGCTGTTTAAACTTTTATGGAAATCTTTGGAAATCATCTATTTTAGCTTTTTAAGCCGACAAGTTTTCGCCTTTGTGTAGTAACCACTGTGAAATGTATAAACAGCAAATGTGAGAAGGACAACACCTGTATTTATATGTTTTTAACAATTTATTATCTGCCGATTTCCATAAATGTGCAACTTAATTGAATGAGCAAAATATTTGCGCCTCTATGTAGGGTCACTAAATACAAGTGTCGCAGATTATTTTCATGTCAATAAATACCCATGTAGTGTTACGAAAATTGCAGTAAGAAGTTTAGTAGTACGCAAGCCGAATTCTTTTCCGGAATTTTGCACTACATACGAGAAATTTACCTTTCCGGCTGGTGCTGCCAACGGGGATTTTTTGTAGTTAAAAATAGGATAAGAGGGTAGAATTGAGATAATGGGGAATTAAAAATTATAAGGAAATTGGAAAAATGTTAATAAAAATAAATGAAAATACAGAGGAATAGGTATTAGTGCCCAAAGGAAAATGGAGATGTTACGGCGGCAATTTGAAGTTGCAAATGGAAGAATGCCGGTACGCCGGAATTCGTAAAAGTATTCGAAAACTTAGTGGAAAAAATTGAGTTCAAGGAAGTATTTAGCAATTCTAAATATTTTCATTGGTTTAGTGATTCGAATTTTACATTCATATAATCACTCCACAAGTGACGTTATTAAACTAACTGACCATCCAACATTAAAATTGATTGTTTCCATTCGCGACACTTCCACAATCGATTTGTATGTTTTTACTCCACTTGCGACATTGTTAAGCTAACATTTGAAATTAATTTTTGGCTCCTGAATAAATTTTAGCCAGGCAGACGAGATAAAATGGATGTACTAAATTGTAAGAAAATTGAAGTTTAAAAACTGAAAGTAGAATCAAGAAGTTTACGTTGAATGGAAAATTCGCAAAAACATAAGCATTTCCCTATCCCTTGGATGATAGGCTCTCTCAAAAATACACTGAAATCCATCAAAAAATCTCTATAACAAAACAAAGTCTTCTAATCCTATTTTTCACTCATATGTTCATCAAGTTTCCTACTTTTTATCTATCATTCATAAATCTCTATAATAAAACGAAACAATCCAAACCTCTTTTTCGCCCACAATTTCATGAAGTTTCGTACTTTTCATCCGTCCTTCATATACTGCCTCCGTAAACAAATTTTGATATCATGAAACATACAGTACCATCAAGCTTTTTCACTGATTTATCAGTAACTCTACCGTCACTCCAGTGTTATTTGACAATAGCACGATCATTTTCCTCTAGGAAAAGTTATTTTACATTACCAAGTAGCATTCGGTTTCCACATTAAATTCAGAAGCAGCTGTTAGCGTAACGTCTTTCCCATATACGAGTATTTTACCATTTTTCTTATATGAAATGTAAAATTTTATTGGATACATTGAGGGATTGAAGGGACAAGGGTGCTTGGCTTTGTACGCAGAGCTCTGTGGTGCTTCCCTGGGTAATGTGTGGTTGTAAAGTAGAGTATATACAAGCTGATGATAGTATATGGAACGAGGTGTGTGAATGAACGATTGAGCGCTGTGCGTGACTTACGAAAGTTGGTTGTATAGCGAGTCAATGATGAATATATCCTTTCAGAAAATTTTGTTTAGCATTCGATATGAATGAATGTTAGTTTTTTCGTTGGTCATTCATAAAATGAATGAAAATTTCGATTTGCTATCATCTGAGTGAAGAGATTCATTGATAAATAGGAGTAAAATTAGCGTAGGCTCCATGTCTTTGGTAGGTTTTATGTTGAAAGGTTTAATTGGGAATTCACTATTTAAGAACTCAGAATATTAGAAAATTTTCTGGATAACTTTGTTTGACAAATTTTATTTCCTGTAGAAAATAATATTGAAAGCATCATGAAAGCATAAATTAATTTGATAGGGCAAGCATTGCTTCTCCTGCGTACAAAAATGAACCGCCCCAGCCAGCGATCATTGTTCCATCACCCAGTATCCTATCTGATTCAGCGGCATCAGCCTAAATATTTCTTCTTTGAATGAACAAATTATACATGGCCGCAATTTTACAAGTATATGAAATAACACGTCCTGCAGAAAATGTATTTCAATGTATTTCCAGCAACTTAACGAGAAAAGCGTACATGGCCAAGCGAAATAAATAAAGCAAAGAGGGCATTAGTAATTTAACCGAATCGAAATATATGAATTTGAACTGTCAGTAAAATATTGATATTTTTTGAAATGTCAATTGATACAGATCGCCAAAATTTTTTCAAACGATACATTGGTAATGAAATCTAGGTATCGAAGTCAATACAATATTAAATTGACATGTAAGTTGGTCTCGAGTCTGTATTATCAATTAAGGAGTCTATATAATCAACTAAGGATTATTAATGTCGTGTGTGAAAATGCTATAAAGAGTTTAGAAATCATTTGGATTGCCGCAATAATATTAATAATAACAATTTTTCCACTCTCAAATTTCAACCTTCCTTTTAATTTATTTAATTAATTCACTAAACATCCAGAAGGCAAGCGCTATTCGATATTTTAATAGCAACTGAAATAATGAATTTTCAGGGAAACGTTTTAAATTACTTAACTTGGAAGTATTTAGCAGACAATTTTTAGGATATTGTTAAAATATGTTTACAATACCCTAAAAAATTATCAAATCGTGAGTTGTCTGTCTGTCCGTCCATCCGTCCGTTTGTTCGTGCGTTACAGTTAGTTTCCTTGCAAACCACACGAGCTAGAATGAGGGAATTTTCTCCGTAGATCAAAAGTGGTGCGTCTCGAAATTCACCATGCAAGTAAATATTTTAAAGTGTTTAAGGGGGGCCTCCCCATACAGTGGGGCGACTTAAATTGTTTTTTATTTCTGTAGCACTCTAGCAGCCAAGTTTCTCAACAGATTCCAATGAAATTTGAAACTATAAATTATGGAAGCAAGTTAATTTCACCTGTAAAAAAGTTATGCAAATCGGATGACAAATGAAAAAGTCGAAAATTTACAGCTTAATATATTTAGCAGCCGTTTTCAATAAAAATTCAAAATGATGGCCCCCGATGGTTCAGAAAATAATTGAAAATATTTATATTAATAGCAACATGATTTAACGGTCGTTTTTGGTTTTTTTTCTATACTTTCCACACCCACTAATTAATTTTTCTTCCGAACAAAAAACACTAGAACAAATTTGTTCTATGTTTTTCCACTCTTAAAATTTAACCTTCCCTTTAATTTATTTGAATAATTCACTAAACTTCCAAATTCGACTTCCAAACAAATTTCATTCCCACAATTTTCACAAAAAAGCTTTCCCCAAAACCTCCAAAGAATTCTTTTACAAGCCAAATACTAACTGCCGTCTTCCCAATCCAGAATTTCACTCCCAGAAAATCAATCCCTCAATCCTTTTCAATTACTGCTGCCGGATCTGGGTAACGTAATCGAAGTTCAATACACCTCGATTCCGCTACCCACACATCTTTTTCATATCGACAAACGTAACAATTTCCATCTCGCAGATATGGAAGCGTTTGATTAGATGCAAATTATCATATATATATACTCAAAAAGAGTGTTTTCCTGCGCTCGGGGAACTTTAACCCAGGGTTCCAGCGTACCCCCGGTCGAGAGTCCACGACGCTACCAACGGAGCCACCTTCTGTTGATTTCCCATTCATTGCATTAGCATTTTCAACTATGCTTCTTTTCTGATGGGCATGGCAATGAAGTTTGTTAGTAGGGAAACGTAAATTAATTTTTGTTAGTATGAAAAATATAATAATGAATCAAATTAATGAATAAAATTGAAATTATTATTTTATACCTTTTTAGGGTTTTGTAAAAAAATTTTACAAAACCCTTCTAAAATCGCGTCCTGTCTGTCCGTCCGTCCGTCCGTGTGTTACACCACTTTTTCTCGGGAACTACTTAAGCTAGAAACATCAAATTTTGTATGAAGGCGTAAAGTGGTGCTCTCTTCAAAGTTCAACTACAAAAAAAATTTATAAGGTATTTAAGGGGGGTCTCCCTATATAGGGGAGTGACCCCCCGAGAAAAAGAATTTCATTGAAGGTAGCCGATATGGGCATCAAATGAAAGGTCTTGATGAGAGCTTTTCAAAACAAGTCTTAGTTTGGCAAAGTTTGCTTCGAGGGGCGCACAGGAAGGGGAAATACACGAAAAATTTGTGTCCCCCCCTTGCGATTGGATATCTGTGATCCGAAAAATCTGAAAAAAATCTGGAATGTAGTACAACAACAACAAATACGTGAGAAGTCGCAATTCACTCAACTTTGTTAGTAATAGTATGATTTACGGATTTTATATTTTCTTGAATAAAATCTTAACGGTACCCTAAGATTCAATGAAATTCAGTATGTAGATATTTCTTTATAAGATTGATTTATCCTGACAGTTTCAGAAAGATTGAATTATATTTAGCGAAGTTATAGTGGTTTGAATTTTCCTGTATTACTATGGAACAATATGCGCTGCATGTATTACTATGGCATCATATGGCTATGAAACAACATGCGCTTTTTACCGACTCAGACACTACAGTTTTCCTAAGATTTGCATAAAAATTTCAGGAATGATAGGTATCATGAATATCTTTGAGAATCAGTTCAGCTAGTGGTATCAGTAATCGTAAAACAAAATGGTGGCTGTTTTAAATGCGAAGGTTGAATAATTTTGAGTTAGTTTTTCCCAACTTCAACGTTTAAGGTGCATGCTTTGAACACTTGATTCAATTTGATGAATGACTGAGGATGAGTACCCACAATTAATAACCATAAATGAAACAAGTCAAAAAGGCGGGAGAGAGCTCCTAGCAAAAGGGCCTTGTAACCATTCTAGGATTCGAAAAAATTGGCCAGTAATCGATGATAACAGTACCGGAGAGTGGCCACTGAAAATATAATCATCAAAGGTAGCCGATATGAGTATGAAATGAAATTTTTCATGGGAGCTTTTCAAAATAGTTCTTAAACTGTCAGTTTTTGCTTCAGTGGGGGCACAGGGGGGAAATACATGAAAAATGTGTTTCCTCCCCCGTGAATGGACATCTGAAATAATTATGAAGGGAGATATTTATGAGTATAACCATAACAAAAACCCCAGAAGTCGAAATTCGTACAACTTTGTTAATAATAGTATGATCTTCGAATTTCATATTTTCTCCAATAAAATTGTCTTTGACATTTTTCTTGATTTGATTCGATCTGGTGACTGGATTTTGTAAATTGAATACAAGACCCTTCTGACATGAGCGTAGGTCTGTTTACCCAACTTGTTTTTATGTAAATTTCTCGAGAGGAATTTACCTATTGCGGAGAGTTTCATATATATATATATATCTATATATATATATATATATATATATATATATATATATATATATATATATATATATGTATATATATATATATATATATATATATATATATATATATATATACTTGTATATATATATACATGTATATATATATATATATATATATGTATATATATATATATATATATATATATATATATATATATATATATATATATATATAAACATGTATATATATATATAATATATATAAATATATACATATATAAATAAATATAAATATATATATATATATATATATATATATATATATATATATATATATATATATATATATATATATATATATGGGATATAACGAAAGAACCAGCTATATCGGCAGGGTAAAAACAAAATGGTGGCCATTTTAGACAAAAAATCGTGATTTCTGCTCTGACCAAAGTATAGCTCCGATTTGGATGAAATTTGGTACAAAGGTTCACTAATGTATGCGATGAATCTCACAATAAAAATCCAATGTCGGTACGGCTGAAACAAAATGGCAGCCGCCCAAATGTCCAAAAACGTTAAAAGTTTTGTTGTTTAGTTTTGACCAAAGCTTTCGACCTATGTTAATGAAATTCTGCACTTTGATAGAAATTATAAGTGTCTAAAGAGTCCTGTTAATTAACTGGAGTTCAAGTCACAAAAAACAAAATGGTGGCCAGTTGAAACTCAAAATTTCAAAGTCCTCTAAAAGTCGCGATTTTGATCCGATGTATACGATTTTTAGATTGAAATCAATTGAATCTAGAAACTTTGACGTTTTGGTGATCATGCATGTGCAATCTTCGAAATGGCGGCGGTTAAAATATGCGACTTTTTCGGGTTTTTGTGGCCCTCTAGCGTCACATTTTCCAATGGATTTTGATGAAACTTGAGAGTAGGGATCTTTGTGCTAAGTTCTTGCATTATGCAGAAAATATTTTAAATCGAATGAAAAATAAAAAAGGTGAATTTCTAAAACCTAATATTTTTAGCTATCATTTTCACTAAAATTTGAATATTTTTGCCCTGTCTAGAGTGTAACTCTGGTTTAAACGAGATTCGCCACGTTGATTGATGAGGTCCTAACATACAAAGATTTAAAATAATCCAAAATCAAATGCATGCATTCAACATGGCGGCCCCCAAAGGTCAGAAGGCAAGCGCAATTCGCTATTTTAGTAGCAACTGAAATAATGAATAATTTTCATGGAAACGTTTTAAATTATCTAACTTGGAAGTATTTATAAAGCAGACCATTTCATATTAAATGATCAAATCGTGACTTGCCTGTCCGTCTGTTTGTTCGTGCGTCACAGTTAGTTTCCTTGCAAACCACATGAGCTAGAATTAGGAAATTTTCTACGTTGATCATAAGCGGTGCGTCTTGAAATTCGCAGTGCAAGTAAATATTTTAAAGTGTTTAAGGGGGCCTCCCCATACAGTGGGGTGACTTAAATTTTTTTTTATTTCTGTAGCACTGTAGCAGCCAAGTTTCTCAAAAGATTCCAATGAAATTTGAAATTATAAGCTATTAAAGCAAGTTAATTTAACCTGTAAAAAAGTTATGCAAATCGGATGACAAATGAAAAAGTCGAAAATTTACAGCTTAATATTTTTAGCAGCCGTTTTCAATATAAATTCAAAATGGTGGCCCCTGATAGTTTAGAAAAGAATTGAAAATATTCATATTAATAGCAACGCAAGTGCTGTTTAAACTTTTATGGAAATCTTTGGAAATCATCTATTTCAGCTTTTTAAGCCGACAAGTTTTCGCCTTTGTGTAGTAACCACTGTGAAATGTATAAACAGCAAATGTGAGAAGGACAACACCTGTATTTATATGTTTTTAACAATTTATTATCTGCCGATTTCCATAAATGTGCAACTTAATTGAATGAGCAAAATATTTGCGCCTCTATGTAGGGTCACTAAATACAAGTGTCGCAGATTATTTTCATGTCAATAAATACCCATGTAGTGTTACGAAAATTGCAGTAAGAAGTTTAGTAGTACGCAAGCCGAATTCTTTTCCGGAATTTTGCACTACATACGAGAAATTTACCTTTCCGGCTGGTGCTGCCAACGGGGATTTTTTGTAGTTAAAAATAGGATAAGAGGGTAGAATTGAGATAATGGGGAATTAAAAATTATAAGGAAATTGGAAAAATGTTAATAAAAATAAATGAAAATACAGAGGAATAGGTATTAGTGCCCAAAGGAAAATGGAGATGTTACGGCGGCAATTTGAAGTTGCAAATGGAAGAATGCCGGTACGCCGGAATTCGTAAAAGTATTCGAAAACTTAGTGGAAAAAATTGAGTTCAAGGAAGTATTTAGCAATTCTAAATATTTTCATTGGTTTAGTGATTCGAATTTTACATTCATATAATCACTCCACAAGTGACGTTATTAAACTAACTGACCATCCAACATTAAAATTGATTGTTTCCATTCGCGACACTTCCACAATCGATTTGTATGTTTTTACTCCACTTGCGACATTGTTAAGCTAACATTTGAAATTAATTTTTGGCTCCTGAATAAATTTTAGCCAGGCAGACGAGATAAAATGGATGTACTAAATTGTAAGAAAATTGAAGTTTAAAAACTGAAAGTAGAATCAAGAAGTTTACGTTGAATGGAAAATTCGCAAAAACATAAGCATTTCCCTATCCCTTGGATGATAGGCTCTCTCAAAAATACACTGAAATCCATCAAAAAATCTCTATAACAAAACAAAGTCTTCTAATCCTATTTTTCACTCATATGTTCATCAAGTTTCCTACTTTTTATCTATCATTCATAAATCTCTATAATAAAACGAAACAATCCAAACCTCTTTTTCGCCCACAATTTCATGAAGTTTCGTACTTTTCATCCGTCCTTCATATACTGCCTCCGTAAACAAATTTTGATATCATGAAACATACAGTACCATCAAGCTTTTTCACTGATTTATCAGTAACTCTACCGTCACTCCAGTGTTATTTGACAATAGCACGATCATTTTCCTCTAGGAAAAGTTATTTTACATTACCAAGTAGCATTCGGTTTCCACATTAAATTCAGAAGCAGCTGTTAGCGTAACGTCTTTCCCATATACGAGTATTTTACCATTTTTCTTATATGAAATGTAAAATTTTATTGGATACATTGAGGGATTGAAGGGACAAGGGTGCTTGGCTTTGTACGCAGAGCTCTGTGGTGCTTCCCTGGGTAATGTGTGGTTGTAAAGTAGAGTATATACAAGCTGATGATAGTATATGGAACGAGGTGTGTGAATGAACGATTGAGCGCTGTGCGTGACTTACGAAAGTTGGTTGTATAGCGAGTCAATGATGAATATATCCTTTCAGAAAATTTTGTTTAGCATTCGATATGAATGAATGTTAGTTTTTTCGTTGGTCATTCATAAAATGAATGAAAATTTCGATTTGCTATCATCTGAGTGAAGAGATTCATTGATAAATAGGAGTAAAATTAGCGTAGGCTCCATGTCTTTGGTAGGTTTTATGTTGAAAGGTTTAATTGGGAATTCACTATTTAAGAACTCAGAATATTAGAAAATTTTCTGGATAACTTTGTTTGACAAATTTTATTTCCTGTAGAAAATAATATTGAAAGCATCATGAAAGCATAAATTAATTTGATAGGGCAAGCATTGCTTCTCCTGCGTACAAAAATGAACCGCCCCAGCCAGCGATCATTGTTCCATCACCCAGTATCCTATCTGATTCAGCGGCATCAGCCTAAATATTTCTTCTTTGAATGAACAAATTATACATGGCCGCAATTTTACAAGTATATGAAATAACACGTCCTGCAGAAAATGTATTTCAATGTATTTCCAGCAACTTAACGAGAAAAGCGTACATGGCCAAGCGAAATAAATAAAGCAAAGAGGGCATTAGTAATTTAACCGAATCGAAATATATGAATTTGAACTGTCAGTAAAATATTGATATTTTTTGAAATGTCAATTGATACAGATCGCCAAAATTTTTTCAAACGATACATTGGTAATGAAATCTAGGTATCGAAGTCAATACAATATTAAATTGACATGTAAGTTGGTCTCGAGTCTGTATTATCAATTAAGGAGTCTATATAATCAACTAAGGATTATTAATGTCGTGTGTGAAAATGCTATAAAGAGTTTAGAAATCATTTGGATTGCCGCAATAATATTAATAATAACAATTTGAGTAGATAGAACTATGCTCATGTCGGAAAGATTTTGTACTCAGCTTACGATATGCAGACACCAATAATGAAGAAACTCTAGAAAAACTGACACGACATCTACAACAAATATATACTCGCTATAAAACAAAAATCATTGTTACTCCATTTTGACCTACCACCATTTTGTTTCAACACTACTAACAACCATTGACTGAATAGAATATTAAAGTTGGCTTTGTTATTCATTTTATCTCAAAATTCTGTGAAGATCCAATGTAAAGTGTAGTGTGTGGTTCGATAGAAATCACGAATGGTAGGAAAACCCTAGATTGTTTTTCTTGTAATCAGAGAAAATTGAAACGGCCATGACTTCCATAAATATGATTTGATTTTAAGTGATACCTAGAGAGCGTTAGTTCTGTTTATAAGACTACTTACTTATAAAATTCCAGTGAATTTAAGGGTACTCATGAATTTACTAGGAAAAATGTTATACTTATAAATGCTCATATTATTTTTAATAAAGTTGAGTGACTTTTGACTTATAAGGTGGTTCTTATTGTTAAGCCTATTAACGTAGTTTTGCCACCTATAAAATGAATGCTTTCATCAAGAGTTAATGGCCTATCCTTTTAATGTTGAGGTTGGGGAAAAATAACAATAATTTGCTCAATATTTTCATTTAAAATAGCCTCCACCTTGTTTAACGATTACTGACGTCACTCGTTGACTGAATTCTCAAACACATTCATTATATAGTATATGTCCTCCCTGAGATTTTGATGCAAATCCTCATAAACATAGTGCCTGAGCTGATTAGATGCGCATATTATTCCATAGTCATGTATTGTTGTTTTTTGAGTAGAGGAAAATTCGAATGGCTGCAACATCGTTAAAAATTATATGATCCTTCAAAAATTTTGGTACTTAATGTATCTTACAGGGAGAAATCTGGATTTTGAATTTAAGAGTACCCTCTTCATTTCAGTCAAGAGCATGTAAAATTGATATCTGATGTATTTGTTTTTGTTGTAGTCTGTAGTAATTGAGCAGTCACCTAGGCAAACTGCTCGAAAAACACCATCATACATGATCGAATTTTAATTGCAAATTTTAGTATAAAATTTTTAAATTTACGATTAAAATTCGATCATGGCAACCCTTTGCAATGCAATTTATCCTCATGAACTGCATTGTCACGCAAGGCAAACAACGGTTGCGAACGGGGATGTGTCGGCTGCCTTCTCGACTTTCGGGTAAATCGGTTGGAGTTTGCTTTTTGCAGATAAATGATGCGGGTGAAGTGAACGACTTGTCCCGCAAAAGGGAAACATTTCTTTCAAACGTGGTGCATACGAGCAGTGGTTTCAAAATATATATAAATATATACACATTCTAGACCATCCCAGCTTGAAAGATATCGCAGTCGGCAACAGTTCCATAGTTACCCATAAGCCCATCACAAGTTTTCACAAACGAGCAGTCGCTACGCTTATTGCATAACGCACAAATTCAAATGAAAATAAGTAAAGTGCAAAGATTAAATGCAAAAGAAAATCCTCGTTGGCAGCACCAGCCGGAAAGGTAAATTTCTCGTATGTAGCGTAAGGTTTCGAAAAAGAATTTGGCTTGCCTACTACTAGACTTCTTACTGCAATTTTTGCAGTACCTCATATTGGATTACATATTGAAAATCGGCGGATAATAAATTGTAGTAAACATATAAATACAGGTTTTGCCTTCTCACATTTGCTGTTTATACATTTCACAGTGGTTACCACACAAAGGCTTAAATAGCTCAAAAAGTTAATTTCAAAAGATTTCCATAAAAGTTTAATCAGCACTTGCATTGCCATTAATATAAACATTTTCATCTCTTTTCTGAGCTATCAGGGGCCGTCATTTTGATTTTTATTGAAAACAGCTGCTAAAAATATTAAGCTGTAAATTTCGACTTTTTTATATGTCATCCGGTTTGCATAATTAAATTAAATTAAGTTGCCTTAATAACTTATAATTTCAAGTTTCACCGGAATCTGTTGAGAAACTTGGCTGCTAGAGGGCTACAGCTACGAAAAAAAAATTGAAGTCACCCCCCTGTATGGGGCGACCCCCCTTAACTACCTTAAAATATTTTCTTGCACTACAAATTTCAAGAGGCATCACTTTTGACCTACGTAGAAAATTTCCTCATTCTAGCTCATGTGGGCTTGCGAGAAAACTTGTTATGACGCACAAACAAATGGACGGACGGACGGACAGACAAGTCGCGAGTTTATAATGTTTGAAGGGTATTGTTAAAAATATTTTACAACATCTTAAAAATGGTCTGGCTTATAAATACTTCCAAGTTAAGTCATTTAAAACGTTTCCATGAAAAATATTCATTATGTCAGTTGCTACTGAAATAGCGAATTGTGCTTGCCTTGAAACCTTTGGGAGCCGCCATTTTGAATGCATGCATTTGATTTTGGATTATTGTAAATCTTTGTATGCTAGGGCCTCATCAATCAATGTGCCGAATCTCGTTCAAATAGGAGTTTCACTCTAGACAGAGCAAAATTATTCAATTTTTAGTGAAAATAGCAGCTAAAAATGTAACGTTTTAAATGTTTGACTTTTTTATCTTTCATTCGATTTTTTTAATTTTCTGCACAAACGAAGGACATAGTACAGAAATCCTTAATCTCCAGTTCCATCGAAATCCGTTATAAAATGTGACCGCTAAAGGTCCATAAAAGCCTGAAAAAAACGCGTAATAAAATGGCCACCATTTTGAAATTTGCACATACATGATCATTAAAATATCAAAAACTCTACGCCTAGGCAATTCCTATCTTAAAACCGAGTTTCATATACATCGGATCAAAATTGCGACTTTCAGAAGCCTTTGAAGTTTTGATTTTCAACTGGCCGCCATTTTGTTTTTTGTGAGCTGACCTCCAGCTTTATTTACACAACTCATTAGACACTTAAAGTTTCTATCAAATTGCAGAATTTCATTAACATTGTTCGAAAGCTTTGGTCAAAACCACAACAACAAAATTTTGTACGTTTTTCAAACTTTGAGCGGCCGCCATTTTGTTTCAGCCATACCGACTTTGGATTTTTTATTGTGTGATTCATCACATACATCAGTGAAAGATAAATGTGGTTCATGAGCTTAAACGAGATAATTACTAAATACACTTTTCCTGAAAATTTGGTGAAAATCGGAGCAAAATTCTAGCGTAGTCATTATATCCCATATATATATATATATATATATATATATATATATATATATATATATATATATATATATATATATATATATATACCTATATATATATACGAGTATATATATATATATATATATATATATATATATATATATATATATATATATATATAAATTAATATATTATACATACATATATATATATATATATATATATATATATATATATATATATATATATATATATATATATATGATACTCTTTTTACTTAAAAAAAAAGTTGAAGAAACGTTCGTGAGCTGAACTGACTGATTGTGAGATCCGTTCATCTGGAGTTGAAGATTGAGTTTGAAAAGGAAAAGTTTGAGCGGCGCTAAGGCACGCTTTCCACCAACCAACATCTCTTATAGATTAGTATTATTTTTATCTTACTGAGCGTTTGGTGCAAGTTGAAAAGTTACGGTTATTTAATGTAATTTCGAATTACAGAAGTAATTTGTGCGCTTAGTGCTCAATATAAACGTACAAAATACTCAAATTACATCTATTAAAATTTGAATTTTCAGCTTTGATTACGACTGGAAGGTTTTAAGCACCACTGACGAAATATGGAAGATTCTTGCAATTTTTCCAATCGGTTGTATCGGAAATTTGCATACTTCTTATTAAAGCGCCTCAAATTCAACCTTCGTGATAAAACCCTATAACCTGCATTTTTTTTCCCCGAGAGAAATTTACCTAGAACCTGCAATTTTTTTTCACGAGAGAAATTCACCTATTGCGGAGAGTGACGTGCAGTGAAAATTGTTCATAGGCAAGCAATGCGTTTGAAATAAATATTTATAGACTAAATATTAGAATGAATACAGCCTCAAAAACATTTAATTCAATCGGCTTTGCGCCTCATGGAAGAAACTATACAAGTGAGCAAATTAATATTTGCTCATGGACTTACAATACAAATACAAATAAATTGATAACTTAAGCCGTTCCATCGAAAAATAAAACAAGAATTTACTTCAATAATGTGTTGTTTTAGAAAAATACAGGGTTTTATTTAAATACAGGGTTTTTATTTATATTCTAAGTCAATGCGTCTTTCTTTACACAAAAATTCTTTAATAATATTATCAAGAAAATCGTTTTCCCTTCGCATTTGTATAAGAAGTTCTTTCTCGACAGCAATTAAAGCGAGTTCAGAAAGTCGATCTTGAGACTGGCGATTTCTTAAAAATGTATGCAAACGTTTCAATGTTAAAAATGACCTCTCTGCAGTTGCTACTGTTACCGGAATTGTAGCTATCAATTTCGCTAATGTGCAGATTTGTTGAAAGCCATTAGCGACATATGGTCGACTTAGAAAATATTCAAGAATTTTATTCGCGTTTGCATCTTTAAATTCATCGGATGTATATATGTAGATTACCTTTAGCTGAGTTTTTAATTGGCTAGTATCAAAAAACTCGCCATAATATTCTATAAGTGAAAGGAAGCTCTTCTGGAAAATTTTGCTTAAATTGAGGAAAGTAGCAACGTTCGAGCAATTCCAAAAATAGCAAGTGTCTGAAATTCCGAAATCATTGACGAATTTGTTGAAGAACAATGTCTATAATTTCTCTGAAGATTTTTCGAAAGTTTTGTAAGGGGTCTAGTGCATTCCTACTTTTTTACGTAGTGGCTGATACTCTGATATGATTGTTAAATAAAAATCATCAAGTTTAAGAGAAAAGTCATTTTCAAGCCAGTTTTCAAATTCTATAATTTTTTGACTAGCATACGCAATATTTACTACTTTACTTTGAATAATATTGAATAACACATCAGTTCATGAAAAAATTTTGGGAAACATTAAAAGATATAGTTGAAAATCCGAGTCACAAAATTTAACAGAATAAATATCGGACAAAGTTAAAGAATCGCCATTCCAACGAGTCGAGTCGTTTATAATTGTATCGAAAACCTCGACTATTCCATTTTTATTTTCAAAAATAATATTTATTACCCGCGAATG
>OZ017738.1:244925271-245137771 GCA_963969285.1 Odontomyia ornata
GTTTTTTGCGTGGTTGGAATACTTTTGATTCCGAAACCATACAGTTTTAAAATCATCGGAAACGGGGATCGGAAGTGCCTGAATATCAAAATCGTGCTGTTATTGCACTCAGGAACATAAAAAAATTAAAGATCTTCACTACAACGATGTTCTGGAGTTCCTCGGAAAACGATCGGATTGCAAGGAGTGCGTTGCTGGAAAAACGGCCGTTTTTTCATACTTTCTCCAATTTCGATATATGAGGTGTCAAACGAAAGCTAGTGATGAGTAGAATTCAATAAAAGTGCATTCAGGCAGCTTCGCGATAGCTGCGATTGCAGTTTTTTGCGTGGTTGGGATACTTTTGATTGCGAAACCATACAGCTGTAAAATCATCAGAAACGGCAGTCGGAAGTGCCTGATTATCAAAATCGCGCTGTTATTGCACTCAGGAACATGAAAAGATTAAAGATCTTCACTACAACGATGTTCTGGAGTTCCTCGGAAAACGATCGGATTGCAAGGAGTGCGTTGCTGGAAAAACGGCCGTTTTTCATACTTTCTCCAATTTCGATATATGGGGTGTCAAAAGAAAGCTCGTGATGAGTGGAATTCAATAAAAGTGCATTCAGGCAGCTTCGCGATACCTGCAATTGCAGTTGTTCGCGTGGTTGGGATACTTTTGATTCCGAAACCAAATAGCTGTAAAATCATCGGAAACAGGAGTTGGAATTGCCTGAATATCAAAATAGCGCTGTTATTGTACTCAGGAACAAAAAAAAATTAAAGATCTTCACTACAACGATATTCTGGAGTTCCTCGGAAAACAATCGGATTAGAAGGAGTGCGTTGCTGGAAAAACGGTCGTACTTCGTACTTTCTCCAATTTCAATATATGGAGTGTCAAACGAAAGCTAGTGATGAGTAGAATTTAATAAAAGTGCATTCAGGCAGCGTCGCGATAGCTGCAATTGCAGTTTTTTGCGTGGTTGGGATACTTTTGATTCCGAAACCATACAGCTGTAAAATCATCGGAAACGGGAGTCGGAAGTGCCTGAATATCAAAATCGCGCTGTTATTGTACACAGGAACATAAAAAAATTAAAGATCTTAACTACAACGATGTTCTGGAGTTCCTCGGAAAACGATCGGATCAAAAGGAGTGCGTTGCTGGAAAAACGGCCGTTTTTCATACTTTCTCCAATTTCGATATATGGGGTGTCAAACGAAAGCTCGTGATGAGTAGAATCCAATAAAAGTGCATTCAGGCAGCTTCGCGATACCTGCGATTGCAGTTGTTTGCGTGGTTGGGATACTTTTGATTCCGAAACCATACAGCTGTAATATCATCGGAAACGGGAGTCGGAAGTGCCTGAATATCAAAATTGCGCTGTTATTGTACTCAGGAATATAAAAAAATCCCCGTTGGCAGCACCAGCTGGAAAGGTAAATTTCTCGTATGTAGCGTAAAGTTTCGAAAAAGAATTTAGCTTGCCTACTACTAAACTTCTTTCTGCAATTTGCGTAGTACCACATGGGTATTTATTACCATAAAAAAAAATCTGGCCACGTTCGTTTTTAGAAACCTTTTATCGGGGCGCAAATATTTTGCTAATTAAATTGAGTTGCATGCGTATGGATTAGATATTGTTGTAAACATATAAATACCGGTTTCGCCCTTCTCGCATCTGCTGTTTACACAGTTCACAGTGGTAACCACACAAAGGCTTAAATAGCTCGAATAGTTAATTTCAAAAGATTTCCATGAAAGTTTAATCAGCACTTGCATTGCCATTAATATATACATTTCAATTTTATTCTGAACTGTGAGGGCCGTCATTTCGATTTTTATTGAAATCGGCTGCTAAAAATTTTAAGCTGTAAATTTTCGACTGTTTTATTTGTCATTCGATTTGCATAATCAAATTAAATTAACTTGCCTTAATAACTTATAATTTCAAGTTTCAACGGAATCTGTTGAGAATCTTGGCTGCTTGAGGGCTACAGAAATAAAAAAAATTGTATGCCATCCGCCTGTATGGGGAGACCCGCCTGTATGGGGAGACCCCCCTTAAATACCTTAAAATATTTTCTTGCACTGCAAATTTCAAGAGGCACCACTTTTGACCTACGTAGAAAATTTCCTCATTCTAGCTCATGTGGTTTGAGAGAAAACTTGTTATGACGCACGAACAAACGGGCGGAGGGACGGACAGACAGACAAGTCGCGATTTTATAATTGTTTAGGGTATTGTTAAAAATATTAAACAATATCTTAAAAATGATCTGGTTCATAAGTTCTTTCAAGTAAAGTCATTTAAAACGTTTGAATGAAAAATATTCATTATTTCAGTTGGCACTAAAATAGCGAATTGCGCTTGCCTTCAGACCTTTGGGGGCCGCCATTTTGAATGCATGTATTTGATTTTGGATTATTTCAAATCTTTGTATGCTAGGACCTCATAAATCAATGTACTATCTCGTTCAAATAGGAGTTTCACTCTAAACAGGGCAAAATAATTCAATTTTTAAAGGAAATCGCAGTTAAAAATATTAGGCTTTAAATTTTTGACTTTTTTTATTTTTCATTCAATTTTAATAATTTCCTGCAAAATACAAGAACATAGTACAGGGATTCATAATCTCAAGTTTCATCAAAATCCGTTGGAAAATGTGACCGCTAGAGGGCCACAAAAACATGAAAAAAACGCATATTTAAACGGCCGCCATTTTGAAATTTGCACATGCATGATCACCAAAATATCAAATACTGTAGGCGTAAGTAATGTTTATCTTGAAACCAAGTTTAGTATTTGTCGGATCAAAATTGCGACTTTTAAAAGCCTTTGAAATTTCGACCTTCAACTGGCCGCCATTTTGTTTTTTGCAACCTGACCTCCAGTTTTTTTACGCAATTCTTTAGATACTTATAATTTCTATCAAACTACCGAATTTCATGAAAATTTGTTGAAAGCTTTGACCACTATTGCAACAACAAAATTTTGCACGTTTTTCGACCTTTGAGCGGCCGCCGTTTTGTTTCTGCCGTACCGACTTTGAATTTTTTATTGTGAGATTCATCACATACATCAATGAACCTTTGTATCAAATTTCACCCAAATCGGAGCTACACTTTGGTCAGAACAGAAATCGCGATTTTTCGTCTAAAATGGCCGCCATTTTGTTTTTGCCCCGCCGATATAGCTGGTTCACGAACTTGACCGAGATAATTACCCAATACACCTTTCCTGAAAATTTGGTGAAAATCGAAGCAAAATTGCAACCTCTAGCGTGGTCACAAATTTCGTTATATCCCATATATATATATATATATATATATATATATATATATATATATATATATATATATATATATATATATATATATATATATATATATATATATATATATATATATATATATATGATGCTCTCCGCAATAGGTAAATTTCTCTCGAGAAATTTACCTAAAAATTAAAGATCTTCACTACAACGATATTCTGGAGTTCTTCGGTAAACGATCAGATTGCAAGGACTGCGTTGCTGGAAAAACGGCCGTTTTTCATACTTTCTCCAATTTCGATATATGGGGTGTCAAACGAACGCTCGTGATGAGTAGAATTCAATAAAAGTGCATTCAGGCAGCTTCGCGAT
Organism: Odontomyia ornata; assembly: GCA_963969285.1. Lineage (NCBI taxonomy): Eukaryota > Metazoa > Arthropoda > Insecta > Diptera > Stratiomyidae > Odontomyia > Odontomyia ornata. The sequence goes on from OZ017738.1 coordinate 244,928,905, forward strand.
ACCTGCAATTGCAGTTGTTTGCGTGGTTGGGATACTTTTGATTCTGAAACCATACAGCTGTAAAATCATCGGAAACAGGAGTTGGAAGTGCCTAAATATCGAAATCGCGCTGTTATTGTACTCAGGAACAAAAAAAATAAAGATCTTCACTACAACGATGTTCTGGAGTTCCGCGGAAAACGATCGGATTACAAGGAGTGCGTTGCTGGAAAAACGGCCGTACTTCGTACTTTCTCCAATTTCAATATATGGAGTGTCAAACGAAAGCTAGTGATGAGTAGTATTCAATAAAAGTGCATTCAGGCAGCGTCGCGATAGCTGCAATTGCAGAGTTTTGCGTGGTTGGGATACTTTTGATTCTGAAACCATACAGCTGTAAAATCATCGGAAACGGGAGTCGGAAGTGCCTGAATATCAAAATCGCGCTGTTATTGTACACAGGAACATAAAAAAATTAATGATCTTCACTACAACGATGTTCTGGAGCTCCTCGGAAAACGATCGGATCGAAAGGAGTGCGTTGCTGGGAAAACGGCCGTTTTTCATACTTTCTCCAATTTCGATATATGGGGTGTCAAACGAAAGCTCGTGATGAGTAGAATTCAGTAAAACTGCATTCAGGCAGCTTCGCGATACCTGCAATTGCAGTTGTTTGCGTGGTTGGGATACTTTTGATTCCGAAACCATACAGCTGTAATATTATCGGAAACGGGAGTCGGAAGTGCTTGAATATCAAAATTGCGCTGTTATTGTACTCAAGAACATAAAACAATTAAAGATCTTCACTACAACGATATTCTGGAAATCTTCGGAAAACGATCGGATTGCAAGGACTGCGTTGCTGGAAAAACGGCCGTTTTTCATACTTTCTCCAATTTTAATATATGGGGTGTCAAACGAAAGCTAGTGATGAGTATAATTCAATAAAACTGCATTCAGGCAGCTTCGCGATAGCTGCAATTGCAGTTTTTTGCGTGGTTGCGATACTTGTGATTCCGAAACCATACAGCTATATAATCATCGGAAACGGGAGCCGGGAGTACCTGAATATCAAAATCGCTTTGTTGGTGTACTCAGGAACATAAAAAAAATAAAGATCGTCACTACAACGATATTCTGGAGTTCCTCGGAAAACTATCGGATCGGTAGGAATGCGTTGCTGGAAAAACGGCCATTTTTCATACTTTCTCCAATTTCAATACATGGGGTGTCAAACGAAAGCTAGTGATGAGTAGAATTCAATAAAAGTGCATTCAGGCAGCTTCGCGATACCTGCAATTGCAGTTTTTTGCGTGGTTGGGATACTTTTGATTCCGAAACCATACAGCTGTAAAATCATCGGAAACGGGAATCGGAAGTGCCTGAATATCGAAATCGCGCTGTTATTGTGCTCAGGAACATTAAAAAAATTAAAGATCTTCACTACAACGATATTCTGGAGTTCCTCGGAAAACGATCTGATTAAAAGGAGTGCGTTGCTGGAAAAACGGCCGTTTTTCATACTTTCTCCGATTTCGATATATGGGGTGTCAAACGAAAGCTAGTGATGAGAAGAATTCAATAAAAGTGCATTCAGGCAGCTTCGCGATACCTGCCATCGCAGTTTTTTTTGTGGTTGGGATACTTTTGATTCCGAAACCATACAGCTGTACAATCATCGGAAACGGGAATCGGGAGTGCCTGAATATCAAAATCGCGCTGTTATTGCACTCAGGAACATAAAAAAATTAAAGATCTTCACTACAACGATATTCTGGAGTTCCTCGGAAAACGATCGGATTGCAAGGAGTGCGTTGCTGGAAAAACGGCCGTTTTTCATACTTTCTCCAATTTCGATATATGGGGTGTCAAACGAAAGCTCGTGATGAGAAGAATTCAATAAAAGTGCATTCAGGAAGCTTCGCGATACCTGCCATCGCAGTTTTTTGCGTGGTTGGGATACTTTTGATTCCGAAACCATACAGCTGTACAATCATCGGAAACGGGAATCGGGAGTGCCTGAATATCAAAATCGCGCTGTTATTGCACTCAGGAACATAAAAAAATTAAAGATCTTCACTACAACGATATTCTGGAGTTCCTCGGAAAACGATCGGATTGCAAGGAGTGCGTTGCTGGAAAAACGGCCGTTTTTCATACTTTCTCCAATTTCGATATATGGGGTGTCAAACGAAAGCTCGTGATGAGAAGAATTCAATAAAAGTGCATTCAGGCAGCTTCGCGATACCTGCAATTGCAGTTGTTTGCGTGGTTGGGATACTTTTGATTCCGAAACCAAACAACTGTAAAATCATCGGAAACGGGAGTTGGAATTGCCTGAATATCAAAATCGCGCTGTTATTGTACTCAGGAACATGAAAAAATTAAAGATCTTCACTACAACGATATTCTGGAGTTCCTCGGAAACGATCGGATCACAAGGAGTACGTTGATGGAAAAACGGTCGTACTTCATACTTTCTCCAATTTTAATACATGGAGTGTCAAACGAAAGCTAGTGATGAGTAGAATTCAATAAAAGTGCATTCAGGCAGCGTCGCCATGGCTGGAATTGCAGTTTTTCGCGTGGTTGGGATACTTTTGATTCTGAAACCATACAGCTGTAAAATCATCGGAAACGGGAATCGGAAGTGCCTAAATATCGAAATCGCGCTGTTATTGTACTCAGGAACATAAAAAAATCCCCGTTGGCAGCACCAGCTAGAAAGGTAAATTTCTCGTATGTAGCGTAAAGTTTCGAAAAAGAATTTGGCTTACCTACTACTAAACTTCTTTCTGCAATTTTCGTAGTACCACATGGGTATTTATTACCATAAAAAAAATCTGGCCACGTTCGTTTTTAGAAACCTTTTATCGGGGCGCAAATATTTTGCTAATTAAATTGAGTTGCATGCGTATGGATTACATATTGTTGTCAACATATAAATACCGATTTCGCCCTTCTCGCATCTGCTGTTTACACAGTTCACAGTGGTAACCACATAAAGGCTTAAATAGCTCGAATAGTTAATTTCAAAAGATTTCCATGAAAGTTTAATCAGCACTTGCATTGCCATTAATATATACATTTCAATTTTATTCTGAACTGTGAGGGCCGTCATTTCGATTTTTATTGAAATCGGCTGTTAAAAATTTTAAGCTGTAAATTTTCGACTGTTTTATTTGTCATTCGATTTGCATAATCAAATTAAATTAACTTGCGTTAATAACTTATAATTTCAAGTTTCAAAGGAATCTGTTGAGAACCTTGGCTGCTAGAGGGCTACAGAAATAAAAAACATTGTATGCCACCCCCCTGTATGGGGAGACCCGCCTGTATGGGGAGACCCCCCTTAAATACCTTACAATATTTTCTTGCACTGCAAATTTCAAGAGGCACCACTTTTGACCTACGTAGAAAATTTCCTCATTCTAGCTCATGTGGTTTGCGAGAAAACTTGTTATGACGCACGAACAAACGGGCGGAGGGACGGACAGACAGACAAGTCGCGATTTTATAATTGTTTAGGGTATTGTTAAAAATATTAAACAATATCTTAAAAATGATCTGGTTCATAAGTTCTTTCAAGTAAAGTCATTTAAAATGTTTGAATGAAAAATATTCATTATTTCAGTTGGCACTAAAATAGCGAATTGCGCTTGCCTTCAGACCTTTGGGGGCCGCCATTTTGAATGCATGTATTTGATTTTGGATTATTTCAAATCTTTGTATGCTAGGACCTCATAAATCAATGTACTATCTCGTTCAAATAGGAGTTTCACTCTAAACAGGGCAAAATAATTCAATTTTTAAAGGAAATCGCAGTTAAAAATATTAGGCTTTAAATTTTTGACTTTTTTATTTTTCATTCAATTTTAATAATTTCCTGCAAAATACAAGAACATAGTACAGGGACTCATAATCTCAAGTTTCATCAAAATCCGTTGGAAAATGTGACCGCTAGAGGGCCACAAAAACATGAAAAAAACGCATATTTAAACGGCCGCCATTTTGAAATTTTCACATGCATGATCACCAAAATATCAAATACTGTAGGCGTAAGTAATGTTTATCTTGAAACCAAGTTTCGTATTTGTCGGATCAAAATTGCGACTTTTAAAAGCCTTTGAAATTTCGACCTTCAACTGGCCGCCATTTTGTTTTTTGCAACCTGACCTCCAGTTTTTTTACGCAATTCTTTAGATACTTATAATTTCTATCAAACTACCGAATTTCATGAAAATTTGTTGAAAGCTTTGACCACTATTGCAACAACAAAATTTTGCACGTTTTTCGACCTTTGAGCGGCCGCCGTTTTGTTTCTGCCGTACCGACTTTGGATTTTTTATTGTGAGATTCATCACATACATCAATGATCCTTTGTACCAAATTTCACCCAAATCGGAGCTACACTTTGGTCAGAACAGAAATCGCGATTTTTCGTCTAAAATGGCCGCCATTTTGTTTTTGCCCCGCCGATATAGCTGGTTCACGAACTTAACCGAGATAATTACCCAATACACCTTTCCTGAAAATTTGGTGAAAATCGAAGCAAAATTGCAACCTCTAGCGTGGTCACAAATTTCGTTATATCCCATATATATATATATATATATATATATATATATATATATATATATATATATATATATATATATATATATATATATATATGATGCTCTCCGCAATAGGTAAATTTCTCTCGAGAAATTTACCTAAAAATTAAAGATCTTCACTACAACGATATTCTGCAGTTCAACGGAAAACGATCGGATTGCGAGGAGTGCTGTTGCGAATTCCGGCGTACCAACTTCCTCCCATTCGCAACTTCAAATTGCTGCCTTAATATTTCCACCTTCCTTTGGGCATTCCTACCTTTTCCTCCATACATTTATTTATTTTTTTTACATGTTTCCATTTTCCCTTTAATTTTTACTCCCCCATCATCACAATACTACCCTTTTTCCTTATTAACAACTACAAAAAAATAATACCTACTAATAATTTCAATTTTCCCACTAACAACACTCCCTACATTAATTCCCACTAACAAAATTTCATTCTATTCATTCTTCCTAACAAAACCTAATTCCTTCCTTCATACTAACAAATTCTATTCTCTAGTTCCCATTAACAAATTTTATTTTTCTTACTAACGAAAATTAATTCACGTTTCCCTACTAACAAAATTCAATCTCATGCCCAGATAATCATTGAAGTTGCTTATCTGATGAATGGGAGATCGATAAGGCATAGCTCCATTGGATACGTCGCGAGTTTCGACCGGGCGACTGTTGGAACCCTGAGTTCAAGTTCCCCCGGGCGCACGGAAGCACTCTTTTTGGGGTATCGGCAAAATCAATAGTTTTCGTAATGTACTCGTATGTGTGACACTTTACATTCAATCAAGCGATTCTTGGGGATGTAAATTGCCATATATGCAAGTCAATGGAAACTATTGTGATTGTCGATACGGACCAAAAGATGTGTGGGTAGCGGAATCGAAGTGTAATGAATTTCGATTACGTTACCCAGATGCGGCAGCGGTAATTTAAAAATGAAAGGGATTGCGGAATATGATTTGGGAGAAAGGTGAAAAGAAAAAAAAAAGAAAGTGGTTGGGATTGGGGAGTGAGTTTTTGACTGGTGAAGGAGTGAAATTCTTTTGCGGGTTCGAGGAAAGTTTTTCTTTGTTAATTTGGAGAATAAAAGGTGGTTGAAATCCAGGTGTGAAGTTTAATGTATTGATTAAATACGTTGAAATAAAGTGGAATTTTTGAGAGTGAAACAAGGAAACAGTTGAGTGAAGAAAAGATTTTTCATAGCAGAACGGTTTCTTCCTAGTGTTTGTGATACGGATGAAAAAGTAATTAGTGGATACAAGAAGTGGAAAGAAAAACCCAAAACAACAAAAGAAGAAAACGAGAATTAAATAGTGAGAATTGTGACAAGTGATAGAATTGATCACTTTCTGATCCTAAACTGAAGTTAGGAATTGTAATTTTCTCGTGGGCAATCCAAAATTTGTATAAAAAAAGAACGGTTTTATAATGCATTAAGTCTGAATTACTTGTGGGGGTTGAGTTTCCCAACAAACGGAAATATTGACTAACTTCTACGAATTATTAAATGAAGTGAAGATCAATTAAGACGGTATTAACGGGAAATCACGAGCGAGTGGAAAATTATGTTGAAGTGGCCGCTTATCAGCATTTAATATGTTTGAAAATAACGTCAAGTAAATTTAATTTTGCAGTGACCCCACCTCTTTATTTTTGCGTCCTTCGCCGAGCGCTCGGAGATCCACGGAAAAAGAAGAGGGTAAGTAATAGTTAATATTTGTTTTTCCTTGTTTCTTATTTTCTTATTTAAATCTTTTTTTATTCATTACATCTTTTTCCCCAGCTTATTGAAATTGTCTATTTTTCTTTTGGATTAAAATCTTAAATAGTCTGTTTTGCATTTTAAAAAAAAAAAAAAAATTATTGAGGGGTCTGTTTGTTTTTGTTTTTATTGATACATTTCTTTTGTTGATCTTGTAAATTTCTTTTTTTTGAATTCAATAAAACGGCCATGTCTCGTTAAAACAGCCAATTTTCATTTCTCAATATGACCTTCCCTTTCCCGTCCTTTTCCCACTGTGTTAGTTTCTTGATGTAAGGTGGCTCAGCACGAGCAGGGGGTGTCCCGGAAGACCCACGACACGACTGAGCGCTAGCCGGCCTCAGTATGCCACCCCGGGCTACACACCCCTCTGCTAATTTTTTATGTCTGCAACTGCGGTGACTTCCGTGGTTGCTACAAATGGGGCCCAACGCGGGGAGTTTAATTCACTGAACCATTAATTGTTATTATTGCCATAGTCTGTTTGTCAGTCTGTGGAATCAGTTTTATTTCGTATTATCTATAATTTGCGTTAAATTTTTTTGATTTTAATTTAGGTAGCTTGACCTTTGGTTTATGGAATTGATCTTTACAGTTAGGTATTTTTGTTATTTTATTTTATTGGGGAATGTAGGTTTAGCTTAGTTATAGATTATTGAGTTTAATTAGGGTTTTGACTTAGATTAGTTTTAGATAATTGGTTTTACGGATGTTAGTTTAGGATAATTTCAGTTAGTTTTAATTTTAATGATTGAGTTTGGTTTAGTTGTTTTTGGGTTGTGAGTAATTTTAGATTGAGTTTAGTTTAGGGTAGTGAGTTAGGTTTTAGTTTGGGTTAGTTTAAAGTACATTTTGAGACTTTCAAATTAATTTCAGTTTTAGTTTAGGTTAGGTGTTAAAATTTTATATATTTATTTACTTGTCGGTTTGTCTGTCTGGTATTCAATTCCTAATTTATATTTATTGAAACGTTTGTTTGTCCGTCTGTGATTTATTTAATTATTTATTTTATTCCAAATTGTCGGTAAAGTCCGTCTGCTATTTATTGATTTCTCTGATTTCGTCAGTGAGTCCGCCCGTTAATTAATTTATTGATTTTGCAATTTTCAATTATGGCATCGCATAACGCTTCTTACTCCACCTATTCTAGCTCTGACGACGAATGTTATTCCTTCCCACCAATGCATAAGTGGAGGGTCAGTTTTGATGGTTCTTCTGCTGGTCTAGATGTTGAGCAGTTCCTGTTTCGAGCCACCACCTTGGCAAGAAATTACAACATTCCCTTGGAGGAACTGGCATCTAGCCTCCACATTCTTCTGAAAGGACCAGCAGAAGAATGGTACTGGTTATTCCGGCAGCTCAACCCCAATTTTACGTGGCCTGATTTGGAAGCTGCGTTGAAGGAGCGTTATGGATCTCATTGGACCGACGTAGATGTGCGGCGAGCGATCGATGCGCGTTACCAGAGGCCAGAAGAATCTTTCCGTGAGTTCCATGGCTCCATAACAGAGATGGCCTTGCGTCTTAAAAATCGGTTATCTGATTTTGATATGCAAGCCATTCTATTGCGGAACATGGACGAACGACTGAGGAATCATTTGGCAGGCTTGGAATTCGCATCGACAACAGAGTTAGTTCGTCACTGCACTAGAGTTGAAGCTGTGTGGTATCCCTCCGGTAGACCTGTGGCTGACCATCGCAGTAAGCATCCTCCCAACATCGACGCTGTTGATATGTTGGAGAATGCCTGGTGTGATCCTCAAGAGGGATCTGCTGCAGGATATCATGCACGCTTCCAGAGTCGGTCTCCAAGTGGGATCCCTTCGTCCTTCCATAACACAATGAATGATCAGATACCAGACCAGTGCCCAGCTACAAGTCCCTTCATTTCTCCTCATATGTCCGATTTACCACCATTTTTTAGCAATGGGATTGCTCCAAGCGGATTACCAGACTACGTCAAATGTAATGAAAAGGCAGGCGATGATCGTGAATCGCCCGCTAGTTTTAGAGCACGACCTTTTCGGGATCGCTTTCGGAGATCCTGGAGATATTTCTTCGCCAGGCGTCTCTTGAAGCGGGCCTGTGTGGAGTCAATTGTTGCAACTCCCGGCGACAATAGGCCCTACGCAGAGATTTCCGTCAAGGGTCGCAAATTGACGGGCTTGCTTGATAGCGGAGCCAGTGCCAGTATCCTCGGAGCCGGCGCCTTGGACCTGCTGTCGGATTTGGGCTTGCATATGCATACCATGCACGCTCATGTTCAGACTGCATCAGGGCACAAGGATCCAGTTCTGGGATACGTCACCACGTTGGTGCAATTTAATAAAACCACCAAATTGATGAGATTCCTAGTTGTTCCTTCCTTGACGCACGCAGTGTATCTTGGAATTGACTTCTGGGATCTCTTCAAGATAGCACCAATCCAGGTCAACGCTATCGAAGCAGCCTCGGAACCTCAGAGCCCTGAATTTCATCTACTGTCCCCAAAAGATCAGCAACGACTGGACTTCGTCAAACAACAGTTTCCATCGTATAATGAAAAAGGCTTGGGTAGGACCAGTCTCGTGTCTCATCACATCGACACTGGTTCCGCTCGACCCATCAAGCAGCGGCATTATGCTGTCTCGCCTGTTATACAGAAACTGTTGTATGACGAACTCGATCGTATGTTGTCTTTGGGGGTAGTAGAGGAAAGTCAGAGTTCGTGGAGTTCGCCTGTGACCCTTGTCAGAAAACCCGGCAAGGTGCGTTTGTGTCTTGACGCTCGACGCCTCAACGAGGTGACTGTTAAGGACGCCTATCCGTTGCCACTGATTGAAGGTCTTTTGGCACGGTTGCAGAGTACCAGGTTCATTACCAGCTTGGACCTGAAGGATGCCTTTTGGCAAATACCATTGGATGAGGCAAGTAAGGAGAAAACGGCCTTTACTGTCCCTGGCAGGCCCTTGTACCATTTCAAGGTCATGCCGTTCGGTTTGTGTAATGCTCCCCAAACGATGTGTCGGTTGATGCATAAAGTAATACCGCATGAGCTGCAGGACAAGGTATTTGTTTACCTAGATGACCTGCTTGTTACAAGTTCAACATTTGATGAGCACTTGGAGCTCCTGAGTACTGTTGCAAAACTGCTCAGGGACGCCAACTTGACCATCAATGTTGAAAGAAGCAAGTTCGTCAAGAAGGAGATCAAATATCTTGGCTTCGTAGTGAGTGATGGTATCCTGCGCACCGACCCAGAGAAGGTTTCAGGTATAGTCTCCTATCCTGAACCCCGAACGGCCAAAGACGTGAGACGGTTTATGGGCATGGCAGGATGGTACAGGCGTTTCATTCCAAACTTCGCCTCGGTTACGGCCCCTCTAACGGATTTGCTAAAGGGTAAACGTACTTTCAAGTGGTCTGCTTCCGCCAATAGTGCCTTCAATAAGGTGAAGCAATTGCTGATTTCTGCTCCAGTGCTGGCCAACCCTGACTTTACGAAGCACTTCTATATCCAGTGTGACGCAAGTACGGTGGGTATTGGAAGTGTTTTGTTCCAGAAGGACGATGAGGGTGGAGAGCATCCAATCGCATATATGTCTATGAAGCTCAACGCTGCGCAACGTAACTATAGCATTACAGAATTGGAATGCTTAGCTGCGGTGCAGAGCGTAAAGAGATTCAGGGCATATATCGAAGGGTTGCCTTTCACCATCATAACCGACCATGCCAGTCTTAAATGGCTGATGCAGCAGTCGGACCTTTCTGGTCGATTGGCTCGCTGGAGTCTGAAATTACAAGGGTTCAATTTCCAAATTGAACACCGGAAAGGTGCCCTTAACGTTGTCCCCGATGCGTTGTCAAGAACATGCTCGAGGGACGAGAGGGTGAACTCGATCATTCCCTGTCTCCCGGAGCACGGACACATTGGTGGTTCAATCCCGGAGTCTGCGTTTCAGGAGCCCGAGTATGAGCATCTCAAGGAGCAAATCTTGAAACAACCCGATCAGTTTCAGAATTTGCACCTTGCAGATGGTCGAATCTATATTAGTACTGGTTCTCCTGTAACGTCGACTTCTGATATTCCCAGAACAAAACTATGGGTTCCTGAGGGTCACCAACGAGCTCTCATAGTACGAGCTCATGATGATCCCCGGGGCTCTCATTGTGGAATTCGCAAAACAACTGAAGTTTTGCAAAGATATTATTATTGGCCTCGTTTGCGTCAAGATGTGATTCAGCACATCAAGAATTGCTTGATATGCAAACAGGTCAAACCGGCAAATTCCACAATGAGACCCCCTATGGGAGCATCACGAGACTCCGAACGACCTATGCAGCGCCTGTTTGTGGACTTCATGGGCCCATACCCTCGTTCAAAATCAGGAAATACCCAATTGTTCGTGGTCCTGGATCATTACACCAAGTTCGTATGGCTCAAGCCCATGACGAAAGCCACCGCAGAGTCAGTCGTGCGATATTTGGAGCGCGAAATCTTTCTGACTTTCGGAGTGCCTGAATGGCTACACTCTGACAATGGGGTACAGTTCACCTCCAAGGTATTCAGCAAACTTATGAATGACTATGGAGTGCAGCATTGCTTCACCCCATATCATTCACCGCAGGCGAATGCCTCAGAGAGGTCAAACCAGTCGACACTGAACGCCATTAGAGCCTATATAGGGTCTGATCATGGAAAGTGGGACGAGAATCTTCCAGCCTCATGTTTTGCCTTCCGCAAGGTGATTCATGAGTCCACGGGATATTCGCCCTACTTTCTCATGTTCGGGTACCACCCTATCCAACATGGCTCTGAATACGCCCTCCTCAGAAGCCTTAATGCTTTCGAGGATGGTGAGGTACAGTTAAGTGCTAACAGTGATCGACTGCGAGCTGTACAGGACCAAGTCAGATGCAAACTGCAAGAAGCCTACCAAAAGGGTGCTCAACGCTACAACCTTCGTGTTCGTCCTCGTGAGCTACTCCAGGGTCAGAAGGTTTTCGTGCGTAATTTCTCTGTGAGCAACGCCGCAGATCACTTTGCAGCCAAATTCGCTCCACGATTCACTCCTGCAGTGGTCCGACGTCGTATTGGGCAAGTGGCATACGAGCTTGAGGATGAATTCGGTAAGCTGCTTGGAACCTTTCACGCCAAAGACATCCGATCCGATTCATAATTACCCTGCCGACCTTCTTTGTTTGCCCGGCTGAATGAGACACTCAGGGTCTGGGTCGTCCCCACGATTGTTGCGAATTCCGGCGTACCAACTTCCTCCCATTCGCAACTTCAAATTGCTGCCTTAATATTTCCACCTTCCTTTGGGCATTCCTACCTTTTCCTCCATACATTTATTTATTTTTTTTACATGTTTCCATTTTCCCTTTAATTTTTACTCCCCCATCATCACAATACTACCCTTTTTCCTTATTAACAACTACAAAAAAATAATACCTACTAATAATTTCAATTTTCCCACTAACAACACTCCCTACATTAATTCCCACTAACAAAATTTCATTCTATTCATTCTTCCTATCAAAACCTAATTCCTTCCTTCATACTAACAAATTCTATTCTCTAGTTCCCATTAACAAATTTTATTTTTCTTACTAACGAAAATTAATTCACGTTTCCCTACTAACAAAATTCAATCTCATGCCCAGATAATCATTGAAGTTGCTTATCTGATGAATGGGAGATCGATAAGGCATAGCTCCATTGGATACGTCACGAGTTTCGACCGGGCGACTGTTGGAACCCTGAGTTCAAGTTCCCCCGGGCGCACGGAAGCACTCTTTTTGGGGTATCGGCAAAATCAATAGTTTTCGTAATGTACTCGTATGTGTGACACTTTACATTCAATCAAGCGATTCTTGGGGATGTAAATTGCCATATATGCAAGTCAATGGAAACTATTGTGATTGTCGATACGGACCAAAAGATGTGTGGGTAGCGGAATCGAAGTGTAATGAATTTCGATTACGTTACCCAGATGCGGCAGCGGTAATTTAAAAATGAAAGGGATTGCGGAATATGATTTGGGAGAAAGGTGAAAAGAAAAAAAAAAGAAAGTGGTTGGGATTGGGGAGTGAGTTTTTGACTGGTGAAGGAGTGAAATTCTTTTGCGGGTTCGAGGAAAGTTTTTCTTTGTTAATTTGGAGAATAAAAGGTGGTTGAAATCCAGGTGTGAAGTTTAATGTATTGATTAAATACGTTGAAATAAAGTGGAATTTTTGAGAGTGAAACAAGGAAACAGTTGAGTGAAGAAAAGATTTTTCATAGCAGAACGGTTTCTTCCTAGTGTTTGTGATACGGATGAAAAAGTAATTAGTAGATACAAGAAGTGGAAAGAAAAACCCAAAACAACAAAAGAAGAAAACGAGAATTAAATAGTGAGAATTGTGACAAGTGATAGAATTGATCACTTTCTGATCCTAAACTGAAGTTAGGAATTGTAATTTTCTCGTGGGCAATCCAAAATTTGTATAAAAAAAGAACGGTTTTATAATGCATTAAGTCTGAATTACTTGTGGGGGTTGAGTTTTCCAACAAACGGAAATATTGACTAACTTCTACGAATTATTAAATGAAGTGAAGATCAATTAAGACGGTATTAACGGGAAATCACGAGCGAGTGGAAAATTATGTTGAAGTGGCCGCTTATCAGCATTTAATATGTTTGAAAATAACGTCAAGTAAATTTAATTTTGCAGTGACCCCACCTCTTTATTTTTGCGTCCTTCGCCGAGCGCTCGGAGATCCACGGAAAAAGAAGAGGGTAAGTAAAAGTTAATATTTGTTTTTCCTTGTTTCTTATTTTCTTATTTAAATCTTTTTTTATTCATTACATCTTTTTCCCCAGCTTATTGAAATTGTCTATTTTTCTTTTGGATTAAAATCTTAAATAGTCTGTTTTGCATTTAAAAAAAAAAAAAAAAATTATTGAGGGGTCTGTTTGTTTTTGTTTTTATTGATACATTTCTTTTGTTGATCTTGTAAATTTCTTTTTTTTGAATTCAATAAAACGGCCATGTCTCGTTAAAACAGCCAATTTTCATTTCTCAATATGACCTTCCCTTTCCCGTCCTTTTCCCACTGTGTTAGTTTCTTGATGTAAGGTGGCTCAGCACGAGCAGGGGGTGTCCCGGAAGACCCACGACACGACTGAGCGCTAGCCGGCCTCAGTATGCCACCCCGGGCTACACACCCCTTTGCTAATTTTTTATGTCTGCAACTGCGGTGACTTCCGTGGTTGCTACAGTGCGTTCCTGGAAAAACGGCCGTTTTTCATACTCTCTCCAATTTCAATAAATGGGGCGTCAAACGAAAGCTAGTGATGAGTAGAATTCAATAAAATTGCATTCAGGCAGCTTCGCGATACCTGCGATTGCAGTTTTTTTCGTGGTTGGAATACTTTTGATTCCGAAACCATACAGTTTTAAAATCATCGGAAACGGAAGTCGGAAGTGCCTGAATATGAAAATCGCGCTGTTATTGTACTCAGGAACATGAAAAAATCAAAGATCTTCACTGCAACGATATTCTGGAGTTCTTCGGGAAACGATCGGATTGCAAGGAGTGCGTCGCTGGAATAACGGCCGTTTTTCATACTTTCTCCGTTTTCAATATATGGGGTGTGAAACGAAAGCTAGTGATGAGTAGAATTCAATAAAAGTGCATTCAGGCAGCTTCGCGATACCTGCAATCGCAGTTTTTTGCGTGGTTGGGATACTTTTGATTCCGAAACCATACAGCTGTGCAATCATCGGAAACGGGAATCGGGAGTGCCTGAATATCAAAATCGCGCTGTGATTGTACTCAGGAACATAAAAAAATTAAAGATCTTCACTACAACGATATTCTGGAGTTCCTCAGAAAACGATCGGATTGCAAGGAGTGCGTTGCTGAAAAAACGGCCGTTTTTCATACTTTCTCCAATATCAATATATGGGGTGTCAAACGAAAGCTAGTGATGAGTAGAATTCGATAAAAGTGCATTCAGGCAGCTTCGCGATAGCTGCAATTGCAGTTTTTTGCGCGGTTGGGATACTTTTGATTCCGAAACCATACAGCTGTTAAATCATCGGAAATGGGAATCGGAAGTGCCTAAATATCGAAATCGCGCTGTTATTGTACTCAGGAACATAAAAAAAATTAAAGATCTTCACTTCAACGATATTCTGCAGTTCGTCGGAAAACGATCAGATTGCAAGGAGTGCGTTACTGGAAAAACGGCTGTTTTTCATACCTTCTCCAATTTCAATAAATGGGGAGTCAAACGAAAGCTAGTGATGAGTAGAATTCAATAAAATTGCATTCAGGCAGCTTCGCGATACCTGCAATTGCAGTTTTTTGCGTGGTTGGAATACTTTTGATTCCGAAACCATACAGTTTTAAAATCATCGGAAACGGAAGTCGGAAGTGCCTGAATATCAAAATCGCGCAGTTATTGTACTCAGGAACATAAAAAAATCAAAGATCTTCACTGCAACGATATTCTGGAGTTCTTCGGGAAACGATCGGATTGCAAGGAGTGCGTTGCTGGAAAAACGGCCGTTTTTCATACTTTCTCCGATTACAATATATGGGGTGTCAAACGAAAGCTAGTGATGAGTAGAATTCAATAAAAGTGCATTCAGGCAGCTTCGCGATACCTGCAATCGCAGTTTTTTGCGTGGTTGGGATACTTTTGATTCCGAAACCATACAGCTGTGCAATCATCGGAATCGGGATTCGGGAGTGCCTGAATATCAAAATCGCGCTATTATTGTACTCAGGAACAAAAAAAATTAAAGATCTTCACTACAACGATATTCTAGAGTTCCTCGGAAAACGATCGGATTGCAAGGAGTGCGTTGCTGGAAAAACGGCCGTTTTTCATACTTTCTCCAATTTCAATATATGGGGTGTCAAACGAAAGCTAGTGATGATTAGAATTCGATAAAAGTACATTCAGGCAGCTTCGCGATACCTGCAATTGCAGTTTTTTGTGTGGTTGGGATACTTTTGATTTCGAAACCATACAGCTATAAAATCATCGGAAACAGGAGTCAGATGTGCCTGAATATCAAAATCGCGGTGTTATTGTACTCAGGAGCATAAAAAAGTTAAAGATCTTCACTACAACGATATTCTGGAGTTCCTCGGAAAACGATCGGATTGCAAGGAGTGCGTTACTGGAAAAATGGCCGTTTTTCATACTTTCTTCAATATCAATATATGGGGTGTCAAACGAAAGCTACTGATGAGTAGAATTCAATAAAAGTGCATTCGGGCAGCTTCGCGATAGCTGCAATTGCAGTTTTTTGCGTGGTTCGGATACTTTTGATTCCGAAACCATACAGCTGTAAAATCATCGGAAACGGCAGTCGGAAGTGCCTGAATATCAAAATCGTACTGTTATTGTACTCAGGAACATAAAATAATTAAAGATCTTCACGACAACGATATTCTGGAGTTCCTCGGAAAACGATCGGATTGCAAGGAGTGCGTTGCTGGAAAAACGGCCGTTTTTCATACTTTCTCCAATTTCAATATTTGGGGTGTCAAACAAAAGCTAGTGATGAGTAGAATTCAATAAAAGTGCATTTATTTATTTATTTATTGTAATATCTATATGTACAGAGTAAACTCCAATTATAATATAGACAAGTAAGAAAACAATAAAGAAAGGCAAAAAGTATTAATAACAAAAAAGCAAAAGAAATTGTTTTAAAACATATAAAAGCATAAAGGAATTAAAAATCCGTTAAACAGTAAAAATGAAATCTTAATGAATAAAAACGAATTCAAGAACGTCCCGTTTTAAACGAGATTTATATTCGTAAAAAGAAGAAGGTTTAGGGCGAAGACCACGAATGTTGTGATTGCGTGGTATCCGAGCAAAATTCGAGTTAAAAAAAATTCTCGGTTCGGGCAAACGGGATATTTAAGATTACTGAAGATCTACTCATACGTTCAGGAGTAAAGGCCGTTATATTGTCGCACAAAGCTGGTAGCAAAAGATGGTAATAAAGTTTATACAGGAGGCGTTCATCCAGGAAGATCCTGCGAGATAATAAAGAGGGGAGCTGTAACATAACGAGACGCTCACTATAGGAAACATATGCAATCTGAAATTTGAAAATAAGAGGTCTTGTGAATCTACGCTGCACTGTCTCAAGCGCATCAATTAAATAACGCTGATGAGGACACCATACTTGAGCACAATACTCTAATAGACTACGAACCAGCGATAGAAATAGATAGGTACAAGACCGTATATTATTAAAGCCTTTAGAGGTTCTTAAAATAAAACCAGACATTTTAGATGCCTTCGAAACAATATAAGAAATGTGGCGATCAAAGCAGAGCTTATCGTCAAAAATTACACCAAGATCTTTATGAGTGGTCACTACCCCAAGAGCAGTGCCACTAATCGAATAAACAAAAGAAAATGCCTTCGAAGGCTGAGTCCAAAAGGAGGAAGGATTTCGGAAAATTAGTAAAAACTAAGTCTAGGATTTTATTGTTGGTATTTGCTGTGGAATTTAATTGTGAAAGGGAGCAAAATGAGATGAAAGAAGAAAGAGAAATCGAAAAACTGTCATTAGAGAGGATTTCAGTATATGACTCATTCCATGAGATGTTAGGAAGGTTAAAGTCTCCACAAATCAAGACAAAAGTTTTAGAACTAAAATCGTAAACGAAGACAACTTAGCAAAAAATCTTTCATATACATAAACAGAAATATTACACGGGATATAAATAGAAAAAATAACTAGTTTTATGGCCAGAGGTAAGGCAACGGTAGCCGCAATACATTCCACGGGTTGGGAAGGATCAAAATTTGAGCAGAAACTTGAACTAAAAGATCTCCTGACTCCAAAAAGAACACCACCTCCGTCCAATTCACCAGAGAGTGAGCGGTTACGGCCCCGTCTGAACACGATATAAGAGGGAAGAATTTCATTGTCAAGTATATCTTCAGTAAGCCAAGTTTCCGTGAGACAAACAATATCATCCGATGCGATACAGAAAGCCATTCGAAATTCGTTGGTCTTGGTCCTAAGACCCCGAACATTTTGGTAATACACATTAATCGAATTTAATGTTTTGGATCTTTTTGGAGGATTGATGATCGAAAATACCGTGGTCTATTGATGAACTCCTTGAAGAAGACACCCTTTGGCCAGAAGTCCTTGTTGAGTAGATTCACAATGCCTGAGCTGATGATTATCCTGAATGACGAGATTGTCTGAGTAGACAGATTAAGTTTTTTACAGATAAGCAGAGACGGTTTATAACCTAGTTTTGCAATCACATAAGTTCTAATAGTTTCAGCCGTGGTATGATATGTCAACCGAGACACAAACACTGGAACTAGCGGCGCCATAAAGAAAAGTTCCGGCAAATCAGGAATCGTTGTGAGGACATTAGAGGTAGCTGAAACTGTAGCTTGATCCGGATGTATTGATGTGATTGCCGGAGCCACCGCAGGCGTGACCGGCGAGTTCGCTACTGAATGAGATCTTGGCGGGGATAAAGCTTGCTGTTGATAGATACCAGTATTCTTGCTTCTCGTGATCGGATGCTGCCACGGCGGACTTAACACACCTTCAGTCAAGTTAGGTGGAAAATTGATGGAGCTCGCGATGTCACAGTTCATAGGCTGTTCATTCCCAGAATGTAAAATATTCGAAATTCCTGATGATTTTGGTGAAGTAGAAGCTTGAAAACGGTCTGCATTTAGGCAGCTTCGCGATACCTGCAATTGCAGTTTTTTGCGTGGTTGGGATACTTTTGATTCCGAAACCATACAGCTGTAAAATCATCCGAAACGGGAGTCGGAAGTGCCTGAATATCAAAATCGTGCTGTTATTGTACTCAGGAACATAAAAAAATATAAGGTCTTCACTACAACGATATTCTGGAGTTCCTCGGAAAACGATCGGATTAAGAGGAGTGCGTTGCTGGAAAAACGGCCGTTTTTCATACTTTCGCCAATTTCAATATATGGGGTGTCAAACGAAAGCTAGTGATGAGTAAAATTCAATAAAAGTGCATTCAGGCAGCTTCGCGATACCTGCAATTGCAGTTTTTTGCGTGGTTGGGATACTTTTGATTCCGAAACCATACAGCTGTAAAATCATCGAAAACGGGGGTCGGAAGTGCCTGAATATCAAAATCGCGCCTTTATTGTACTCAGGAACATCAAAAAATTAAAGATCTTCACTACAACAATATTCTGGAGTTCTTCGGAAAACGAAGGGATTAAAAGGAGTGCGTTGCTGGAAAAACGGCAGTTTTTCATACTTTCTCCAATTTCAATATATGGGGTGTCAAACGAAAGCTAGTGATGAGTAGCATTCAATAAAATTGCATTCAGGCAGCTTTGCGATACCTGCAATTGCAGTTTTTTGCGTGGTTGGGATACTTTTGATTCCGAAACCATACAGCTGTAAAATCATCCGTAACGGGAGTCGGCAGTGCTTGAATATCAAAATCGCGCTGTTATTGTACTCAGGAACATAAAAAAATCAAAGATCTTCACTACAACGATATTCTGGAGTTCCTCGGAAAACGATCGGATTATAAGGAGTGCGTTGCTGGAAAAACGGCCGTTTTTCATACTTTCGCCAATTTCAATATATGGGGTGTCAAACGAAAGCTAATGATGAGTAAAATTCAATAAAAGTGCATTCACGCAGCTTCGCGATACCTGCAATTGCAGTTTTTTGCGTGGGTGGGGTACTTTTGATTCCGAAACCATACAGCTGTAAAATCATCGGAAACGGGAGTCGGAAGTGCCTGAATATCAAAATCGCGCTGTTATTGTACTCAGGAACATAAAAAAATTAAAGATCTTCACTACAACGATATTCTGGAGTTCTTCGGAAAACGATCGAATTAAAAGGAGTGCGTTGCTGGAAAAACGGCCGTTTTTCATACTTTCTCCAATTTCAATATATGGAGTGTCAAACGAAAGCTAGTGATGAGTAGAATTTAATAAAAGTGCATTCAGGCAGCGTCGCGATAGCTGCAATTGCAGTTTTTTGCGTGGTTGGGATACTTTTGATTCCGAAACCATACAGCTGTAAAATCATCGGAAACGGGAGTCGGAAGTGCCTGAATATCAAAATCGCGCTGTTATTGTACACAGGAACATAAAAAAATTAAAGATCTTCACTACAACGATGTTCTGGAGTTCCTCGGAAAACGATCGGATCAAAAGGAGTGCGTTGCTGGAAAAACTGCCGTTTTTCATACTTTCTCCAATTTCGATATATGGGTTGTCAAACGGAAGCTCGTGATGAGTAGAATTCAATAAAAGTGCATTCAGGCAGCTTCGCGATACCTGCAATTGCAGTTGTTTGCGTGGTTGGGATACTTTTGATTCCGAAACCATACAGCTGTAATATCATCGGAAACGGGAGTCGGAAGTGCCTGAATATCAAAATTGCGCTGTTATTGTACTCAGGAACATAAAAAAATTAAAGATCTTCACTACAACGATATTCTGGAGTTCTCCGGAAAACGATCAGATTGCAAGGACTGCGTTGCTGGAAAAACGGCCGTTTTTCATACTTTCTCCAATTTCGATATATCGGGTGTCAAACGAAAGCTCGTGATGAGTAGAATTCAATGAAAGTGCATTCAGGCAGCTTCGCGATACCTGCAATTGCAGTTGTTTGCGTGGTTGGGAAACTTTTGATTCCGAAACCAAACTGCTGTAAAATCATCGGAAACGGGAGTTGGAATTGCCTGAATATCAAAATCGCGCTGTCATTGTACTCAGGAACATATAAAAATTAAAGATCTTCACTACAACGATATTCTGGAGTTCCTCGGAAAACGATAGGATTAAAGGGAGTGCGTTGCTGGAAAAACGGCCGTTTTTCATACTTTCTCCAATTTCGATATATGGGGTGTCAAACGAACGCTCGTGATGAGTAGAATTCAATAAAAGTGCATTCAGGCAGCTTCGCGATACCTGCAATTGCAGTTGTTTGCGTGGTTGGGATACTTTTGATTCCGAAACCAAACAGCTGTAAAATCATCGGAAACAGGATTTGCAATTGCCTGAATATCAAAATCGCGCTGTTATTGGACTCAGGAACAAAAACAATAAAGATCTTCACTACAACGATATTCTGGAGTTCCTCGGAAAACGATCGGATTACAAGGAGTGCGTTGCTGGACAAACGGCCGTACCTCGTACTTTCTCCAATTTCAATATATGGAGTGTCAAACGAAAGCTAGTGATGAGTAGAATTCAATAAAAGTGCATTCAGGCAGCGTCGCGATAGCTGCAATTCCAGAGTTTTGCGTGGTTGGGATACTTTTGATTCTGAAACCATACAGCTGTAAAATCATCGGAAACGGGAGTCGGAAGTGCCTGAATATCAAAATCGCGCTGTTATTGTACACAGGAACATAAAAAAATTAAAGATCTTCACTACAACGATGTTCTGGAGTTCCTCGGAAAACGATCGGATCAAAAGGAGTGCGTTGCTGGGAAAACGGCCGTTTTTCATACTTTCTCCAATTTCGATACATGGGGTGTCAAGCGAAAGCTAGTGATGAGTAGAATTCAATAAATCTACATTCAGGCAGCTTCGCGATAGCTGCAATCGCAGTTTTTTGCGTGGTTGGGATACTTTTGATTCCGTAACCATACAGCTGTAAAATCATCGGAAACGGGAGTCGGAATAGCCTGAATGTCAAAATCGCGCTGTTATTGTACTCAGCAACATAAAAAAATTAAAGATCTTCACTACAACGATATTCTGAAGTTCCTCGGAAAACGATCGGATTGCAAGGAGTGCGTTGCTGGAAGAACGGCCGTTTTTCATACTTTCTCCAATTTGAATATGTGGGGTGTCAAACGGAAGCTAGTGATGAGTAGAATTCAATAAAAGTGCATTCAGGCAGCTTCGCGATACCTGCAATTGCAGTTGTTTGCGTGGTTGGGATACTTTTGATTCCGAAACCAAACAGCTGTAAAATCATCGGAAACGGGAATCGGAAGTGCCTGAATATCGAAATCGCGCTGTTATTGTGCTCAGGAACATGAAAAAATTAAAGATCTTCACTACAACGATATTCTGCAGTTTCTCGGAAAACGATCGGATTGGAAGGAATGCGTTGCTGGAAAAACGGCCGTTTTTCATACTTTCTCCAATTTCAATATGTAGGGTGTCAAACGGAAGCTAGTGATGAATAGAATTCAATAAAAGTGCATTCACGCAGCTTCGCGATAGCTGCAATTGCAGTTTTTTGCGTGGTTGGGATACTTGTGATTCCGAAACCATACAGCTACTATATAATAATCGGAAACGGGAGCCGGGAGTACCTGAATATCAAAATCGCGCTGTTATTGTACTCAGGAACATAAAAAAATTAAAGATCTTCACTACAACGATATTCTGAAGTTCCTCGGAAAACGATCGGATTGCAAGGAGTGCGTTGCTGGAAAAACGGCCGTTTTTCATACTTTCTCCAATTTCAATACATGGGGTGTCAAAGGAAGGCTAGTGATGAGTAGAATTCAATAAAAGTGCATTCAGGCAGCTTCGCGATAGCTGCAATTGCAGTTTTTTGCGTGGTTGGGATACTTTTGATTCCGAAACCATACAGCTGTAAAATCATCGGAAACGGGAGTCGGAAGTGCTTGAACATCAAAATCGCGCTGTTATTGTACTCAGGAACATAAAAAAATCAAAGATTTTCACTGCAACGATATTCTGGAGTTCTTCGGGAAACGACCGGATTGCAAGGAGTGCGTTGTTGGAAAAACGGCCGTTTTAATACTTTCTCCGATTTCAATATATGGGGTGTCAAACGAAAGCTAGGGATGAGTAGAATTCAATAAAAGTGCATTCAGGCAGCTTCGCGATACCTGATATTGCAGTGTTTTGCGTGGTTGGGATACTTTTGATTCCGAAACCATACAGCTGTACAATCATCGGAAACGGGAATCGGGAGTGCCTGAATATCAAAATTGCGCTGTTATTGCACTCAGGAACATAAAAAAATTAAAGATCTTCACTACAACGATATTCTGGAGTTCCTCGGAAAACGATCGGATTGCAAGGAGTGCGTTGCTGGAAAAACGGCCGTTTTTCATACTTTCTCCAATTTCGATATATGGGGTGTCAAACGAAAGCTCGTGATGAGAAGAATTCAATAAAAGTGCATTCAGGCAGCTTCGCGATACCTGCAATTGCAGTTGTTTGCGTGGTTCGGATACTTTTGATTCCGAAACCAAACAGCTGTAAAATCATCGGAAACGGGGGTTGGAATTGCCTGAATATCAAAATCGCGCTGTTATTGTACTCAGGAACATGAAAAAATTAAAGATCTTCACTACAACAATATTCTGGAGTTCCTCGGAAACGATCGGATCACAAGGAGTACGTTGATGGAAAAACGGTCGTACTTCATACTTTCTCCAATTTTAATACATGGAGTGTCAAACGAAAGCTAGTGATGAGTAGAATTCAATAAAAGTGCATTCAGGCAGCGTCGCGATGGCTGGAATTGCAGTTTTTTGCGTGATTGGGATACTTTTGATTCTGAAACCATACAGCTGTGCAATCATCGGAAACGGGATTCGGGAGTGCCTGAATATCAAAATCGCGCTGTTATTGTACACAGGAACATTAAAAAAATTAAAGATCTTCACTACAACGATTTTCTGGAGTTCCTCGGAAAACGATCGGATCAAAAGGAGTGCGTTGCTGGAAAAACGGCCATTTTTCATACTTTCTCCAATTTCGATATATGGGGTGTCAAACGAAAGCTAGTGATGATCAGAATTCAATAAAAGTGCATTCAGGCAGCTTCGCGATACCTGCAATTGCAGTTTTTTGTGTGGTTGGGATACTTTTGATTCCGAAACCATACAGCTGTAAAATCATCGGAAATGGGAATCGAAAGTGCCTAAATATCGAAATCGCGCTGTTATTGTACTCAGGAACATAAAAAAATTAAAGATCTTCACTACAACGATATTCTGCAGTTCAACGGAAAACGATCGGACTGCAAGGAGTGCGTTACTGGAAAAACGGCCGTTTTTCATACTCTCTCCAATTTCAATAAATGGGGCGTCAAACGAAAGCTAGTGATGAGTGAAATTCAATAAAATTGCATTCAGGCAGCTTCGCGATACCTGCGATTGCAGTTTTTTGCGTGGTTGGAATACTTTTGATTCCGAAACCATACAGTTTTAAAATCATCGGAAACGGAAGTCGGAAGTGCCTGAATATCAAAATCGCGCTGTTATTGTACTCAGGAACATGAAAAAATCAAAGATCTTCACTGCAACGATATTCTGGAGTTCTTCGGGAAACGATCGGATTGCAAGGAGTGCGTTGCTGGAATAACGGCCGCTTTTCATACTTTCTCCGATTTCAATATATGGGGTGTCAAACAAAAGATAGTGATGAGTAGAATTCAATAAAAGTGCATTCAGGCAGCTTCGCGATACCTGCAATTGCAGTTTTTTGCGTGGTTGGGATACTTTTGATTCCGAAACCATACAGCTGTGCAATCATCGGAAACGGGAATCGGGAGTGCCTGAATATCAAAATCGCGCTGTTATTGTACTCAGGAACATAAAAAAATTAAAGATCTTCACCACAACGATATTCTGGAGTTCCTCAGAAAACGACCGGATTGCAAGGAGTGCGTTGCTGAAAAAACGGCCGTTTTTCATACTTTCTCCAATTTCAATATATGGGGTGTCAAACGAAAGCTAGTGATGAGTAGAATTCAATAAAAGTGCATTCAGGCAGCTTCGCGATAGCTGCAATTGCAGTTTTTCGCGCGGTTGGGATACTTTTGATTCCGAAACCATACAGCTGTTAAATCATCGGAAATGGGAATCGGAAGTGCCTAAATATCGAAATCGCGCTGTTATTGTACTCAGGAACATAAAAAAATTAAAGATCTTCACTTCAACGATATTCTGCAGTTCGTCGGAAAACGATCGGATTGCAAGGAGTGCGTTACTGGAAAAACGGCCGTTTTTCATACCTTCTCCAATTTCAATAAATGGGGAGTCAAACGAAAGCTGGTGATGAGTAGAATTCAATAAAATTGCATTCAGGCAGCTTCGCGATACATGCAATTGCATTTTTTTGCGTGGTTGGAATACTTTTGATTCCGAAACCATACAGTTTTAAAATCATCGGAAACGGAAGTCGGAAGTGCCTGAATATCAAAATCGCGCTGTTATTGTACTCAGGAACATAAAAAAATCAAAGATCTTCACTGCAACGATATTCTGGAGTTCTTCGGGAAACGATCGGATTGCAAGGAGTGCGTTGCTGGAAAAACGGCCGTTTTTCATACTTTCTCCGATTACAATATATGGGGTGTCAAACGAAAGCTAGTGATGAGTAGAATTCAATAAAAGTGCATTCAGGCAGCTTCGCGATACCTGTAATCGCAGTTTTTTGCGTGGTTGGGATACTTTTGATTCCGAAACCATACAGCTGTGCAATCATCGGAAACGGGATTCGGGAGTGCCTGAATATCAAAATCGCGCTGTTATTGTACTCAGGAACATAAAAAAATTAAAGATCTTCACTGCAACGATATTCTGGTGTTCCTCGGAAAACGATCGGATTGCAAGGAGTGCGTTGCTGGAAAAACGGCCGTTTTTCATACTTTCTCCAATTTCAATATATGGGGTGTCAAACGAAAGCTAGTGATGATTAGAATTCAATAAAAGTGCATTCAGGCAGCTTCGCGATCCCTGCAATTGCAGTTTTTTGTGTGGTTGGGATACTTTTGATTTCGAAACCATACAGCTATAAAATCATCGGAAACAGGAGTCAGATGTGCCTGAATATCAAAATCGCGCTGTTATTGTACTCAGGAACATAAAAAAGTTAAAGATCTTCACTACAACGATATTCTGGAGGTACTCGGAAAACGATCGGATTGCAAGGAGTGCGTTGCTGGAAAAATGGCCGTTTTTCATACTTTCTCCAATTTCAATATATGGGGTGTCAAACGAAAGCTAGTGATGAGTAGAATTCGATAAAAGTGCATTCAGGCAGCTTCGCGATAGCTGCAATTGCAGTTTTTTGCGCGGTTGGGATACTTTTGATTCCGAAACCATACAGCTGTAAAATCATCGGAAATGGGAATCGGAAGTGCCTAAATATCGAAATCGCGCTGTTATTGTACTCAGGAACATAAAAAAATTAAAGATCTTCACTTCAACGATATTCTGCAGTTCGTCGGAAAACGATCGGATTGCAAGGAGTGCGTTGCTAGAAAAATGGCCGTTTTTCATACTTTCTCCAATTTCAATATATGGGGTGTCAAACGAAAGCTAGTGATGAGTAGAATTCGATAAAAGTGCATTCAGGCAGCTTCGCGATAGCTGCAATTGCAGTTTTTTGCGCGGTTGGGATACTTTTGATTCCGAAACCATACAGCTGTAAAATCATCGGAAACGGCAGTCGGAAGTGCCTGAATATTAAAATCGTACTGTTATTGTACTCAGGAACATAAAATAATTAAAGATCTTCTCGACAACGATATTCTGGAGTTCCTCGGAAAACGATCGGATTGCAAGGAGTGCGTTGCTGGAAAAACGGCCGTTTTTCATACTTTCTCCAATTTCAATATTTGGGGTGTCAAACAAAAGCTAGTGATGAGTAGAATTCAATAAAAGTGCATTTATTTATTTATTTATTGTAATATGTATATGTGCAGAGTAAACTCCAATTATAATATAGACAAGTAAGAAAACAATGAAAAAAGGCAAAAAGTATTAATAATAAGAAAGCAAAAGAAATTGTTTTAAAACATATAAAAGCATAAAGGAATTAAAAATCCGTTAAACAGTAAAAGATGGTAATAAAGTTTATACAGGAGGCGTTCATCCAGGAAGATCCTGCGAGATAATAAAGAGGGGAGCTGTAACATAACGAGACGCTCACTATAGGAAACATATGCAATCTGAAATTTGAAAATAAGAGGTCTTGTGAATCTACGCTGCACTGTCTCAAGCGCATCAATTAAATAACGCTGATGAGGACACCATACTTGAGCACAATACTCTAATAGACTACGAACCAGCGATAGAAATAGATAGGTACAAGACCGTATATTATTAAAGCCTTTAGAGGTTCTTAAAATAAAACCAGACATTTTAGATGCCTTCGAAACAATATAAGAAATGTGGCGATCAAAGCAGAGCTTATCGTCAAAAATTACACCAAGATCTTTATGAGTGGTCACTACCCTAAGAGCAGTGCCACTAATCGAATAAACAAAAGAAAATGCCTTCGAAGGCTGAGTCCAAAAGGAGGAAGGATTTCGGAAAATTAGTAAAAACTAAGTCTAGGATTTTATTGTTAGTATTTGCTGTGGAATTTAATTGTGAAAGGGAGCAAAATGAGATGAAAGAAGAAAGAGAAATCGAAAAACTGTCATAAGAGAGGATGTCAGTATATGACTCATTCCATGAGATGTTAGGAAGGTTGAAGTCTCCACAAATCAAGACAAAAGTTTTAGAACTAAAATCATAAACGAAGACAACTTAGCAAAAAATCTTTCATATACATAAACAGAAATATTACACGGGATATAAATAGAAAAAATAACTAGTTTTATGGCCAGAGGTAAGGCAACGGTAGCCGCAATACATTCCACGGGTTGGGAAGGATCAAAATTTGAGCAGAAACTTGAACTAAAAGATCTCCTGACTCCAAAAAGAACACCACCTCCGTCCAATTCACCAGAGAGTGAGCGGTTACGGCCCCGTCTGAACACGATATAAGAGGGAAGAATTTCATTGTCAAGTATATCTTCAGTAAGCCAAGTTTCCGTGAGACAAACAATATCATCCGATGCGATACAGGAAGCCAGTCGAAATTCGTTGGTCTTGGTCCTAAGACCCCGAACATTTTGGTAATACACATTAATCGAATTTAATGTTTTGGATCTTTTTGGAGGACTGATGATCGAAAATACCGTGGTCTATTGATGAACTCCTTGAAGAAGACACCCTTTGGCCAGAAGTCCTTGTTGAGTAGATTCACAATGCCTGAGCTGATGATTATCCTGAATAACGAGATTGTCTGAGTAGACAGATTAAGTTTTTTACAGATAAGCAGAGACGGTTTATAACCTAGTTTTGCAATCACATAAGTTCTAATAGTTTCAGCCGTGGTATGATATGTCAACCGAGACACAAACACCGGAACTAGCGGCGCCATAAAGGAAAGTTCCGGCAAATCAGGAATCGTTGTGAGGACATTAGAGGTAGCTGAAACTGTAGCTTGATCCGGATGTATTGATGTGATTGCCGGAGCCACCGCAGGCGTGACCGGCGAGTTCGCTACTGAATGAGATCTTGGCGGAGATAAAGCTTGCAGTTGATAGATACCAGTATTCTTGCTTCTCGTGATCGGATGCTGCCACGGCGGACTTAACGCACCTTCAGTCAAGTTAGGTGGAAAATTGATGGAGCTCGCGACGTCACAGTTCATAGGCTGTTCATTCCCAGAATGTAAAATATTCGAAATTCCTGATGATTTTGGTGAAGTAGAAGCTTGAGAATGGTCTGCATTTAGGCAGCTTCGCGATACCTGCAATTGCAGTTTTTTGCGTGGTTGGGATACTTTTGATTCCGAAACCATACAGCTGTAAAATCATCCGAAACGGGAGTCGGAAGTGCCTGAATATCAAAATCGCGCTGTTATTGTACTCAGGAACATAAAAAAATCAAAGATCTTCACTACAACAATATTCTGGAGTTCCTCGGAAAACGATCGGATTAAAAGGAGTGCGTTGCTGGAAAAACGGCCGTTTTTCATACTTTCGCCAATTTCAATATATGGGATGTCAAACGAAAGCTAGTGATGAGTAAAATTCAATAAAAGTGCATTCAGGCAGCTTCGCGATACCTGCAATTGCAGTTTTTTGCGTGGTTGGGATACTTTTGATTCCGAAACCATACAGCTGTAAAATCATCGAAAACGGGGGTCGGAAGTGCCTGAATATCAAATTCGCGCCGTTATTGTACTCAGGAACATCAAAAAATTAAAAATCTTCACTACAACGATATTCTGGAGTTCTTCGGAAAACGATCGGATTAAAAGGAGTGCGTTGCTGGAAAAACGGCCGTTATTCATACTTTCTCCAATTTCAATATATGGGGTGTCAAACGAAAGCTAGTGATGATTAGGATTCAATAAAATTGCATTCAGGCAGCTTTGCGATACCTGCAATTGCAGTTTTTTGCGTGGTTGGGATACTTTTGATTCCGAAACCATACAGCTGTAAAATCATCCGTAACGGGAGTCGGCAGTGCTTGAATATCAAAATCGCGCTGTTATTGTACTCAGGAACATAAAAAAATTAAAGATCTTCACTACAACGATATTCTGGAGTTCCTCGGAAAACGATCGGATTAAAAGGAGTGCGTTGCTGGAAAAACGGCCGTTTTTCATACTTTCGCCAATTTCAATATATGGGGTGTCAAACGAAAGCTAGTGATGAGTAAAATTCAATAAAAGTGCATTCACGCAGCTTCGCGATACCTGCAATTGCAGTTTTTTGCGTGGGTGGGGTACTTTTGATTCCGAAACCATACAGCTGTAAAATCATCGGAAACGGGAATCGGAAAAGCCTGAATATCAAAATCGCGCTGTTATTGTACTCAGGAACATAAAAAAATTAAAGATCTTCACTACAACGATATTCTGGAGTTCTTCGGAAAACGATCGGATTAAAAGGAGTGCGTTGCTGGAAAAACGGCCGTTTTTCATAATTTCGCCAATTTCAATATATGGGGCGTCAAACGAAAGCTAGCGATGAGTAAAATTCAATAAAAGTGCATTCACGCAGCTTCGCGATACCTGCAATTGCAGTTTTTTGCGTGGGTGGGGTACTTTTGATTCCGAAACCATAAAGCTGTAAAATCATCGGAAACGGGAGTCGGAAGTGCCTGAATATCAAAATCGCGCTGTTCTTGTTCTCAGGAACATCAAAAAATTAAAGATCTTCACTACAACGATATTCTGGAGTTCCTTGGTAAACGATCGGATTGCAAGGAGTGCGTTGCTGGAAAAACGGCCGTTTTTCATAATTTCTCCAACTTCAATATATGGGGTGTCAAACGAAAGCTAGTGATGAGTAGAATTCAATAAAAATGCATTTAGGCAGCTTCACGATACATGCAATTGCAGTTTTTTGCGTGGTTGCGATACTTTTGATTCCGAAACCATACAGCTGTCAAATCATCGGAAACGGGAGTCGGAAGTGCCTGAATATCAAAATCGCGCTGTCATTTTACTCAGGAACATAAAAAAAATTAAAGATCTTCAC
Organism: Odontomyia ornata; assembly: GCA_963969285.1. NCBI lineage: Eukaryota > Metazoa > Arthropoda > Insecta > Diptera > Stratiomyidae > Odontomyia > Odontomyia ornata. Next base: position 244,958,585 of record OZ017738.1, read on the forward strand.
TACAACGATATTCTGGAGTTCCTCGGAAAACGATCGGATTGCAAGGAGTGCGTTGCTGGAAAAACGGCCGTTCTTCATACTTTCTCCAATTTCAATATATGTGGTGTCAAACGAAACCTAGTGATGAGTAGAATTCAATAAAAGTGCATTCAGGCAGCTTCGCGATACTTGCAATTGCAGTTTTTTGCGTGGTTGGGATACTTTTGATTCCGAAACCATACAGCAGTAAAATCATCGGAAACGGGAGTCGGAAGTGCCTGAATATCAAAATCGCGCTGTTATTGTACTCAGGAACATAAAAAAATTAAAGATCTTCACTACATTGATATTCTGGTGTTCCTCGGAAAACGATCGGATTGCAAGGAGTGCGTTGGTGGAAAAACGGCCGTTGTTCATACTTTCTCCAATTTCAATATATGGGGTGTCAAACGAAAGCTAGTGATGAGTAGAATTCAATAAAAGTGCATTCAGGCAGCTTCGCGATACCTGCGATTGCAGTTTTTTGCGTGGTTGGGATACTTATGATCACGAAACTATACAGCTGTAGAATTATCGGAAACGGGAGTCATAAGTGCCTGAATATCAAAATCGCGCTGTTATTGTACTCAGGAACATAAAAAATTTAAAGATCTTCACTACAACGATATTCTGGAGTTCCTCGGAAAACGATCGGATTGCAAGGAGTGCGTTGCTGGAAAAATGTCCGTTTTTCATACTTTTTCCAATTTCAATATATGGGGTGTCAAACGAAAGCTAGTGATGAGTAGAATTCAATAAAAGTGCATTCAGGCAGCTTCGCGATAGCTGCAAATGCAGTTTTTTGCGTGGTTGGGATACTTTTGATTCCGAAACCATACAGCTGTAAAATCATCGGAAACGGGAGTCGGAAGTGCCTGATTATCGGAATCGCGCTGTTATTGTACTCAGGAACATAAAAAAATTAAAGATCTTCACCACAACGATATTCGGGAGTTCCTCGGAAAACGATCGGATTGCAAGGAGTGCATTGCTGGAAAAACGGCCGTTTTTCATACTTTCTGCAATTTCATTATATGGGGTGTCAAACGAAAGCTAGTGATGAGTAGAATACAATAAAAGTGCATTCAGGCAGCTTCGCGATACCTGCAATTGCAGTTTTTTGCGTGGTTGGGATACTTTTGATTCCGAAACCATACAGCTGTAAAATCATCGGAAACGGGAGTCGGAAGTGCCTGAATATCAAAATCGCGCTGTTATTGTACCCAGAAACATAAAAAAATTAAAGATCTTCACTAGAACGATATTCTGGAGTTCCTTGGAAAATGATCGGATTAAAAGGAGTACGTTGCTGGAAAAACGGCCGTTTTTCATACTTTCTCCAATTTCAATATATGGGGTGTCAAACGAAAGCTAGTGATGAGTAGAATTCAATAAAAGTGCATTCAGGCAGCTTCGCGATACCTGCAATTGCAGTTTTTTTCGTGGTTGGGATACTTTTGATTCCGAAACCATACAGCTGTAAAATCATCGGAAACGGGAGTCAGAGGTGCCTGAATATCAAAATCGCGCTGTTATTGTACTCAGGAACATAAAAAACTTAAAGGTCGTCACTACAACGATATTCTGAAGTTCCTCGGAAAACGATCGGATTAAAAGGAGTGCATTGCTAGAAAATGGCCGTTCTTCATACTTTCTCCGATTTCAATATATGGGGTGTCAAACGAAAGCTGGTGATGATTAGAATTCAATAAAATTGCAGTTTTTTGCGTGGTTGGGATACTTTTGATTCCGAAACCACACAGCTGTAAAATCATCGGAAACGGGCAGTGCCTAAATATCAAAATCGCGCTGTTATTGTACTCAGGAACATAAAAAAATCAAAAATCTTCACTACAACGATATTCTGGAGTTCCTCGGAAAACGATCGGATTAATAAGAGTGCGTTGCTGGAAGAATGGCCGTTCTTCATACTATCTCCAATTTCAATATATGGGGTGTCAAACGAAAGCTAGTGATGAGTAGAATTCAATGAAAGTGCATTCAGGCAGCTTCGCGATACCTGCAATTGCAGTTTTTTGCGTGATTGGGACACTTTTGATTCTGAAACCATACAGCTGTAAAATCATCGGAAACGGGAGTCGGAAGTGCCTGAATATCAAAATCGCGCTGTTATTGTAATCAGGAACATAAAAAAATTAAAGATCTTCACTACAACGATATTCTGGAGTTCCTCGGAAAACGATCGGATTGCAAGGAGTGCGTTGCTGGAAAAATGGCCGTTTTTTATACTTTTTCAAATTTCAATATGGGGTGTCAAACGAAAGCTAGTGATGAGTAGAATTCAATAAAAGTGCATTCAGGCAGCATCGCGATACCTGCAATTGCAGTTTTTTGCGTGGTTGGGATACTTTTGATTCCGAAACCATACAGCTGTAAAATCATCGGAAACGGGAGTCGGAAGTGCCTGAGTATCGGAATCGCGCTGTTATTGTACTCAGGAACATAAAAAAATTAAAGATCTTCACCACAACGATATTCGGGAGTTCCTCGGAAAACGATCGGATTGCAAGGAGTGCATTGCTGGAAAACGGCCGTTATTCATACTTTCTGCAATTTCATTATATGGGGTGTCAAACGAAAGCTAGTGATGAGTAGAATACAATAAAAGTGCATTCAGGCAGCTTCGCGATACCTGCAATTGCAGTTTTTTGCGTGGTTGGGATACTTTTGATTCCGAAACCATACAGCTGTAAAATCATCGGAAACGGGAGTCGGAAGTGCCTGAATATCAAAATCGCGCTGTTATTGTACCCAGAAACATAAAAAAATTAAAGATCTTCACTAGAACGATATTCTGGAGTTCCTTGGAAAATGATCGGATTAAAAGGAGTACGTTGCTGGAAAAACGGCCGTTTTTCATACTTTCTCCAATTTCAATATATGGGGTGTCAAACGAAAGCTAGTGATGAGTAGAATTCAATAAAAGTGCATTCAGGCAGCTTCGCGATACCTGCAATTGCAGTTTTTTTCGTGGTTGGGATACTTTTGATTCCGAAACCATTCAGCTGTAAAATCATCGGAAACGGGAGTCAGAGGTGCCTGAATATCAAAATCGCGCTGTCATTGTACTCAGGAACATAAAAAACTTAAAGGTCGTCACTACAACGATATTCTGAAGTTCCTCGGAAAACGATCGGATTAAAAGGAGTGCATTGCTAGAAAATGGCCGTTCTTCATACTTTCTCCGATTTCAATATATGGGGTGTCAAACGAAAGCTGGTGATGATTAGAATTCAATAAAATTGCAGTTTTTTGCGTGGTTGGGATACTTTTGATTCCGAAACCACACAGCTGTAAAATCATCGGAAACGGGCAGTGCCTAAATATCAAAATCGCGCTGTTATTGTACTCAGGAACATAAAAAAATCAAAAATCTTCACTACAACGATATTCTGGAGTTCCTCGGAAAACGATCGGATTAATAAGAGTGCGTTGCTGGAAGAACGGCCGTTCTTCATACTATCTCCAATTTCAATATATGGGGTGTCAAACGAAAGCTAGTGATGAGTAGAATTCAATGAAAGTGCATTCAGGCAGCTTCGCGATACCTGCAATTGCAGTTTTTTGCGTGATTGGGACACTTTTGATTCTGAAACCATACAGCTGTAAAATCATCGGAAACGGGAGTCGGAAGTGCCTGAATATCAAAATCGCGCTGTTATTGTAATCAGGAACATAAAAAAATTAAAGCTCTTCACTACAACGATATTCTGGAGTTCCTCGGAAAACGATCGGATTGCAAGGAGTGCGTTGCTGGAAAAATGGCCGTTTTTTATACTTTTTCCAATTTCAATATGGGGTGTCAAACGAAAGCTAGTGATGAGTAGAATTCAATAAAAGTGCATTCAGGCAGCATCGCGATACCTGCAATTGCAGTTTTTTGCGTGGTTGGGATACTTTTGATTCCGAAACCATACAGCTGTAAAATCATCGGAAACGGGAGTCGGAAGTGCCTGAGTATCGGAATCGCGCTGTTATTGTACTCAGGAACATAAAAAAATTAAAGATCTTCACCACAACGATATTCGGGAGTTCCTCGGAAAACGATCGGATTGCAAGGAGTGCATTGCTGGAAAAACGGCCGTTATTCATACTTTCTGCAATTTCATTATATGGGGTGTCAAACGAAAGCTAGTGATGAGTAGAATACAATAAAAGTGCATTCAGGCAGCTTCGCGATACCTGCAATTGCAGTTTTTTGCGTGGTTGGGATACTTTTGATTCCGAAACCATACAGCTGTAAAATCATCGGAAACGGGAGTCGGAAGTGCCTGAATATCAAAATCGCGCTGTTATTGTACCCAGAAACATAAAAAAATTAAAGATCTTCACTAGAACGATATTCTGGAGTTCCTTGGAAAATGATCGGATTAAAAGGAGTACGTTGGTGGAAAAACGGCCGTTGTTCATACTTTCTCCAATTTCAATATATGGGGTGTCAAACGAAAGCTAGTGATGAGTAGAATTCAATAAAAGTGCATTCAGGCAGCTTCGCGATACCTGCAATTGCAGTTTTTTTCGTGGTTGGAATACTTTTGATTCCGAAACCATACAGCTGTAAAATCATCGGAAACGGGAGTCAGAGGTGCCTGAATATCAAAATCGCGCTGTTATTGTACTCAGGAACATAAAAAAATTAAAGGTCGTCACTACAACGATATTCTGGAGTTCCTCGGAAAACGATCGGATTAAAAGGAGTGCATTGCTAGAAAATGGCCGTTCTTCATACTTTCTCCGATTTCAATATATGGGGTGTCAAACGAAAGCTGCCGATGATTAGAATTCAATAAAATTGCAGTTTTTTGCGTGGTTGGGATACTTTTGATTCCGAAACCACACAGCTGTAAAATCATCGGAAACGGGCAGTGCCTAAATATCAAAATCGCGCTGTTATTGTACTCAGGAACATAAAAAAATCAAAAATCTTCACTACAACGATATTCTGGAGTTCCTCGGAAAACGATCGGATTAATAAGAGTGCGTTGCTGGAAAAACAGCTTTTCTTCATACTATCTCCAATTTCAATATATGGGGTGTCAAACGAAAGCTCGTGATGAGTAGAATTCAATGAAAGTGCATTCAGGCAGCTTCGCGATACCTGCAATTGCAGTTTTTTGCGTGATTGGGATACTTTTGATTCCGAAACCATACAGCTGTAAAATCATCGGAAACGGGAGTCGGAAGTGCCTGAATATCAAAATCGCGCTGTTATTGTAATCAGGAACATAAAAAAATTAAAGATCTTCACTACAACGATATTCTGGAGTTCCTCGGAAAACGATCGGATTGCAAGGAGTGCGTTGCTGGAAAAATGGCCGTTGTTTATACTTTTTCCAATTTCAATATATGGGGTGTCAAACGAAAGCTAGTGATGAGTAGAATTCAATAAAAGTGCAATCAGGCAGCATCGCCATACCTGCAATTGCAGTTTTTTGCGTGGTTGGGATACTTTTGATTCCGAAACCATACAGCTGTAAAATCATCGGAAACGGTAGTCGGAAGTGCCTGAATATCGTATTCGCGCTGTTATTGTACTCAGGAACATAAAAAAATTAAAGATCTTCACTACAACGATATTCTGGTGTTCCTTGGGAAACGATCGGATTAAAAGGAGTGCGTTGCTGGAAAAACGGCCGTTTTTCATACTTTCTGCAATTTCAATATATGGGGTGTCAAACGAAAGCCAGTGATGAGTAGAATTCAATAAAAGTGCATTCAGGCAGCTTCGCGATACCTGCAATTGCCGTTTTTTGCGTGGTTGGGATACTTTTGATTCCGAAACCATACAGCCGTAACATCATCGGAAACGGGAGTCGGAAGTGCCTTAATATCAAAATCGCGCTGTTATTGTCCCCAGAAACGTAAAAAAATTAAAGATCTTCACTACCACGATATTCTGGAGTTCCTTGGAAAACGATCGGATTGCAAGGAGTGCGTTGCTGGAAAAACAGCCGTTATTCATACTTTCTCCAATTTCAATATATGGGGTGTCAAACGAAAGCTAGTGATGAGTAGAATTCAATAAAAGTGCATTCAGGCAGCTTCGCGAGAGCTGCAATTGCATTTTTTTGCGTGGGTGGGGTACTTTTGATTCCGAAACCATAAAGCTGTAAAATCATCGGAAACGGGAGTCGGAAGTGCCTGAATATCAAAATCGCGCTGTTATTGTACTCAGGAACATCAAAAAATTAAAGATCTTCACTACAACGATATTCTGGAGTTCCTTGGTAAACGATCGGATTGCAAGGAGTGCGTTGCTGGAAAAACGGCCGTTGTTCATACTTTCTCCAACTTCAATATATGGGGTGTCAAACGAAAGCTAGTGATGAGTAGAATTCAATAAAAATGCATTTACGCAGCTTCACGATACATGCAATTGCAGTTTTTGCGTGGTTGCGATACTTTTGATTCCGAAACCATACAGCTGTAAAATCATCGGAAACGGGAGTCGGAAGTGCCTGAATATCAAAATCGCGCTGTCATTTTACTCAGGAACATAAAAAAAATTAAAGATCTTCACTACAACGATATTCTGGAGTTCCTCGGAAAACGATCGGATTGCAAGGAGTGCGTTGCTGGAAAAACGGCCGTTCATCATACTTTCTCCAATTTCAATATATGTGGTGTCAAACGAAACCTAGTGATGAGTAGAATTCAATAAAAGTGCATTCAGGCAGCTTCGCGATACTTGCAATTGCAGTTTTTTGCGTGGTTGGGATACTTTTGATTCCGAAACCATACAGCAGTAAAATCATCGGAAACGGGAGTCGGAAGTGCCTGAATATCATAATCGCGCTGTTATTGTACTCAGGAACATAAAAAAATTAAAGATCTTCACTACATTGATATTCTGGAGTTCCTCGGAAAACGATCGGATTGCAAGGAGTGCGTTGGTGGAAAAACGGCCGTTGTTCATACTTTCTCCAATTTCAATATATGGGGTGTCAAACGATAGCTAGTGATGAGTAGAATTCAATAAAAGTGCATTCAGGCAGCTTCGCGATACCTGCGATTGCAGTTTTTTGCGTGGTTGGGATACTTATGATCACGAAACTATACAGCTGTAGAATTATCGGAAACGGGAGTCATAAGTGCCTGAATATCAAAATCGCGCTGTTATTGTACTCAGGAACATAAAAAAATTAAAGATCTTCACTACAACGATATTCTGGAGTTCCTCGGAAAACGATCGGATTGCAAGGAGTGCGTTGCTGGAAAAATGTCCGTTTTTCATACTTTTTCCAATTTCAATATATGGGGTGTCAAACGAAAGCTAGTGATGAGTAGAATTCAATAAAAGTGCATTCAGGCAGCTTCGCGATAGCTGCAAATGCAGTTTTTTGCGTGGTTGGGATACTTTTGATTCCGAAACCATACAGCTGTAAAATCATCGGAAACGGGAGTCGGAAGTGCCTGATTATCGGAATCGCGCTGTTATTGTACTCAGGAACATAAAAAAATTAAAGATCTTCACCACAACGATATTCGGGAGTTCCTCGGAAAACGATCGGATTGCAAGGAGTGCATTGCTGGAAAAACGGCCGTTTTTCATACTTTCTGCAATTTCATTATATGGGGTGTCAAACGAAAGCTAGTGATGAGTAGAATACAATAAAAGTGCATTCAGGCAGCTTCGCGATACCTGCAATTGCAGTTTTTTGCGTGGTTGGGATACTTTTGATTCCGAAACCATACAGCAGTAAAATCATCGGAAACGGGAGTCGGAAGTGCCTGAATATCAAAATCGCGCTGTTATTGTACTCAGGAACATAAAAAACTTAAAGGTCGTCACTACAACGATATTCTGAAGTTCCTCGGAAAACGATCGGATTAAAAGGAGTGCATTGCTAGAAAATGGCCGTTCATCATACTTTCTCCGATTTCAATATATGGGGTGTCAAACGAAAGCTGGTGATGATTAGAATTCAATAAAATTGCAGTTTTTTGCGTGGTTGGGATACTTTTGATTCCGAAACCACACAGCTGTAAAATCATCGGAAACGGGCAGTGCCTAAATATCAAAATCGCGCTGTTATTGTACTCAGGAACATAAAAAAATCAAAAATCTTCACTACAACGATATTCTGGAGTTCCTCGGAAAACGATCGGATTAATAAGAGTGCGTTGCTGGAAGAACGGCCGTTCTTCATACTATCTCCAATTTCAATATATGGGGTGTCAAACGAAAGCTAGTGATGAGTAGAATTCAATGAAAGTGCATTCAGGCAGCTTCGCGATACCTGCAATTGTAGTTTTTTGCGTGATTGGGACACTTTTGATTCTGAAACCATACAGCTGTAAAATCATCGGAAACGCGAGTCCGAAGTGCCTGAATATCAAAATCGCGCTGTTATTGTAATCAGGAACATAAAAAAATTAAAGATCTTCACTACAACGATATTCTGGAGTTCCTCGGAAAACGATCGGATTGCAAGGAGTGCGTTGCTGGAAAAATGGCCGTTTTTTATACTTTCTCCAATTTCAATATATGGGGTGTCAAACGAAAGCTAGTGATGAGTAGAATTCAATAAAAGTGCATTCAGGCAGCATCGCGATACCTGCAATTGCAGTTTTTTGCGTGGTTGGGATACTTTTGATTCCGAAACCATACAGCTGTAAAATCATCGGAAACGGGAGTCGGAAGTGCCTGAGTATCGGAATCGCGCTGTTATTGTACTCAGGAACATAAAAAAATTAAAGATCTTCACCACAACGATATTCGGGAGTTCCTCGGAAAACGATCGGATTGCAAGGAGTGCATTGCTGGAAAAACGGCCGTTATTCATACTTTCTGCAATTTCATTATATGGGGTGTCAAACGAAAGCTAGTGATGAGTAGAATACAATAAAAGTGCATTCAGGCAGCTTCGCGATACCTGCAATTGCAGTTTTTTGCGTGGTTGGGATACTTTTGATTCCGAAACCATACAGCTGTAAAATCATCGGAAACGGGAGTCGGAAGTGCCTGAATATCAAAGTCGCGCTGTTATTGTACCCAGGAACATAAAAAAATTAAAGATCTTCACTAGAACGATATTCTGGAGTTCCTTGGAAAATGATCGGATTAAAAGGAGTACGTTGCTGGAAAAACAGCCGTTTTTCATACTTTCTCCAATTTCAATATATGGGGTGTCAAACGAAAGCTAGTGATGAGTAGAATTCAATAAAAGTGCATTCAGGCAGCTTCGCGATAGCTGCAATTGCAGTTTTTTGCGTGGTTGGGATACTTCTGATTCCGAAACCATACAGCTGTAAAATCATCGGAAACGGGCGTCAGAAGTGCCTGAATATCAAAATCGCGCTGTTATTGTACTCAGGAACATAAAAAAATTAAAGGTCTTCACTACAACGATATTCTGGAGTTCCTCGGAAAACGATCGGATTAAAAGGAGTGCGTTGCTAGAAAATGGCCGTTATTCATACTTTCTCCAATTTCAATATATGGGGTGTCAAACGAAAGCTGGTGATGATTAGAATTCAATAAAAGTGCATTCAGGCAGCTTCGCGAGAGCTGCAATTGCATTTTTTTGCGTGGTTGGGATACTTTTGATTCCGAAACCACACAGCTGTAAAATCATCGGAAACGGGAGTCGGAAGTGCCTGGATATCAAAATCGCGCTGTTATTGTACTCAGGAACATAAAAAAGTTAAAGATCTTCACTACAACGATATTCTGGAGTTCCTCGGAAAACGATCGGATTGCAAGGAGTGCGTTGCTGGGAAAATGGCCGTTTTTCATACTTTCTCCAATTTCAATATATGGGGTGTCAAACGAAAGCTAGTGATGAGTGGGATTCAATTAAAAGTTATAATTAAGTTGGACCTACCGTGGATTCGGTGGTTTGAACTTCCCTGCTTTGGACGAGTTGGTAGAGAAAACTTTTTGAGAAAGAGTGTAAATTTTCTTACCTAACCAAGCGGCTAATCCGCAGAGATTGTTGGCGAGAACCGGAGCTCACTAACGCCATGCTATTTAAAAGTCACCGCATTTATGTCCTTACACGCAGCGAAACACCGCGACTAGGACTTCTTTATAATCGCCGCAAAACACAGCGCTTCTTATGCTGCAATACACAGCAATTCCAAAAAAACCGATTCAAGCTGCAAGACACAGCGATGGATTTAAACTCCAAGAGTTCTGGTTCTGAATTGATCCTCTATTTTTCAAACCTTCTCCTTTTATAAAATTCTAAAATCTTAACCTACTTTTCTTCTCACCTAATTAACTCTAAAAAGAAATCATTACTCATTCAATACATTTAGCCTATCTGATTTCTCACCTAATTAAATTCTTAAAAGTATGACCATAGCAATATCATTTTCCATCACCAACCAATAAATTAGTCATGGTTATTGCTAGTGCATTTGACCCTTGTCATCACGTGAATTTACTAATGGCTCGTAAAGTTTATACTCGCTATTCAAGTGTGCATCAACAATCCATCCATCAACCATATCGTAAATGCACGTGTCCACAAGCGTCGTCTTTTCTTTTTTCCATTCATATGCATGGGTATTATCTTCCTTTAAAGCGAAATAATTTATATTCATGCTCGTACGCTAATTAGTCATCTTATCTTAAGATGAATTATGGATATTGATATTGAATAACGTATGAGTATTTATGTTATTCAATATTGATAATGATAATTATGTATGCGTCCATTACACCCTAACACTTAAGATGAGTATTAGTATTTAAAATATTCAATATTAAGAGGAATCTAATATTTAAGTTGCAAATAATTTAAAGCTAATATTTCGTAAGTACATAATTATCTATTGTCACTCACATAATTTTACCCTATTTTTATGCATTGTCTTATTGAGCCCATTAATATCAATTGAAATATTACAATCATAAATATCTACCACTTTGTATGGTCGTTTATAAGGGGGTTGATGTTTTTTCCTATTCTCGTTTTTGACCAATACTAGATCTCCAATTTTTACATGGAGAGGGTTTACACTATTTTCTTCTAGAACCCGTTTTCGTTTCACACTCTCGATTATATTTCTGGCTTCAGTAATTGAAATTTTTATCCTAAGTCTTAGTTCTCTGGCATAATCATCTAGGTTATAGACTTTCTCATCGTTCTCAACCATGTCATTCGGAAGACATGGAAGCTTTCCAAATACCAATTCGTAAGGTGTATAGTTGGTATTTACGTGTGGGGTGGTATTATACGCAAATGTATAATATGGAACCCATTTGTCCCACTGCTGGTCATCAGCAAAAGAGTACATATATTCATTCAACACTCGATGATTTCTTTCAACTGACCCTAATGTCTGGTGATGATAAGGTGTTGAGAATACCTGCTTAATTTTTAACAATTCACATATGTCACTCATAAGCCTATTGGTAAATTCTGTTCCTAAATCGGTCTTAAGTACTTTAAAATGTCCAAATTTCAATATGAAATTATCAACTTATCTTAGAGCTATAGTTTTTGATTCCTTATTTTCTATCGGGAAGGCAACTACAAATTTAGTAAGCTCACATTGTAATGTCAAGATATACCTATAATTATTTGAAATTCTCAATGGTCCTACAGTGCCTATTTGTATTGTTTCAAAACTAGTCGATGGTGTGTCCGTTTTCACCATTTTTTCTTTTGTGTGTCTTACCTGTTTGTTAGTCAGACAAGTTACACATTTGTTAATATATGACTTAACCATACTGCCCATCGCTTTCCAGCAGTATCGTTGTTTAAGTTTCAGCAAAGTTTTTCGAATTCCTAGGTGTCCTCCATGCGAAGAGGCGTGATACTCCTCTATTAGCCTTTTTTGTTCAAGTTTATCTATTATTCTGGTGGGTGGCTTGTATATCATTATTTTTAGCTTCTTTTGCGTATGCTCATTTTGTTGCAACATAGTGAAAATTTTCTTAAATGCTCTTTTGTCAATGGACTTAAGGATAGCATCGTCATTTGATAATGAGAGTTCATTGATATTCTCTTTATTCGCGAACCTCAATAGCTTCTCCAAAATCGAAACGAGTTTCGAGTTTAGATTATCACTACTGATCTTATTTTTCTGGTTAACCATATTATTCATTGTTAGATTCTCATTGACGGAAACGGATTTCACATCAGGTCTATCGCAACAATGTATTTCGATAGTATCTTTTGTACGCACAATATTAACTTTATCTCCTTTTACTCTGCTTAGAATAAACTTAAGTTTCATTACAGCGGTGATGTCTGACAAACTCATGCAATCCCAACGGTAGAGTTGATCAGGTTGTACCTGTTTGTGGGTGCTCTCGTTGTTCACAATCTGTTTCTGCTTTTCAGCATTATTCGCCATACCCCTCGTGATAGCTAATAGTTTCTTTTTTGCATTTTCGTCATTCTCAGGAGGTATCATCGCTTTCAAAGTATTAGAGTCTAGCTCAATTCTTGATAAAGCGTCCGCATTTGTGTTCATGCTACCTTTCTTGTACACAATAGTGAAGTCGTAATCGGATAAGTCGACACGTATTCTAGTCTGTTTTGAGGAAGGATTTTTATGAGTAAATAAAGACACCAGTGGTCTATGATCTGTCACGACCACAAATTTCCGTCCATATAAATATGGCCTGAAGAAATTCATTCCCCAATGTATGGCCAAGAGTTCTTTTTCAATAGTGGGTTTATTTACATCATGTTTAGCCAATGATTTACTTGCATAGGAGATAGGTAAGTCTAGACCTATTTCACTTTGAGATAGCACTGCGCCTAGAGCGTAGTTAGATGCATCTAACGTCAAGATAAATGGTTCATCAAAATTTGGATATTGGAGTATCGGTGGTTCTATCAGTTTTCTTTTCAAAGTTTCGTACGCCTGCTGACATTCTTCCGTCCAGACAAAAGCCACATTCTTCTTTAGCAGATAATTTAAGCTCCTTGCCGTTTCAGCAAAATTTGGTATGAAGCGTCTATAATAATTGCAGAATGCTACGAATCTGCGTACCTCATCTGCATTTTTCAGAACGGGGTAGTTCTTGATCGTACTATGTTTAGCTGGATCAGTTCTAATACCTTCACTGGTAATCAAATGACCCAGGTATACTACCTCCGACCTTAGAAATTGACATTTGCTAGGGTTCAGCTTCAAATTATGCTGGCGTAGTCTTTGTAATACTTTACAAATATTAGCATTGTGGTGTTTTATGCTACAACCGAATACGATAACATCATCAACATACAAAAATGCTTCGTGGCTAAGCTCACTGAGAGCTATGGTTAGCATTCTTTGAAAACTGTTGGACGAAATTTTAAGTCCGAATGGTAGTCTTTTAAACTGACAGTGCCCATCACCAGTAGAGAATGCCGTCAATAGCCTTGACTCCTTTTCAAGTTCAATTTGATGAAAAGGGCTAGTCATATCCAGCGTAGAAAAATACTTTGCTCTACCTAGTTTGTCCAAGACGTCTTCAAGTCTCGTTGATGGAAACTTGTCATTGACTATCTTATCATTGAGCCTGCGAAAATCTACAACCAGTCGCCATTTTACTTTCCCGTCCGTGCTTTTCTTTGGCACAACTAACAGTGGTGAATTGTATGGACTAATGGATGGTTCAATTATGTCACTGATCTCCAGATCTCTAACCTGCTGAAGTATTTCCTCGTTCTGGGCATGAAGCAACCTGCAATTCTTGATGTAGACTGGATTACTAATTATAGTCTGCAATTTTTGCTTATAAAAGTTGTTTGTAGCCAGCCTTTCACCATCCAAATGGAATACATCTTGAAACTCTTTTATTATCTCATGCAAGGTGTGCATTGCGGGTTTATCTAAATTATCCTTATCTATGAGCTGAGCAGTCTTCTAAATCGTTCTACCCTGTACTTTAGTTTTTCCATTTTGAAAATGTCGAAATGTCTCCTATTCAGCCTTTTTACAACATCACTTTCGCAACGGTTCAACTTCTACATTGAAATGATTTAAGACAATATCTGTTATTATACTCAGGAACATAAAAAATTAAAGATTTTCACTACAACGATATTCTGGAGTTCCTTGGAAAACGGTCGGATTAACAGGAGTGCGTTGCTGGAAAAACGGCCGTTTTTCATACTTTCTCCAATTTCAATATATGGGGTGTCAAACGATAGCTAGTGATGAGTAGAATTCAATTAAAGTGCATTCAGGCAGCTTCGCGATACCTGCAATTGCAGTTTTTTGCGTGGTTGGGATACTTTTGATTTAGAAACCAAACAGCTGTAAAATCATCGGAAACGGGAGTCAGAAGTGCCTGAATATCAAAATCGCGCTGTTATTGTACTCAGGAACATAAAAAAATTGAAGATCTTCACTACAACGATATTCGGGAGTTCATCGGAAAACGATCGGATTGCAAGGAGTGCGTTGCTGGAAAAACGGCCGTTTTTCATACTTTCTCCAATTTCAATATATGGGGTGTCAAACGAAAGCTAGTGATGAGTAGAATTCAATAAAAGTGCATTCAGGCAGGTTCGCGATACCTGCAATTGCAGTTTTTTGCGTGGTTGGGATACTTTTGATTCCGAAACCATACAGCTGTAAAATCATCGGAAACGGGAGTCGGAACCGCCTGAGTATCAAAATCGCGCTGTTATTGTACTCAGGAACATAAAAAAATTAAAGATCTTCACTAAAACGATATTCTGGAGTTCCTCGGAAAACGATCGGATTAAAAGGAGTGCGTTGCTGAAAAAATGGCCGTTGTTCATACTTTCTCCAATTTCAATATATGGGGTATCAAACGAAAGCTAGTGATGAGTAGGATTCAATAAAATTGCATTCAGGCAGCTTCGCGATACCTGCAATTGCAGTTTTTTGCGTGGTTGGGATACTTTTGATTCCGAAACCATACAGCTGTAAAATCATCGGAAACGGGAGTTGGAAGTGCCCGAATATCAAAATCGCGCTGTTATTGTACTCAGGAACATTAAAAAATTAAAGATCTTCACTACAACGATATTCTGGAGTTCCTCGGAAAACGGTCGGATTAAAAGGAGTGCGTTGCTGGAAAAACGGTCGTTTTTGATACTTTCTCCGATTTCAATATATGGGGTGTCAAACGAAAGCTAGTGATGAGTAGAATTCAATAAAATTGCATTCAGGCGGCTTCGCGATACCTGCAATTGCAGTTTTTTGCGTGGTTGGGATACTTTTGATTCCGAAACCATACAGCTGTAAAATCATCGGAAACGGGAGTCGGAAGTGCCTGAATATCAAAATCGCGCTATTATTGTACTCAGGAACGTAAAACAATTAAAGATCTTCATTACCACGATATTCTGGAGCTCCTTGGAAAACGATCGGATTGCAAGGAGTGCGTTGCTGGAAAAACGGCCGTGTTTCATACTTTCTCCAATTTCAATATATCGGGTGTCAAACGAAAGCTAGTGATGAGTAGAATTCAATAAAAATGCATTCAGGCAGCTTCGCGATACCTGCAATTGCAGTTTTTTGCGTGGTTGGGATGCTTTTGATTCCGAAACCATACAGCTGTAAAATCATCGGAAACAGGAATCGGAAGTGCCTGAATATCAAAACCACGCTGTTATTGTACTCAGGAACATAAAAAAATTAAAGATCTTCACTACAACGATATTCTGGAGTTCCTCGGAAAACGATCGGATTAAAAGGAGTGCGTTGCTGGAAAAACGGCCGTTTTTCATACTTTCTCCGATTTCAATATATGGGGTGTCAAACGAAAGCTAGTGATGAGTAGAATTCAATAAAAGTGCATTCAGGCAGCTTCGCGATACCTGCAATTGCAGTGTTTTGCGTGGTTGGGATACTTTTGATTCCGAAACCATACAGCTGTAAAATCATCGGAAACGGGAGTTGGAAGTGCCTGAATATCAAAATTGCGCTGTTATTGTACTCAGGAACATAAAAACGTTACAGATCTTCACAACAACGATATTCTGGAGTTCCTCGGAAAACGGTCGGATTAAAAGGAGTGCGTTGCTGCAAAAACGGTCGTTTTTGATACTTTCTCCGATTTCAATATATGGGGTGTCAAACGAAAGCTAGTGATGAGTAGAATTCAATAAAAGTGCATTCAGGCAGCTTCGCAATACCTGCAATTGCAGTTGTTTGCGTGGTTGGGATACTTTTGATTCCGAAACCATGCAGCTATAATATCATCGGAAACGGGAGTCGGAAGTGCCTGAATATCAAAATCGCGCTGTTTTTGTACTCAGGAACATATAAAGATTATAGATCTTCACTACAGCGATATTCTGGAGTTCCTCGGAAAAAGATCGGATTAAAAGGAGTGCGTTGCTGGAATAACGGCCGTTTTTCATACTTTCTCCAATTTCAATATATGAGGTGTCAAACAAAAGCTAGTGATGAGTAGAAATCAATAAAAGTGCATTCAGGCAGCTTCGCGATACCTGATATTGCAGTGTTTTGCGTGGTTGGGATACTTTTGATTCCGAAACCATACAGCTGTAAAATCATCGGAAACGGGAGTCGGAAGTGCCTGAATATCAAAATTGCGCTGTTATTGTACTTAGGAACATAAAAACGTTACAGATCTTCACTACAACGATATTCTGGAGTTCCTCGGAAAACGGTCGGATTAAAAGGAGTGCGTTGCTGGAAAAACGATCGTTTTTCATATTTTCTCCGATTTCAATATATGGGATGTCAAACGAAAGCTAGTGATGAGTAGAATTCAATAAAAGTGCATTCATGCAGCTTCGCGATAGCTGAATTGCAGTTTTTTGCGTGGTTGGGATACTTTTGATTCCGAAACTATACAGCTGTAAAATCATCGGAAACGGGAGTCGGAAGTGCCTGAATATCAAAATCGCGCTGTTATTGTACTCAGGAACATATAAAGATTAAAGATCTTTACTACAACGATATTCTGGAGTTCCTCGGAAAACGATCGGATTGCAAGGAGTGCGTTGCTGGAGAAACGGCCGTTTTTCATACTTTCTCCAATTTCAATATATGGGGTGTCAAACGAAAGATAGTGATGAGGGGGATTCAAAAAAAGTGCATTCAGGCGCAGCTTCGCGATACCTGCAATTGGAGTTTTTTGCGTGGTTGGGATACTTTTTATTCCGAAACTATGCAGCTGTAAAATCATCGGAAACGGGAGTCGGAAGTGCCTGAATATCAAAATTGCGCTGTTATTGTACTCAGGAACATAAAAAATTTGAAGGTCTTCACTACAACGATATTCTGGAGTTCTTCGGAAAACGATCGGTTTGCAAGGAGTGCGTTGCTGGAAGAACGGCCGTTTTTCATACTTTCTCCAATTTCAATATATGGGGTGTCAAACGATAGCTACTGATGAGTAGAATTCAATAAAAGTGCATTCAGGCAGCTTCGCGATACCTGCAATTGCAGTTTTTTGCGTGGTTGGGATACTTTTGATCCCGAAACCATACAGCTGTAAAATCATCGGGAACGGGAGTCGGATGTGCCTGAATATCAAAATCGCGCTGTTATTGTACTCAGGAACATAAAAAAATTAAAAATCTTCACTACAACGATATTCTGGAGTTCCTCGGAAAACGGTCGGATTAACAGGAGTGCGTTTCTGGGAAAACGGCCGTTTTTCATACTTTCTCCAATTTCAATATATGAGGTGTCAAACGAAAGCTAGTGATGAGTAGAATTCAATTAAAGTGCATTCAGGCAGCTTCGCGATTCCTGCAATTGCAATTTTTTGCGTGGTTGGGATACTGTTGATTCCGAAACCATACAGCTGTAAAATCATCGGAAACGGGAGTCGCAAGTGCCTGAATATCAAAATCGCGCTGTTATTGTACTCAGGAACTTAAAAAGATTAAAGATCTTCACTACAACGATATTCTGGAGTTCCTCGGAAAACGATCGGATTAAAAGGAGTGCGTTCCTGGAAAAACGGCCGTTTTTCATACTTTCTCCAACTTCAATATATGGGGTGTCAAACGAAAGCTGGTGATGAGTAGAATTCAATAAAAGTGCATTCAGGCAGCTTCGCGATACCTGCAATTGCAGTTTTTTGCGTGGTTGGGATACTTTTGATTCCGAAACCATACAGCTGTAAAATCATCGGAAACGGGAGTCGGAACTGCCTGAGTATCAAAATCGCGCTGTTATTGTACTCAGGAACATAAAAAAATTCAAGATCTTCACTACAACGATATTCTGGAGTTCCTCGGAAAACGATCGGATTAAAAGGAGTAAGTTGCTGGAAAAATGGCCGTTGTTCATACTTTCTCCAATTTCAATATATGGGGTATCAAACGAAAGCTAGTGATGATAGGATTCAATAAAATTGCATTCAGGCAGCTTCGCGATACCTGCAATCGCAGTTTTTTGCGTGGTTGGGATACTTTTGATTCCGAAACCATACAGCTGTAAAATCATCGGAAACGGGAGTCGGAACTGCCTGAGTATCAAAATCGCGCTGTCATTGTACTCAGGAACATAAAAAAGTTGAAGATCTTCACTACAACGATATTCTGGAGTTCCTCGGAAAACGGTCGGATTAAAAGGAGTGCGTTGCTGCAAAAACGGTCGTTTTTGATACTTTCTCCGATTTCAATATATGGGGTGTCAAACGAAAGCTAGTGATGAGTAGAATTCAATAAAAGTGCATTCAGGCGGCTTCGCGATACCTGCAATTGCAGTTTTTTGCGTGGTTGGGATACTTTTGATTCCAAAACCATACAGCTGTAAAATCATCGGAAACGGGAGTCGGAAGTGCCTGAATATCAAAATCGCGCTATTATTGTACTCAGGAACGTAAAACAATTAAAGATCTTCATTACCACGATATTCTGGAGCTCCTCGGAAAACGATCGGATTGCAAGGAGTGCGTTGCTGGAAAAACGGCCGTGTTTCATACTTTCTCCAATTTCAATATATCGGGTGTCAAACGAAAGCTAGTGATGAGTAGAATTCAATAAAAATGCATTCAGGCAGCTTCGCGATAGCTGGAATTGCAGTTTTTTGCGTGGTTGGGATACTTTTGATTCCGAAACCATACAGCTGTAAAATCATCGGAAACGGGAGTCGGAAGTGCCTGAATATCAAAACCACGCTGTTATTGTACTCAGGAACATAAAAAAATTAAAGATCTTCACTACAACGATATTCTGGAGTTCCTCAGAAAACGATCGGATTAAAAGGAGTGCGTTGCTGGAAAAACGGCCGTTTTTCATACTTTCTCCGATTTCAATATATGGGGTGTCAAACGAAAGCTAGTGATGAGTAGAATTCAATAAAAGTGCATTCAGGCAGCTTCGCGATACCTGCAATTGCAGTGTTTTGCGTGGTTGGGATACTTTTGATTCCGAAACCATACAGCTGTAAAATCATCGGAAACGGGAGTTGGAAGTGCCTGAATATCAAAATTGCGCTGTTATTGTACTCAGGAACATAAAAACGATACAGATTTTCACTACAACGATATTCGGGAGTTCCTCGGAAAACGGTCGGATTAATAGGAGTGCGTTGCTGGAAAAACGGTCGTTTTTGATACTTTCTCCGATTTCAATATATGGGGTGTCAAACAAAAGCTAGTGATGAGTAGAATTCAATAAAAGTGCATTCAGGCAGCTTCGCGATAGCTGCAATTGCAGTTAGTTGCGTGGTTGGGATACTTTTGATTCCGAAACCATGCAGCTATAATATCATCGGAAACGGGAGTCGGAAGTGCCTGAATATCAAAATCGCGCTGTTATTGTATTCAGGACCATATAAAGATTATAGATCTTCACTACAACGATATTCTGGAGTTCCTCGGAAAAAGATCGGATTAAAAGGAGTGCGTTGCTGGAATAACGGCCGTTTTTCATGCTTTCTCCAATTTCAATATATGAGGTGTCAAACGAAAGCTAGGGATGAGTAGAATTCAATAAAAGTGCATTCAGGCAGCTTCGCGATACCTGATATTGCAGTGTTTTGCGTGGTTGGGATACTTTTGATTCCGAAACCTTACAGCTGTAAAATCATCGGAAACGGGAGTCGGAAGTGCCTGAATATCAAAATTGCGCTGTTATTGTACTTAGGAACATAAAAACGTTACAGATCTTCACTACAACGATATTCTGGAGTTCCTCGGAAAACGGTCGGATTAAAAGGAGTGAGTTGCTGGAAAAACGGTCGTTTTTGATACTTTCTCCGATTTCAATATATGGAGTGTCAAACAAAAGCTAGTGGCGAGTAGAATTCAATAAAAGTGCATTCAGGCAGCTTCGCCATAGCTGCAATTGCAGTTGTTTGCGTGGTTGGGATACTTTTGATTCAGAAACCATACAGCTATAAAATCATCGGAACGGGAGTCGGAAGTGCCTGAATATCAAAATCGCGCTGTTATTGTACACAGGAACATAAAAAAATTAAAGATCTTCACTACCACGATATTCTGGAGTTCCTCGGAAAACGATCGGGTTGCAAGGAGTGCGTTGCTGGAAAAATGGCCGTTTTTCATACTTTCTCCAATTTCAATATATGGGGTGTCAAACGAAAGCTAGTGATGAGTAGAATTCAATAAAAGTGCATTCAGGCAGCTTCGCGATACCTGCAATTGCAGTTTTTTGCGTGGTTGGGATACTTTTGATTCCGAAACCATACAGCTGTAAAATCATCGGAAACGGGAGTCGGAAGTGCCCGAATATCAAAATCGCGCTGTTATTGTACTCAGGAAAATAAAAAAATTAAAGATCTTCACTACAACGATATTCTGGAATTCCCCGGCAAATGGTCGGATTTAAAGGAGTGCGTTGCTGGAAAAACGATCGTTTTTCATATTTTCTCCGATTTCAATATATGGGATGTCAAACGAAAGCTAGTGATGAGTAGAATTCAACAAAAGTGCATTCAGGCAGCTTCGCGATAGCTGAATTGCAGTTTTTTGCGTGGTTGGGATACTTTTGATTCCGAAACCATACAGCTGTAAAATCATCGGAAACGGGAGTTGGAAGTGCCTGAATATCAAAATCGCGCTGTTATTGTACTCAGGAACATCAAAAAATTAAAGATCTTTACTACAACGATATTCTGGAGTTCCTCGGAAAACGATCGGATTGCAAGTAGTGCGTTGCTGGAGAAACGGCCGTTCTTCATACTCTCTCCAATTTCAATATATGGGGTGTCAAATGAAAGACAGTGATGACTAGAATTCAATAAAAGTGCATTCAGGCAGCTTCGCGATACCTGCAATTGGAGTTTTTTGCGTGGTTGGGATACTTTTGATTCCGAAACTATACAGCTGCAAAATCATCGGAAACGGGAGTTGGAAGTGCGTGAATATCAAAATCGCGCTGTTATTGTACTCAGGAATATAAAAAAATTAAAGATCTTCACTACAACGATATTCTGGAGTTCCTCGGAAACCGATCGGATTGCAAGGAGTGCGTTGCTGGAAAAACGGCCGTTTTTCATACTTTCTCCAATTTCAATATATGGGGTGTCAAACGAAAGCTAGTGATAAGTAGAATTCAATAAAAGTGCATTCAGGCAGCTTCGCGATAGCTACAATTGCAGTTTTTTGCGTGGTTGGGATACTTTTGATTCCGAAACCACACAGCTGTAAAATCATCGGGAACGGGAGTCGGAAGTGCCTGAATATCAAATTCGCGCTGTTATTGTACTCAGGAACATAAAAAAATTAAAGATCTTCACTACAACGATATTCTGGAGTTCCTCGGAAAACGATCGGATTGCAAGGAGTGCGTTGCTGGAAAAACGGCCGTTTTTCATACTTTCTCCAATTTCAATTTATGGGGTGTCAAACGAAAGCTAGTGATGAGTCGAATTCAATAAAAGTGCATTCAGACAGCATCGCGATAGCTGCGATTGCAGTTTTTTGCGTGGTTGGGATACTTTTGATTCCGAAACCATACAGCTGTAAAATCATCGGAAACGGGAGTCGGAAGTGCCTGAATATCAAAATCGCGCTGTTATTGTACTCAGGAACATAATAAAATTAAAGATCTTCACTACAACGATATTCTGGAGTTCCTCGGAAAACGATCGGATTAAAAGGAGTGCGTTGCTGGAAAAACGGCCGTTCTTCATACTTTCTCCGATTTCAATATATGGGGTGTCAAAGGATAGCTAGTGATGAGTAGAATTCAATAAAAGTGCATTCAGGCAGCTTCGCGATAGCTGCGATTGCAGTTTTTTGCGTGGTTGGGATACTTTTGATTCCGAAACCATACAGCTGTAAAATCATCGGAAACGGGAGTCGGAAGTGCCTGAATATCAAAAGCGCGCTGTTATTGTACTCAGGAACATAAAGAAATTAAAGATCTTCACTATAACGATATTCTGGAGTTCCTCGGAAAACGATCGGATTGCAAAGAGTGCGTTGCTGTAACAATGGCAGTTTTTGATACTTTCTCCAATTTCAATATATGGGGTGTCAAACGACGGCTAGTGATGACTAAAATTCAATAAAAATGCATTCAGGCAGCTTTGCGATACCTGCGATTGCAGTTTTTTGCGTGATTGGGATACTTTTGATTCCGAAACCATACAGCTGTAAAATCATCGGAAACGGGAGTCGGAAGTGGCTGAATATCAAAATCGCGCTGTTGTTGTACTCAGGAACATAAAAGAAATAAAGATCTTCACTACAACGATATTCTGGAGTTCCTCGGAAAGCGATCGGATTACAAGGAGTCCGTTGCTGGAAAAACGGCCGTTGTTTATACTTTCTCCAATTTCAATAAATGGGGTGTCAAACGAAAGCTAGTGATGAGTAGAATTCAATAAAAGTGCATTCAGGCAGCTTCGCGATACCTGCAATTGCAGTTTTTTGCGTGGTTGGGATACTTTTGATTCCGAAACCATACATCTGTAAAATCGTCTCAAACGGGAGTCGGAAGTGCCCGATTATCAATATCGCGCTGTTGTTGTACTCAGGAACATAAAAAAACTAAAGATCTTCACTACAACGATATTCTGGAGTTCCTCGGAAAACGATCGGATTGCAAGGAGTGCGTTGTTGGAAAAACGGCCGTTTTTCATACTTTCTCCAATTCCAATATATGGGGTGTCAAACGAAAGCTAGTGATGAGTAGAATTCAATAAAAAAGCATTCAGGCAGCTTCGCGATACCTGCAATTGCAGTTTTTTGCGTGGTTCGGATAATTTTGATTCGGAAACCATACAGCTGTCAAATCATCGGAAACGGGAGTCAGAAGTGCCTCAATATCAAAACCGCGCTTGTATTGTACTCAGGAACATTAAAAAATTAAAGATCTTCACTACAACGATATTCTGGAGTTCCTCGGAAAACGATCGGATTAAAAGGAGTGCGTTGCTGGAAAAACGGCCGTTTTTCACACCTTCTCCAACTCCAATATATGGGGTGTCAAACGAAAGCTAGTGATGAGTAGAATTCAATAAAAGTGCATTCAGGCAGCTTCGCGATAGCTGCAATTGCAGTTTTTTGCGTGGTTGGGATACTTTTGATTCCGAAACCATACAGCTGTAAAATCATCGGAAACGGGAGTCGGAAGTGCCTGAATAACATAATCGCGCTGTTATTGTACTCAGGAACATAATAAAATTAAAGATCTTCACTACAACGATATTCTGGAGTTCCTCGGAAAACGATCGGATTAAAAGGAGTGCGTTGCTGGAAAAACGGCCGTTCTTCATACTTTCTCCGATTTCAATATATGGGGTGTCATTCAGGCAGCTTCGCGATACCTGCAATTGCAGTTTTTTGCGTGGTTCGGATAATTTTGATTCGGAAACCATACAGCTGTCAAATCATCGGAAACGGGAGTCAGAAGTGCCTCAATATCAAAATCGCGCTGTTATTGTACTCAGGAACATAATAAAATTAAAGATCTTCACTACAACGATATTCTGGAGTTCCTCGGAAAACGATCGGATTAAAAGGAGTGCGTTGCTGGAAAAACGGCCGTTCTTCATACTTTCTCCGATTTCAATATATGGGGTGTCAAAGGATAGCTAGTGATGAGTAGAATTCAATAAAAGTGCATTCAGGCAGCTTCGCGATAGCTGCGATTGCAGTTTTTTGCGTGGTTGGGATACTTTTGATTCCGAAACCATACAGCTGTAAAATCATCGGAAACGGGAGTCGGAAGTGCCTGAATATCAAAAGCGCGCTGTTATTGTACTCAGGAACATAAAGAAATTAAAGATCTTCACTATAACGATATTCTGGAGTTCCTCGGAAAACGATCGGATTGCAAAGAGTGCGTTGCTGTAACAATGGCAGTTTTTGATACTTTCTCCAATTTCAATATATGGGGTGTCAAACGACGGCTAGTGATGACTAAAATTCAATAAAAATGCATTCAGGCAGCTTTGCGATACCTGCGATTGCAGTTTTTTGCGTGATTGGGATACTTTTGATTCCGAAACCATACAGCTGTAAAATCATCGGAAACGGGAGTCGGAAGTGGCTGAATATCAAAATCGCGCTGTTGTTGTACTCAGGAACATAAAAGAAATAAAGATCTTCACTACAACGATATTCTGGAGTTCCTCGGAAAGCGATCGGATTACAAGGAGTCCGTTGCTGGAAAAACGGCCGTTGTTTATACTTTCTCCAATTTCAATAAATGGGGTGTCAAACGAAAGCTAGTGATGAGTAGAATTCAATAAAAGTGCATTCAGGCAGCTTCGCGATACCTGCAATTGCAGTTTTTTGCGTGGTTGGGATACTTTTGATTCCGAAACCATACATCTGTAAAATCGTCTCAAACGGGAGTCGGAAGTGCCCGATTATCAATATCGCGCTGTTGTTGTACTCAGGAACATAAAAAAACTAAAGATCTTCACTACAACGATATTCTGGAGTTCCTCGGAAAACGATCGGATTGCAAGGAGTGCGTTGTTGGAAAAACGGCCGTTTTTCATACTTTCTCCAATTCCAATATATGGGGTGTCAAACGAAAGCTAGTGATGAGTAGAATTCAATAAAAAAGCATTCAGGCAGCTTCGCGATACCTGCAATTGCAGTTTTTTGCGTGGTTCGGATAATTTTGATTCGGAAACCATACAGCTGTCAAATCATCGGAAACGGGAGTCAGAAGTGCCTCAATATCAAAACCGCGCTTGTATTGTACTCAGGAACATTAAAAAATTAAAGATCTTCACTACAACGATATTCTGGAGTTCCTCGGAAAACGATCGGATTAAAAGGAGTGCGTTGCTGGAAAAACGGCCGTTTTTCACACCTTCTCCAACTCCAATATATGGGGTGTCAAACGAAAGCTAGTGATGAGTAGAATTCAATAAAAGTGCATTCAGGCAGCTTCGCGATAGCTGCAATTGCAGTTTTTTGCGTGGTTGGGATACTTTTGATTCCGAAACCATACAGCTGTAAAATCATCGGAAACGGGAGTCGGAAGTGCCTGAATAACATAATCGCGCTGTTATTGTACTCAGAAACATAAAAATATTAAAGATCTTCACTACAACGATATTCTGGAGTTCCTCGGAAAACGATCGGATTAAAAGGAGTGCGTTGCTGGAAAAGCGGCCGTTTTTCATATTTTCCGATTTCAATATATGGGGTGTCAAGCGAAAGCTAGTGATGAGTAGAATTCAATAAAAGTGCATGCAGGCAGCTTCGCGATAGCTGCAATTGCAGTTTTTTGTGTGGGTGGGATACTTTTGATTCCGAAACCATACAGCTGTAAAATCATCGGAAACGGGAGTCGGGAGTGCCTGAATATCAAAATCGCGCTGTCATTGCACTCAGGAACATAAAAATATTAAAGATCTTCACTACAACGATATCTGGAGTTCCTCGGAAAACGATTGGATTAAAAGGAGTGCGTTGCTGGAAAACGGCCGTTTTTCATAATTTCTCCAATTTCAATATATGGGGTGTCAAACGGAAGCTAGTGATGAGTAGGATTCAATAAAAGTGCATTCAGGCAGCTTCGCGATAGCTGCAATTGCAGTTTTTTGCGTGGTTGGGATACTTTTGATTCCGAAACCATACAGCTGTAAAAATCATCGGAAACGGGAGTCGGAAGTGCCTGAATATCAAAATTGCGCTGTTATTGTGCTCAGGAACATATAAAAATAAATTAATCTTCACTACAATGATATTCTGGAGTTCCCCGGAAAACGATCGGATTAAAAGGAGTGCGTTGCTGGAGAAACGGCCGTTTTTCATACTTTCTCCAATTTCAATATATGGGGTGTCAAACGAAAGCTAGTGATGAGTAGAATTCAATAAAATTGCATCCAGGCAGCTTCGGGATACCTTCAATTGCAGTTTTTTGCGTGGTTGGGATACTTTTGATTCCGATACCATGCAGCTGTAAAATCATCGGAAACGGGAGTCGGAAGTGCCTGAATATCAAAATTGCGCTGTTATTGTGCTCAGGAACATATAAAAAATAAAAGATCTTCACTACAACGATATTCTGGACTTCCTCGGAAAACGATCGGATTAAAAGGGGTGCGTTGCTGGAAATATGGCCGTTCTTAATACTTTCTCCAATTTCAGTATATGGAGTGTCAAACGAAAGCTAGTGATGAGTAGAATTCAATAAAATTGCATTCAGGCAGCTTCGTGATACCTGCAATTGCAGTTTTTTGCGTGGTTGGGATGCTTTTGATTCCGAAACCATACAGCTGTAAAATCATCGGAAACGGGAAGCGCAAATAACTTAATATCAAAATCGCGCTGCTATTGTAATCAGGAACATGAAAAAATTAAAGATCTTCACTAACACGATATTCTGGAGTTCCTCGGAAAACGATCGGATTACAAGGAGTGCGTTGCTGGAAAAACGGCCGTTTTTCATACTTTCTCCAATTTCAATATATGGGGTCTCAAACGAAAGCTAGTGATGAGTAGAATTCCATAAAAGTGCATTCAGGCAGCTTCGCGATACCTGCAATTGCAGTTTTTTGCGTGGTTGGGATACTTTTGATTCTGAAACCATACATCTGTAAAATCATCGGAAACGGGAGTCGGAAGTGCCTGAATATCAAAATTGCGCTGTTATTGTACTCAGGAACATATAAAAATAAAAGATCTTCACTACAACGATATTCTGGACTTCCTCGGAAAACGATCGGATTAAAAGTAGTGCGTTGCTGGAAATATGGCCGTTCTTAATACTTTCTCCAATTTCAGTATATGGAGTGTCAAACGAAAGCTAGTGATGAGTAGAATTCAATAAAATTGCATTCAGGCAGCTTCGCGATACCTGCAATTGCAGTTTTTTGCGTGGTTGGGATACTTTTGATTCCGAAACCATACAGCTGTAAAATCATCGGAAACGGGAGTTGGAAATAACTTAATATCAAAATCGCGCTGTTATTGTACTCAGGAACATGAAAAAATTAAAGATCTTCACTACCACGATATTCTGGAGTTCCTCTGAAAACGATCGGATTACAAGGAGTGCGTTGCTGGAAAAACGGCCGTTTTTCATACTTTCTCCAATTTCAATATATGGGGTGTCAAACGAAAGCTAGTGATGAGTAGAATTCAATAAAAGTGCATTCAGGCAGCTTCGCGATAGCTGCAATTGCAGTTTTTTGTGCGGTTGGGATACCTTTGATTTCGAAACCATGCAGCTGGAAAATCATCGGAAACGGGAGTCGGGAGTGCCTGAATATCAAAATCGCGCTGTTATTGTACTCAGGAACATAAAAAAATTAAAGATCTTCACTTCAACGATATTCTGGGGTCCTCGGAAAACGATCGGATTGCAAGGGGTGCGTTGCTGGAAAAATGGCCGTTTTTCATACTTTCTCCAATTTCAATATATGGGGTGTCAAACAAAAGCTAGTGATGAGTAGAATTCAATACAAGTGCATTCAGGCAGCTTCGCGATACCTGCAATTGCAGTTTTTTGCGTGGTTGGGATACTTTTGATTCCGAAACCATACAGCTGTAAAATCATCGGAAACGGGAGTCGGAAGTGCCTGAATATCAAAATCGCGCTGTTATTGTACTCAGGAACATAAAAAAATAACGATCTTCACTACAACGATATTCTGGAGTTCCTCGGAAGACGATTGGATTGCAAGGAGTGCGTTGTTGGAAAAACGGCCGTTTTCATACTTTCTCCAATTTCAATATATGGGGTGTCAAACCAAAGCTAGTGATGAGTAGAATTCAATAAAAGTGCATTCAGGCAGCTTCGCGATAGCTGCAATTGCAGTTTTTTGTGCGGTTGGGATACCTTTGATTTCGAAACCATGCAGCTGGAAAATCATCGGAAACGGGAGTCGGGAGTGCCTGAATATCAAAATCGCGCTGTTATTGTACTCAGGAACATGAAAAAATTAAAGATCTTCACTACAACGATATTCTGGAGTTCCCGGGAAAACGATCGGATTAAAAGGAGTGCGTTGCTGGAGAAACGGCCGTTGTTCATACTTTCTCCAATTTCAATATATGGGGTGTCAAACGAAAGCTAGTGATGAGGAGAATTCAATAAAATTGCATCCAGGCAGCTTCGGGATACCTTCAATTGCAGTTTTTTGCGTGGTTGGGATACATTTGATTCCGATACCATACAGCTGTAAAATCATCGGAAACGGGAGTCGGAAGGGCCTGAATATCAAAATTGCGCTGTTATTGCACTCAGGAACATAAAAAAATTAAAGATCTTCACTACAACGATATTCTGGACTTCCTCGGAAAACGATCGGATTGAAAGGAGTGCGTTGCTGGAAAAATGGCCGTTCTTAATACTTTTCCAATTTCAATATATGGGTTTTCAAACGAAAGCTAGTGATGAGTAGAATTCAATAAAATTGCATCCAGACAGCTTCGGGATACCTTCAATTGCAGTTTTTTGCGTGGTTAGGATACTTTTGATTCCGATACCATACAGCTGTGAAATCATCGGAAACGGGAGTCGGAAGGGCCTGAATATCAAAATTGCGCTGTTATTGTACTCAGGAACATAAAAAAATAAAAGAACTTCACTACAACGATATTCTGGAGTTCCTCGGAAAACGATCGGATTACAAGGAATGCGTTGCTGGAATAACGGCCGTTTTTTATACTTTCTCCAATTTTAATAAATGGGGTGTCAAGCGAAAGTTAGTGATGTGTAGAATTCAATAAAAGTGCATTCAGGCAGCTTCGCGATAGCTGCAATTGCAGTTTTTTGCGTGGTTGGGATAGTTTTGATTCCGAAACCATACAGCTGTAAAATCATCGGCAACGGGAGTCGGGAGTGCCTGAATATCAAAACCGCGC
The DNA here is from genome assembly GCA_963969285.1 of Odontomyia ornata. NCBI lineage: Eukaryota > Metazoa > Arthropoda > Insecta > Diptera > Stratiomyidae > Odontomyia > Odontomyia ornata. The sequence continues at coordinate 244,987,785 of OZ017738.1, forward strand.
TGTTGCTGTACTCAGGAACATAAAAAAATCAAAGATCTTTACTTCAACGATATTCTGGGTTCCTCGGAAAACGATCGGATTGCAAGGGGTGCGTTGCTGGAAAAATGGCCGTTTTTCATACTTTCTCCAATTACAATATATGGGGTGTCAAGCGAAAGCTAGTGATGAGTAGAATTCAATAAAAGTGCATGCAGGCAGCTTCGAGATGGCTGCAATTGCAGTTTTTTGCGTGGTTGGGATACTTTTGATTCCGAAACCATACAGCTGTAAAATCATCGGAAACGGGAGTCGAAAGTGCCTGAATATCAAAATCGCGCTGTTATTGTACTCAGGACCATGAAAAAATTAAAATCTTCACTACAACGATATTCTGGAGTTCCCCGGAAAACGATCGGATTAAAAGGAGTGCGTTGCTGGAGAAACGGCTGTTTTTCATGCTTTCTCCAATTTCAATATATGGGGTGTCAAACGAAAGCTAGTGATGAGTAGAATTCAATAAAATTGCATCCAGGCAGCTTCGGGATACCTTCAATTGCAGTTTTTTGCGTGGTTGGGATACTTTTGATTCCGATACCATACAGCTGTAAAATCATCGGAAACGAGAGTCGGAAGTGCCTGAATATCAAAATTGCGCTGTTATTGTACTCAGGAACATAAAAAAATAAAAGATCTTCACTACAGCGATATTCTGGACTTCCTCGGAAAACGGTCGGATTACAAGGAATGCGTTGCTGGAATAACGGCCGTTTTTTTTATACTTTCTCCAATTTTAATAAATGTGGTGTCAAGCAAAAGTTAGTGATAGGTAGAATTCAATAAAAGTGCATTCAGGCAGCTTCGCGATACCTGCAATTGCAGTTTTTTGCGTGGTTGGGATACTTTTGATTCCGAAACCATACAGCTGTAAAATCATCGGAAACGGTAGTCGGAAGTGCCTGAATATCAAAATTGCGCTGTTATTGTACTCAGGAACATAAAAAAATTAAAGATCTTCACTACAACGATATTCTGGAGTTCCTCGGAAAACGATCGGATTACAAGGAATGCGTTGCTGGAATAACGGCCGATTTTCATACTTTCTCCAATTTCAATATATGGGGTGTCAAACGAAAGCTAGTGATGAGTAGAATTCAATAAAAGTGCATTCAGGCAGCTTCGCGATATCCGCAATTGCAGTTTTTTGCGTGGTTGGGATACTTTTGATTCCGAAACCATACAGCTGTAAAATCATCGGAAACGGGAGTCGGAAGTGCCTGAATATCAAAATCGCGCTTTTATTGTACTCAGGAACATAGAAAAATAAAGATCTTCACTACAACGATATTCTGGAGTTCCTCGGAAAACGATCGGACTAAAAGGAGTGCGTTGCTGGAATAACGGCCGTTTTTCGTACTTTCTCCAATTTCAATTATGGGGTGTCAAACAAAAGCTAGTGATGAGTAGAATTCAATAAAAGTGCATTCAGGCAGCTTCGCGGTACCTGCAATTGCAGTTTTTTGCGTGGTTGGGATACTTTTGATTCCGAAACCATACAGCTGTAAAATCATCGGAAACGGGAGTCGGAAGTGCCTGAATATCAAAATCGCGCTGTTACTGTACTCAGGAACATAAAAAAAATTAAAGATCTTCACTACAACGATATTCTGGAGTTCCTCGGAAAACGATCGGATTAAAAGGAATGCGTTGCTGGAAAAACGGCCGTTATTCATACTTTCTCAAATTTCAATATATGGGGTGTCAAACGATAGCTAGTGATGGGTAGAATTCAATAAAAGTGCATTCAGGCAGCTTCGCCATACCTGCAATTGTATTTTTTTGCGTGGTTGGGATACTTTTGATTCCGAAACCGTACAGCTGTAAAATCATCGCAAACGGGAGTCGGAAGTGCCTGAATATCAAAATCGCGCTGTTATTGTAGTCAGGAACATAAAAAAATTAAAGATCTTCAATACAACGGTATTCTAGATTTCCTCGGAGAACGAGCGGATTACAAGGAGTGCGTTGCTAGAATAACGGCCGTTTTTTTACACTTTCTCTAATGTCAATATATGGGGTGTCAAACGAAAGCTAGTGATGATTAGAATTCAATAAAAGTGCATTCAGGCAGCTTTGCGATACCTGCAATTACAATTTTTCGCGTGGTTGGGATACTTTTGATTCCGAAACCATACAGCTGTAAAATCATAGGAAACGGGAGTCGGAAGTGCCTGAATATCAAAAGCGCGCTGTTATTGCACTCAGGAACATGAAAAAATTAAAGATCTTCTCTGCAACGATATTCTGGAGTTTCCCGGGAAACGATCGAATTACAAGGAGTGCATTGCTGGAAAAACGGCCGTTTTCCATACTTCCTCCAATTTCAATACATGGGGTGTCAAACGAAAGCCAGTGATGAGTAGAATTCAACAAAAGTGCATTCAGGCAGCTTCGCGATACCTGCAATTGCAGTTTTTTGCGTGGTTGGGATAATTTTGATTCCGAAACCATACAGCTATAAAATCATCGGAACGGGAGTCGGAAGTGCCTGAATATCAAAATCGCGCTATTATTGTACTCAGGAACATGAAAAAATTAAAGATCTTCACTACAACGATGTTCTGGAGTTCCTCGGAAAACAATCGGATTGCAAGGAGTGCGTTACTGGCAAAATGGCCGCTTTTCATACTTTCTCCAATTTCAATATATGGGGTGTCAAACGAAAGCTAGTGATGAGTAGAATTCAATAAAAGAGCATTCAGGCAGCTTCGCGATACCTGCGATTGCAGTTTTTTGAGTGGTTGGGATACTTTTGATTCCGAAACCATACAGCTGTAAAATCATCGGAAACGGGAGTCGGAAGTGCCTGAATATCAAAATCGCGCTGTTATTGTACTCAGGAACATGAAAAAATTAAAGATCTTCACTACAACGATGTTCTGGAGTTCCTCGGAAAATGATCGGATTGCAAGGAGTGCGTTGCTGGAAAAACGGCCGTTTTTCATACTTTCTCCAATTTCAATATATGGGGTGTCAAACGAAAGATAGTGATGAGTACAATTCAATAAAAGTGCATTCAGGCAGCTTCGCGATACCTGCACGTGGAGTTTTTTGCGTGGTTGGGATACTTTTGATTCCGAAACCATACAGGTATGAAATCATCGGAAACGGGAGTCGGAAGTGCCTGAATATCAAAATCGCGCTGTTATTGTACTCAGGAACATAAAAAATTAAAGATCTTCACTACAACGATATTCTGGAGTTCTTCGGAAAACGATCGGATTGCAAGGAGTGCGTTGCTGGAAAAACGGCCGTTCTTCATACTTTCTCCAATTTCAATATATGGGGTGTCAAACGAAAGCTAGTGATGAGTAGAATTCAATAAAAGTCCATTGAGACAGCATCGCGATACCTGCAATTGTATTTTTTTGCGTGGTTGGGATACTTTTGATTCCGAAACCGTACAGCTGTAAAATCATCGGAAACGGGAGTCGGAAGTGCCTGAGTATCAAAATCACGCTGTTATTGTACTCAGGAACATAATAAAATTAAAGATCTTCACTACAACGGTATTCTAGAGTTCCTCGGAGAACGAGCGGATTACAAGGAGTGCGTTGCTGGAATAACGGCCGTTTCTTTACACTTTCTCCAATTTCAATATATGGGGTGTCAAACGAAAGCTAGTGATGAGTAAAATTCAATAAAAGTGCATTCAGGCAGCTTCGCGATACCTGCAATTGCAATTTTTTGCGTGGTTGGGATACTTTTGATTCCGAAACCATACAGCTGTAAAATCATAGGAAACGGGAGTCGGAGGTGGCTGAATATCAAAATCGCGCTGTTATTGTACTCAAGAACATGAAAAAATTAAAGATCTTCACTACAACGATATTCTGGAGTTCCTCGGAAAACGATCGAATTACAAGGAGTGCGTTGCTGGAAAAACGGCCGTTTTTCATACTTTCTCCAATTTCAATACATGGGGTGTCAAACGAAAGCTAGTGATGAGTAGAATTCAATAAAAGTGCATTCAGGCAGCTTCGCGATACCTGCAATTGCAGTTTTTTGCGTGGTTGGGATACTTTTGATTCCGAAACCATACAGCTGTAAAATCATCGGAAACGGGAGTCGAAAGTGCCTGTATATCAAAATCGCGCTGTTATTGTACTCAGGAACATAAAAAATTAAAGATCTTCACTACAACGATATTCTGGAGTTCTTCGGATAACGATCGGATTCCAAGGAGTGCGTTGCTGGAAAAACGGCAGTTTTTCATACTTTCTCCAATTTCAATATATGGGGTGTCAAAGGAAAGCTAGTGATGAGTAGAATTCAATGAAAGTGCATTCAGGCAGCTTCGCGATACCTGCAGTTGCAGTTTTTTGCGTGGTTGGGATACTTTTGATTCCGATACCATACAGCTGTAAAATCATAGGAAACGGGAGTCGGAAGTGCCTGAATATCAAAATCGCCCTGTTTTTGTACTCAGCAACATGAAAAAATTAAAGATCTTCTCTACAACGATATTCTGGAGTTCCTCGGAAAACGATCGAATTACAAGGAGTGTGTTGCTGGAAAAACAGCCGTTTTTCATACTTTCTCCAATTTCAATACATGGGGTGTCAAACGAAAGCTAGTGATGAGTAGAATTCAATAAAAGTGCATTCGGGCAGCTTCGCGATACCTGCAATTGCAGTTTTTTGCGTGGTTGGGATACTTTTGATTCCGAAACCATACAGCTGTGAAATCATCGGAAACGGGAGTCGGAATCGCCTGAATATCAAAATCGCGCTGTTATTGTACTCAGGAATATAAAAAAATTAAAGATCTTCACGACAACGATATTCTGGAGTTCCTCGGAAAACGATCGAATTACAAGGAGTGCGTTGCTGGAATAACGGCCGTTTTTCATACCTTCTCCAATTTCAATATATGGGGTGTCAAACGAAAGCTAGTGATAAGTAGAATTCAATAAAAGTGCATTCAGGCAGCTTCGCGATACCTGCAATTGCAGTTTTTCGCGTGGTTGGGATACTTTTGATTCCGAAACCATACAGCTGTAAAATCATCGGAAACGGGAGTCGGAAGTGCCTGAATATCAAAATCGCGCTGTTATTGTACTCAGGAACATGAAAAAATTAAAGATCTTCTCTACTACGATATTCTGGAGTTCCTCGGAAAACGATCGAATTACAAGGAGTGTGTTGCTTGAAAAACAGCCGTTTTTCATACTTTCTCCAATTTCAATACATTGGGTGTCAAACGAAAGCTAGTGATGGGTAGAATTCAATAAAAGTGCATTCAGGCAGCTTCGCGATACCTGCAGTTGCAATTTTTTGCGAGGTTGGGATGCTTTTGATTCCGAAACCATACAGCTGTAAAATCATTGGAAACGGGAGTCGGAAGCGCTTGAATATCAAAATCGCGCTGTTATTGTACTCAGGAACATAAAAACATTAAAGATCTTCACTACAACGATATTCTGGAGTTCCTCGGAAAACGATCGGATTGCAAGGAGTGCGTTGCTGGAAAAATGGCAGTTTTTCATACTTTCTCCAATTTCAATTTATGGGGTGTCAAACGAAAACTAGTGATGAGTAAAATTCAAAAAAAAATGCACTCAGGCAGCTTCGCGATACCTGCAATTGCAGTTTTTTGCGTGATTGGGATACTTTTGACTCCGAAACCATACAGCTGTAAAATCATCGGAAGCGGGAGTCGGAAGTGCCTGAATATCAACATCGCGCTGTTGTTGTACTCAGAAACATAAAAGAAATAAAGATCTTCACGACAACGATATTCTGGAGTTCCTCGGAAAGCGATCGGATTACAAGCAATCCGTTGCTGGAGAAACGGCCGTTTTTTATACTTTCTCCAATTTCAATATATGGGGTGTCAAACGAAAGCTAGTGATGAGTAGAATTCAATAAAAGTGCATTCAGGCAGCTTCGCGATACCTGCAATTGCAGTTTTTTGCGTGGTTGGGATACTTTTGATTCCGAAACCATACAGCTGTAAAATCATCGTAAACGGGAGTTGAAGTGCCTGATTATCAATATCGCGCTGTTGTTGTACTCAGGAACATAAAAAAATTAAAGATCTTCACTACAACGATATTCTGGAGTTCCTCGGAAAACGATCGGATTGCAAGGAGTGCGTTGTTGGAAAAACGGCCGTTTTTCATACTTTCTCCAATTCCAATATATGGGGTGTCAAACGAAAGCTAGTGATGAGTAGAATTCAAAAAAATAGCATTCAGGCAGCTTCGCGATACCTGCAATTGCAGTTTTTTGCGTGGTTCGGATAATTTTGATTCGGAAACCATACAGCTGTCAAATCATCGGAAACGGGAGTCAGAAATGCCTGAATATCAAAATCGCGCTAGTATTGTACTCAGGAACATAAAAAAATTAAAGATCTCCACTACAACGATATTCTGGAGTTCCTCGGAAAACGATCGGATTGCAAGGAGTGCGTTGCTGGAAAAACGGCCGTTTTTCATACCTTCTCCAATTCCAATATATGGGGTGTCAAACGAAAGCTAGTGATGAGTAGAATTCAATAAAAGTGCATTCAGGCAGCTTCGCGATACCTGCAATTGCAGTTTTTTGCGTGGTTGGGATACTTTTGATTTCGAAACCATACAGCTGTAAAATCATCGGAAACGGGAGTCGGAAGTGCCTGAATATCATAATCGCGCTGTTATTGTACTCAGGATCATAAAAATATTAAAGATCTTCACGACAACGATATTCTGGAGTTCCTCGGATAACGATCGGATTAAAAGGAGTGCGTTGCTGGAAAAACTGCCGTTTTTCATACTTTCTCCAATTTCAATATATGGGATGTCAAGCGAAAGCTAGTGATGAGTAGAATTCAATAAAAGTGCATGAAGGCAGCTTCGCGATAGCTGCAATTGCAGTTTTTTGCGTGGTTGGGATACTATTGATTCCGAAACCATACAGCTGTAAAATCATCGGAAACGGGAGTCGAAAGTGCCTGAATATCAAAATCGCGCTGTTATTGTACTCAGGAATATGAAAAAATTAAAATCTTCACTACAACGATATTCTGGAGTTCCCCGGAAAACGATCGGATTAAAAGGAGTGCGTTGCTGGAGAAACGGCTGTTTTTCATACTTTCTCCAATTGCAATATATGGGGTGTCAAACGAAAGCTAGTGATGAGTAGAATTCAATAAAATTGCATCCAGGCAGCTTCGGGATACCTTCAATTGCAGTTTCTTGCGTGGTTGGGATACTTTTGATTCCGATACCATACAGCTGTAAAATCATCGGAAACGGGAGTCGGAAGTGCCTGAATATCAAAATTGCGCTGTTATTGTACTCAGGAACATAAAAAAATAAAAGATCTTCACTACAACGATATTCTGGAGTTCCTCGGAAAACGATCGGATTAATTGGAGTGCGTTGCTGGAGAAACGGCCGTTTTTCATACTTTCTCCAATTGCAATATATGGGGTGTCAAACGAAAGCTAGTGATGAGTAGAATTCAATAAAATTGCATCCAGCCAACTTCGGGATACCTTCAATTGCAGTTTTTTGCGTGGGTGGGATACTTTTGATTCCGAAACCATACAGCTGTAAAATCATCGGAAACGGGAGTCGGAAGTGCCTGAATATCAAAATCGCGCTGTTATTGTACTCAGGAACATAGGAAATTAAAGATCTTCACTACAACGATATTCTGGAGTTCCTCGGAACACGATCGGATTGCAAGGAGTGCGTTGCTGGAAATACGGCCGTTTTTTCATGCTTTCTCCAATTTTAATATATGGGGTGTCAAACGAAAGCTAGTGATGAGTAGAATTCAATAAAATTGAATCCAGGCAGCTTCGAGATAGCTTCAATTGCAGTTTTTTGCGTGGTTGGGATACTTTTGATTCCGAAACCCTACAGCTGTAAAATCATCGGAAACGGAAGTCGGAATCAACTGAATATCAAAATCGCGCTGTTATTGTACTCAGGAACATACAAAAATTAAAGATCTTCACTACAACGATATTCTGGAGTTCCTCGGAAAACGATCGGATTGCAAGGAGTCCGTTGCTGGAATAACGGCCGTTTTTCATACTTTCTCCAATTTCAATATATGGGGTGTCAAACGAAAGCTAGTGATGAGTAGAATTCAATAAAAGTGCATTCAGGCAGCTTCGCGATACCTGCAATTGCAGTTTTTTGCGTGGTTGGGATACTTTTGATTCCGAAACCATACAGCTATAAAATCATCGGAAACGGGAGTCGGAAGTGCCTGAATATCAAAATCGCGCTGTTCTTGTACTCAGGAACATAAAAAAAAGTTAAAGATCTTCACCACAACGATATTGTGGAGTTCCTCGGAAAACGATCGGATCACAAGGAGTGCGTTGCTGGAAAAATGGCAGTTTTTCATACTTTCTCCAATTTCCATATATGGGGTGTCAAACGAAAGCTGGTGATGGGTAGAATTCAATAAAAGTGCATTCAGGCGGCTTTGCGATACTTGCAATTGCAGTTTTTTGCGTGGTTGGGATACTTTTGATTCCGAAACCATACAGCTGTAAAATCATCGGAAACGGGAGTCGGAAGTGCCTGAATATCAAAATCGTGCTGTTATTGTACTCAGGAACATACAAAAATTAAAGATCTTCACCACAACGATATTGTGGAGTTCCTCGAAAAACGATCGGATTGCAAGGAGTGCGTTGCTGGAATAACGGCCGTTGTTCATACGTTCTCCAATTTCAATATATGGGGTGTCAAACGAAAGCTAGTGATGAGTAGAATTCAATAAAAATGCATTCAGGCAGCTTCGCGAAACCTATTATTGCAGTTTTTTGCGAGGTTGGGATGCTTTTGATTCCGAAACCATACAGCTGTAAAATCATCGGAAACGGGAGTCGGAAGTGCCTGAATATCAACATCGCGCTGTTTTTGTACTCAGGAACATGAAAAAATCAAAGATCTTCACTACAACGATATTCTGGAGTTCCTCGGAAAACGATCGGATTGCAAGGAGTGCGTTGCTGGAAAAATGGTCGTTTTTCATACTTTCTCCAATTTCAATTTATGGGGTCTCAAACGAAAACTAGTGATGAGTAAAATTCAATAAAAGTGCATTCAGGCAGCTTCGCGATACCTGCAATTGCAGATTTTTGCGTGCTTGGGATACTTTTGATTCCGAAACCTTAAGCTGTAAAATCATCGGAAACGGGAGGCGGAAGTGCCTGAATATCAAAATCGCGCTGTTGTTGTACTCAGGAACATAAAAAAATTAAAGATCTTCACTACAACGATATTCTGGAGTTCCTCGGAAAGCGATCGGATTACAAGGAATTCGTTGCTGGAAAAACGGCCGTTTTTTATACTTTCTCCAATTTCAATACATGGGGTGTCAAACGAAAGCTAGTGATGAGTAGAATTCAATAAAAGTGCATTCAGGCAGCTCCGCGATACCTGCAATTGCAGTTTTTTGTGTGGTTGGGATACTTTTGATTCCGAAACCATATAGCAGTAAAATCATCGGAAACAGGAGTCGGAATTGCCGGAATATCAAAATCGCGCTGTTATTCTACTCAGGAACATGAAAAAATTAAAGATTTTCACTACAACGATATTCTGGAGTTCCTCGGAAAACGATCGGATTACAAGGAGTGCGTTGCTGGAAAAACGGCCGTTTTTCATACTTTCTCCAATTCCAATATATGGGGTGTCAAACGAAAGCTAGTGATGAGTAGAATTCAATAAAAGTGCATTCAGGCAGCTTCGCCATACCTGCAATTGCAGTTTTTTGCGTGGTTGGGATACTTTTGATTCCGAAACCATACAGCTGTAAAATCATCGGAAACGGGAGTCGGAAGTGCCTGAATATCAAAATCGCGCTGTTATTGTACTCAGGAACATAACAAAATTAAAGATCTTCACTACAGCGATATTCTGGAGTTCCTCGGAAAACGATCGGATTGCAAGGAGTGCGTTGCTGGAAAAAAGGCCGTTGTTCATACTTTCTCCAATTTCAATATATGGGGTGTCAAACGAAAGCTAGTGATGAGTAGAATTCAATAAAAGTGCATTCAGGCAGCTTCGCCATACCTGCAATTGCAGTTTTTTGTGTTGTTGGGATACTTTTGATTCCGAAACAATACAGCTGTAAAATCATCGGAAACGGGAGTCGGGAGTGCCTGAATATCAAAATCGCGCTGTTATTGTACTCAGGAACATAATAAAGTTAAAGATCTTCACTACAACGACATTCTGGAGTTCCTCGGAAAACGATCGGATTTCAAGGAGTGCGTTGGTGGAAAAACGGCCGTTGTTCATACTTTCTCCAATTTCAATATATGGGGTGTCAAACGAAAGCTTGTGATGAGTAGAATTCAATAAAAGTGCATTTAGGCAGCTTCGCGATACCTGCAATTGCAGTTTTTTGTGTTGTTGGGATACTTTTGATTCCGAAACAATACAGCTGTAAAATCATCGGAAACGGGAGTCGGGAGTGCCTGAATATCAAAATCGCACTGTTATTGTACTCAGGAACATAAAAAAATTAAAGATCTTCACTACAACGATATTCTGGAGTTCCTCGGAAAACGATCGGATTGCAAGGAGTGCGTTGCTGAAAAAACGGGCGTTTTTCATACTTTCTCCAATTGCGTTCTATGGGGTGTCAAACGAAAGCTCGTGATGAGTAGATTTCATCAAAAGTGCATTCAGGCAGCTTCGCGATACCTGCAATTGCAGTTTTTTGCGTGGTTGGGCTATTTTTGATTCCGAAACCATACAGCGGTAAAATCATCGGAAACGGGAGTTGGGAGTGCCTGAATATCAAAATCGCGCTGTTCTTGTACTCAGGAACATAAAAAAATTGAAGTTCTTAACTACAACGATATTCTGGAGTTCCTCGGAAAACGATCGGATTGCAAGGAGTGCGTTGCTGGAAAAACGGCCGTTTTTCATACTTTCTCCAATTTCAATATATGGGGTGTCAAACGAAAGCTAGTGATGAGTAGAATTCAATAAAAGTGCATTCAGGCAGCTTCGCCATACCTGCAATTGCAGTTTTTTGTGTTGTTGTGATACTTTTGATTCCGAAACAATACAGCTGTAAAATCATCGGAAACGGGAATCGGGAGTGCCTGAATATCAAAATCGCGCTGATATTGTACTCAGGAACATAATAAAATTAAAGATCTTCACTACAACGACATTCTGGAGTTCCTCGGAAAACGATCGGATTGCAAGGAGTGCGTTGGTGGAAAAGGGCCGTTGTTCATACTTTCTCCAATTTCAATATATGGGGTGTCAAACGAAAGCTAGTGATGAGTAGAATTCAATAGAAGTGCATTCAGGCAGCTTCGCGATACCTGCAATTGCAGATTTTGTGTTGTTGGGATACTTTTGATTCCGAAACAATACAGCTGTAAAATCATCGGAAACGGGAGTCGGGAGTGCCTGAATATCAAAATCGCACTGTTATTGTACTCAGGAACTTACTAAAATTAAAGATCTTCACAACATCGATATTCTGGAGTTCCTCGGAAAACGATCGGATTGCAAGGAGTGCGTTGCTGAAAAAACGGGGATTTTTCATACTTTCTCCAATTGAGTTCTATGGGGTGTCAAACGAAAGCTCGTGATGGGTAGATTTCAATAAAAGTGCATTCAGGCAGCTTCGCGATACCTGCAATTGCAGTTTTTTGTGTTGTTAGGATACTTTTGATTCCGAAACAATACAGCTGTAAAATCATCGGATACGGGAAGCGGGAGTGCCTGATCATCAAAATCGCACTGTTATTGTACTCAGGAACTTACTAAAATTAAAGATCTTCACTACAACGATATTCTAGAGTTCCTCGGAAAACGATCGGATTGCAAGGAGTGCGTTGCTGAAAAAACGGGCGTTTTTCATACTTTCTCCGATCACATTCTATGGGGTGTCAAACGAAAGCTCGTGATGAGTAGATTTCAATAAAATTGCATTCAGGCAGCTTCGCGATGCCTGCAAGTGCAGTTTTTTGCGTGGTTGGGCTACTTTTGATTCCGAAACCATACAGCGGTAAAATCATCGGAAACGCGAGTTGGGAGTGCCTGAATATCAAAATCGCGCTGTTATTGTACTCAGGAACATAATAAAATTAAAGATCTTCACTACAACGATATTCTGGAGTTCCTCGGAAAACGATCGGATTGCAAGGAGTGCGTTGCTGGAAAAATGGCAGTTTTCCAAACTTTCTCCAATTTCAATATATGGGGTGTCAAATGAAAGCTAGTGATGAGTAGAATTCAATAAAAGTGCATTCAGGCAGCGTCGCGATGGCTGCAATTGCAGTTTTTTGCGTGGTTGGGATACTTTTGTTTCCTAAACCATACAGCTGTAGAATCATCGGAAACGAGAGTCGGAAGTGCCTGAATATCAAAATCGCGCTGTTATTGTATTCAGAACATAAAAAATTAAAGATATTCACTGCAACGATATTCTGGAGTTCCTCGGAAAACGATCGGATTGCAAAGAGTGCGATGCTGGAAAAATGGCCGTTTTCATACTTTCTCCAATTTCAATATATGGGGTGTCAAACGAAAGCTAGTGTTGAGTAGAATTCAATAAAAGTGCATTCGGGCAGTTTTGCGATAGATGCAATTGCAGTTTTTTGCGTGGTTGGGATACTTTTGATTCCGAAACCATACAGCTGTAAAATCATCGCAAACGGGAGTCGGAAGTGCCTGAATATAAAAATCGCGCTGTCTTTGTACTCAGCAACATAAAAAATTATAAATCTTCACTACAACGATATTCTGGAGTTCCTCGGAAAACGAACGGATTACAAGGAATCCGTTGCTGGAATAACGGCCGTTTTTTATACTTTTTCCAATTTCAATAAAAAGGGTGTCAAACGAAAGCTAGTGATGAGTAGAATTCAATAAAATTGCATTCAGGCAGCTTCGCGATACCTGCAATTGCAGTTTTGTGCGTGGTTGGGATACTTTTGATTCCGAAACCATACAGCTGTAAAATCATCGGAAACGGGAGTCGGAAGTGCCTGAATATCAAAGTCACGCTGTTATTGTACTCAGGAACATGAAAAAATTAAAGATCTTCACTACAACGATATTCTGGAGTTCCTCGGAAAACGATCGGATTGCAAGCAGTGCGTTGCTGGAAAAATGGCCGTTTTTCATACTTTCTCCAATTTCAATTTATGGGGTGTCAAAGGAAAGCTAGTGATGAGTAAAATTCAATAAAAGTGCATCTAGGCTGCTTCGCGATATCTGTAATTGCAGTTTTTTGCGTGGTTGGGATACTTTTGATTCCGAAACCATACAGCTGTAAAATCATCGGAAACGGGAGTCGGAATTGCCTGAATATCAAAGTCACGCTGTTATTCTACTCAGGACGTGAAAAAATTCAAGATCTTCGCCACAACGATATTCTGGAGTTCCTCGGAAAACGATCGGATTACAAGGAGTGCGTTGCTGGAATAACAGCCATTTTTCATACTTTCTCCAATTTCAATATATGGGGTGTCAAACGAAAGCTAGTGATGAGTAGAATTCAATAAAAGTGCATTCAGGCAGCTTTGCGATAACTCCAATTGCAGTTTTTTTGCGTGGTTGGGATACTTTTGATTCGGAAACCATACAGCTGTCAAATCATCGGAAACGGGAGTCAGAAGTGCTTGAATATCAAAATCGTTCTGTTATTGTACTTAGGAACATGAAAAAATTAAAGATCTTCACAACAACGATATTCTGGAGTTCCCCGGAAAACGATCGGATTAAAAGGAGTGCGTTGCTGGACAAACGGCCGTTTTTCATACTCACTCCAATTTCATTATATGGGGTGTCAAACAAAAGCTAGTGATGAGTAGAATTCAATAAAAGTGCATTCAGGCAGCTTCGCGTTACCTGCAATTGCAGTTTTTTGCGTGGTTGGGATACTTTTGATTCTGAAACCATACAGGTGCAAAATCATCGGAAACGGGGGTCGGAAGTGCCTGAATATCAAAATCGCGCTGTTATTGTACTCAGGAACATAAAAAAATTAAAGATCTTCACTACAACGATATTCTGGAGTTCCTCGGAAAACGATCGGATTAAAAGGAGTGCGTTGCTGGAAGGATGGCCGTTTTCATACTTTCTCCAATTTCAATATATGGGGTGTCAAACGAAAGCTAGTGATGAGTAGAATTCAATAAAAGTGCATTCAGGCAGCTTCGCGATACCTGCAATTGCAGATTTTTGCGTGGTTGGGATAATTTTGATTCAGAGACCATACAGCTGTAAAATCATCGGAAACGGGAGTCGGGAGTGCCTGAATATCAAAATCGCGCTGTTATTGTACTCAGGAACATAAAAATATTAAAGATATTCACTACAACGATATTCTGGAGTTTCTCGGAAAACGATCGGATTAAAAGGAGTGCATTGCTGGAAAAACGGCCGTTTTTCATACATTCTCCAATTTCAATATATGGGGTGTCAAATGAAAGCTAGTGATGAGTAGACTTCAATAAAAGTGCACTCAGGCAGCTTCGCGATACCTGCAATTGCAGTTTTGTGCGTGGTTGCCATACTTTTGATGCCGAAACCGTACAGCTGTAAAATCATCGGAAACGGGAGTCGGGAGTGCCTGAATATCAAAATCGCGCTGTTATTGTACTCAGCAACATAAAAAAATTGAAGATCTTCACTACAACGATATTCTGGAGTTCCTCGGAAAACGATTGGATTAAAAGGAGTGCGTTGCTGGAAAAACGGCCGTTCTTCATACTCTCTCCGATTTCAATATATGGGGTGTAAAACGAACGCTAGTGATGAGTAGAATTCAATAAAAGTGCATTCAGGCAGCTTCGCGATAACCGCAATTGCAGGTTTTTGCGTGGTTGGGATACTTTTGATTCCGAAACCATACAGCTGTAAAATCATCGGAAACGGGAGTTGGGAGTGCCTGAATATCAAAATCGCGCTGTTATTGTACTCAGGAACATAAAAAAATTAAAGATCTTCACTACAACGATATTCTAGATTTCCTCGGAAAACAATCGGATTGCAAGGAGTGCGTTGCTGGAAAGACGGCCTTTTTTCATACTTTCTCCAATTTCAATATATGGGGTGTCAAACGAAAGCTAGTGATGAGTAGAATTCAATAAAAGTGCATTCAGGCAGCTTCGCAATACCTGCAATTGCAGTTTTTTGCGTGGTTGGGATACTTTTGATTGCGAAACCATACAGCTGTAAAATCATCGGTAACGGGAGTCGGATGTGCCTGAATATCAAAATCGCGCTGTTATTGTACTCAGGAACATAAAAAATTTAAAGGTCTTCACTACAACGATATTCTGGAGTTCCTCGGAAAACGATCGGATTGCAGGAGTGCGTTGCTGGAATAATGGCCGTTTTTCATACTTTCTCCGATTTCAATATATGGGGTGTCAAACGAAAGCTAGTGATGAGTAGAATTCAATAAAAGTGCATTCAGGCAGCTTTGCGATATTTCCAATTGCAGTTTTTTGCGTGGTTGGGATACTTTTGATTCCGAAACCATACAGGTGTAAAATCATCGGAAACGGGAGTCGGAAGTGCCTGAATATCAAAATCGCGCTGTTGTTGTACTCAGGAACATAAAAAAATTGAAGATCTTCACTATAACGATATTCTGGAGTTCCTCGGAAAACGATCGGATTGCAAGGAGTGCGTTGCTGGAAAAACGGCCGTTGTTCATACTTTCTCCAATTTCGATATATGGGGTGTCAAACGAAAGCTAATGATGAATTGAATTCAATAAAAGTGTGCTCAGGCAGCTTCGCGATACCCGCAATTGCAGTTTTTTGCGTGGTTGGGATAATTTTGATTCCGAAACCATACAGCTGTAAAATCATCGGAACAGCTATAAAATCATCGGAAACGGGAGTCGGAAGTGCTTGAATATCAAAATCGTGCATCCATTGTACTCAGGAACATGAAAAAGATAAAGATCTTCACGACAACGATATTCTAGAGTTCCTCGGAAAACAATCGGATTGCAAGGAGTGCGTTGCTGGTAAAATGGCCATTTTTCATACTTTCTCCAATTTCAATATATGGGGTGTCAAACGAAAGCTAGTGATGAGTAGAATTCAATAAAAGTGCATTCAGGCAGCTTCGCGATACCTGCAATTGCAGTTTTTTGCGTGGTTGGGATACTTTTGATTCCGAAACCATCCAGCTGTAAAATCATCGGAAACGGGAGTCGGAAGTGCCTGAATATCAAAATCGCGCTGTTATTGTACTCAGGAACATTAAAAAATTAAAGATCTTCACTACAACGATATTCTGGAGTTCCTCGGAAAACGATCGGATTAAAAGGAGTGCGTTGCTGGAAAAATGGCCGTTGTTCATAATTTCTCCGATTTCAATATATGGGGTGTCAAACGAACGCTAGTGATGAGTAGAATTCAATAAAAGTGCATTCAGGCAGCTTCGTGATACCTGCAATTGCAGTTTTTCGCGTGGTTGGGATACTTTTGATTCCGAAACCATACAGCTGTAAAATCATCGGAAACGGGAGTCGGAAGTTCCTGAATATCAAAATCGCGCTGTTATTGTACTCAGGAACATAAAAAATTAAAGATTTTCACTACAACGATATTCTGGAGTTCCTCGGAAAACGATCGGATTGCAAGGAGTGCGTTGCTGGAAAAATGGCCGTTTTTCATACTTTCTCCAATTTCAATATATGGGGTGTCAAACGAAAGCTAGTGATGAGTAGAATTCAATAAAAGTGCATTCAGGCAGCTTCGTGATACCTGCAATTGCAGTTTTTTGCGTGGTTGGGATACTTTTGATTCCGAAACCATACAGCTGTAAAATCATCGGAAACGGAGGCGGAAGTGCCTGAATATCAAAACCGCGCTGTTATTGTACTCAGGAACATAAAAAAATTAAAGATCGTCACTACAACGATACTCTGGAGTTCCTCGGAAAACGATCGGATTAAGAGGAATGCGTTGCTGGAAAAATGGCCGTTGCTCATACTTTCTCCAATTTCAATATATGGGGTGTCAAACGAAAGCTAGTGATGAGTAGAATTCAATAAAAGTGCATTCAGGCAGCTTGGCGATAGCTGCAATTGCCATTTTTTGCGTTGTTGGGATACTTTTGATTCCGAAACCATATAGCTGTAAAATCATCGGAAACGGGAGTCGGAAGTGCCTGAATATCAAAATCGCGCTGTTATTGTACTCAGGAACATAATAAAATTAAAGATCGACACCACAACCATATTCTGGAGTTCCTCCGAAAACGATCGGATTGCAAGGAGTGCGTTGCTGGAAAAACGACCGTTTTTCATACTTTCTCCAATTTCAATATATGGGGTGTCAAACGAAAGCTAGTGATGAGTAGAATTCAATAAAAGTGCATTCAGGCAGCTTCGCGATACCTGCAATTGCAGTTTTTTGTGTTGTTGGGATACTTTTGATTCCGAAACCATACAGGTATAAAATCATCGGAAAGGGAGTCGCAAGTGCCTGAATATCAAAATTGCGTTTTAATGTACTCAGGAACATAAAACAAACTAAAGATCTTCACTACAACGATATTCTGGAGTTCCTCGGAAAACGATCGGATTAAATGGAGTGCGTTGCTGGGAAAACGGCCGTTTTTCATACTTTCTCCAATTTCAATATATGGGGTGTCAAAGGAAAGCTAGTGATGAGTAGAATTCAATAAAAGTGCATTCAGGCAGCTTCGCGATACCTGCAATTGCAGTTTTTTGCGTGGTTGGGATACTTTTGATTCCGAAACCATACAGCTGTAAAATCATCGGAAACGGGAGTTGGGAGTGCCTGAATATCAAAATCGCGCTGTTATTGTACTCAGGAACATAAAAAAATTAAAGATCTTCACTACAACGATATTCTAGATTTCCTCGGAAAACGATCGGATTGCAAGGAGTGCGTTGCTGGAAAGACGGCCTTTTTTCATACTTTCTCCAATTTCAATATATGGGGTGTCAAACGAAAGCTAGTAATGAGTAGAATTCAATAAAAGTGCATTCAGGCAGCTTCGCAATACCTGCAATTGCAGTTTTTTGCGTTGTTGGGATACTTTTGATTCCGAAACCATACAGCTGTAAAATCATCGGAAATGGGAGTCGGAAGTGCCTGAATATCGAAATCGCGCTGTTATTGTACTCAGGAATAAAAAAAAATTAAAGATCGTCACTACAACGATATTCTGGAGTTCCTCGGCAAACGATCGGATTGCAAGGAGTGCGTTGCTGGGAAAACGGCCGTTTTTCAAACTTGCTCCAATTTCAATATATGGGGTGTCAAAGGAAAGCTAGTGATGAGTAGAATTCAATAAAAGTGCATTCAGGCAGCTTCGCGATACCTGCAATTGCAGTTTTTTGCGTGGTTGGGATACTTTTGATTCCGAAACCATACAGCTGTAAAATCATCGGAAATGGGAGTTGGAAGTGCCTGAATATCGAAATCGCGCTGTTATTGTACTCAGGAATAAAAAAAAATTAAAGATCGTCACTACAACGATATTCTGGAGTTCCTCGGAAAACGAGCGGATTGCAAGGAGTGCGTTGCTGGAAAAACGGCCGTTTTTCATACTTTCTCCAATTTCAATAGATGGTGTGTCGAACAAAAGCTAATTATGAGTAGAATTCAATAAAAGTGCATTCAGGCAGCTTCGCGATACCTGCAATTGCAGTTTTTTGCGTCGTTGGGATATTTTTGATACCGAAAGCATACAGCTATAAAATCATCGGAAACGGGAGTCGGGAGTTCCTGAATATCAAAATCGCGCTGTCATTGTTCTCAGGAACATAAAAAATTAAAGATTTTGACTACAACGATATTCTGGAGTTCCTCGGAAAACGATCGGATTGCAAGGAGTGCGTTGCTGGAAAAACGACCGTTTTCCATACTTTCTCCGATTTCAATATATGGGGTGTCAAACGAAAGCTAGTGATGAGTAGAATTCAATAAAAGTGCATTCAGGCAGCTTCGCGATAGCTGCAATTGCAGTTTTTTGCGTGGGTGGGATACAGCTGTAAAATCATCGGAAACGGGAGTCGGAAGTGCCTGAATATCAAAATCGCGCTGTCATTGTTCTCAGGAACATAAAAAATCAAAGATCTTCACTACAACGATATTCTGGAGTTCCTCCGAAAACGATCGGATTGCAAGATCGTTGCTGGAAAAACGGCCGTTTTTCATACATTCTCCAATTTCAATATATGGGGTGTCAAACGGAAGCTAGTGATGCGTAGAATTCAATAAATGTGCATTCAGGCAGCTTTGCGATAGCTGCAATTGCAGTTTTTTGCGTGGTTTGGATACTTTTGATTCCGAAACCATACAGCTGTAAAATCATCGGAAACGGGAGTCGGAAGTGTCTGAATATCAAAATCGCGCTGTTATTGTACTCAGGAACATAAAAAATTAAAGATCTTCACTACAACGATATTCTGGAGTTCCTCGGAAAACGATCGGATTGCAAGGAGTGCGTTGCTGGAAAAACGGCCGTTTTTCATACTTTCTCCAATTTCAATATATGGGGTGTCAAACGAAAGCTAGTGATGCGTAGAATTCAATAAAAGTGCGTTCAGGCAGCTTCGCGATACCTGCAATTGCAGTTTTTTGCGTTGTTGGGATACTTTTGATTCCGAAACCATACAGCTGTAAAATCATCGGAAACGGGAGTCGGAAGTGCCTGAATATCAAAATCGCGCTGTCATTGTACTCAGCAACATAAAAAATTAAAAATCTTCACTACAACGATATTCTGGAGTTCCTCAGAAAACGATCGGATTGCAAGGAGTGCGTTGCTGAAAAAACGGCCGTTTTCCATACTTTCTCCGATTTCAATATATGGGGTGTCAAACGAAAGCTAGTGATGAGTAGAATTCAATAAAAGTGCATTCAGGCAGCTTCGCGATACCTGCAATTGCAGTTTTTTGCGTGGTTGGGATACTTTTGATTCCGAAACCATACAGCGGTAATATCATCGGAAAAGGGAGTCGGAAGTGCCTGAATATCAAAATCACGCTATTATTGTACTCAGGAATATAAAAAAATTAAAGATCTTCACTAAAACGATATTCTGGAGTTCCTCGGAGAACGATCGGATTCCAAGGAGTGCGTTGCCGGAAAAACGGCCGTTTTTGATACTTTCTCCAATTTCAATATATGGAGTGTCAAACGAAAGCTAGTGATGAGTACAATTCAATGAAAGTGCATTCAGGTAGCTTCGCGATACCTGCAATTACAGTTTTTTGTGTGGTTGGGATACTTTTGATTCCGAAACCATACAGCTGTAAAATCATCGGAAACGGGAGGCGCAAGTGCCTGAATATCAGAATCGCACTGTTATTGTACTCAGGAACATAAAAAAATTAAAGATCTTCACTACAACGATATTCTGAAGTTCCTCGGAAAACGATCGGATTGCAAGGAGTGCGTTGCTGGAAAAACGGCCGTTTTCCATACCTTCTCCACTTTCAATATATGGGGTGTCAAACAAAAGCTAGTGATGAGTAGAATTCAATAAAAGTGCATTCAGGCAGCTTTGCGATAACTCCAATTGCAGTTTTTTTGCGTGGTTGGGATACTTTTGGTTCGGAAACCATACAGCTGTCAAATCATCGGAAACAGGAGTCGGAATTGCCTGAATATCAAAGTCACGCTAATATTCTACTCAGGAACATGAAAAATTCAAGATCTTCACCACAACGATATTCTGGAGTTCCTCGGGAAACGATCGGATTACAAGGAGTGCGTTGCTGGAAAAACAGCCGTTTTTCATACTTTCTCCAATTTCAATATACGGGGTGTCAAACGAAAGCTAGTGATGAGTAGAATTCAATAAAAGTGCATTCAGGCAGCTTTGCGATAACTCCAATTGCAGTTTTTTTGCGTGGTTGGGATACTTTTGATTCGGAAACCATACAGCTGTCAAATCATCGGGAACGGGAGTCAGAAGTGCTTGAATATCAAAATCGTGCTGTTATTGTACTCAGGAACATGAAAAAATTAAAGATCTTCACAACAACGATATTCTGGAAGTCCCCGGAAAACGATCGGATTAAAAGGAGTGCGTTGCTGGGAAAACGGCCGTTTTTCATACGTTCTCCAATTTCAATATATGGGGTGTCAAACGAAAGCTAGTGATGAGTAAAATTCAATAAAAGTGCATCCAGGCAGCTTCGCGATACCTGCAATTGCAGTTTTTTGCGTGGTTGGGATACTTTTGATTCCGAAACCATACAGATGGAAAATTATCGGAAACGGGAGTCAGAAGTGCCTGAATATCAAAATCGCGCTGCTGTTGTAGTCAGGGACATAAAAAAATTAAAGATCTTCACTACAACGATATTCTGGAGTTCCTCGGAAAACGATCGGATTACAAGGAACCCGTTTCTCGAATAACGGCCGTTATTTTACTTTTCCCAATTTCAATAAATGGGATGTCAAGCGAAAGCTAGTGATGAGTAGACTTCAATGAAATTGCATTCAGGCAGCTTCGCGATACCTGCAATTTCAGTTTTTTGTGTGGTTGGGATACTTTTGATTGCGAAACCATACAGCTGTAAAATCATCGGAAACAGGAGTCGGAATTGCCTGAATATCGAAATCGCGCTATTACTTTACTCAGGAACATGAAAAAATTAAAGATCTTCACTGCAACGATATTCTGGAGTTCCTCGGAAAACGATCGGATTACAAGGAGTGCGTTGCTGGACAAACGGCCGTTTTTCATACTTACTCCAATTTCAATATATGGGGTGTCAAACAAAAGCTAGTGATGAGTAGAATTCAATAAAAGTGCATTCAGGCTGCTTCGCGTTACCTGCAATTGCAGTTTTTTGCGTGGTTGGGATACTTTTGATTCTGAAACCATACAGGTGCAAAATCATCGGAAACGGGAGTCGGAAGTGCCTGAATATCAAAATCGCGCTGTTATTGTACTCAGGAACATAAAAAATTAAAGGTCTTCACTACAACGATATTCTGGAGTTCCTCGGAAAACGATCGGATTAAAAGGAGTGCGTTGCTGGAAAAACGGCCGTTTTTCATACTTTCTCCAATTTCAATATATGGGGTGTCAAACGATAGCTAGTGATGAGTAGAATTCAATAAAAGTGCATTCAGGCAGCTTCGCGATACCCGCAATTGCAGGTTTTTGCGTGGTTGGGATACTTTTGATTCTGAAACCATACAGCTGTAAAATCATCGGAAACGGGAGTCGGAAGTGCCTGAATATCGAAATCGCGCTGTTATTGGACTCAGGAACATAAAAAAATTAAAGATCTTCACTACAACGATATTCTGGAGTTCCTCGGAAAAGATTCGATTGCAAGGAGTGCGTTGCTGGAAAAACGGCCGTTTTCCATACTTTCTCCAATTTCAATATATGGGGTGTCAAACGAAAGCTAGTGATGAGTAGAATTCAATAAAAGTGCATTCAGGCAGCTTCCCGATAGCTGCAATTGCAGGTTTTTGCGTGGTTGGGATACTTTTGATTCCGAAACCATACAGCTGTAAAATCATCGGAAACGGGAGTCGGAAGTGCCTGAATATCAAAATCGCGCTGTTATTGTACTCAGGAACATAAAAAAATTAAAGATCTTCACCACAACGATATTCTGGAGTTCCTCGGAAAACGATCGGATTGCAAGGAGTACGTTGCTGGAAAAACGGCCTTTTTTCAGACCTTCTCCAATTTCAATAAATGGGGTGTCAAACGAAAGCTAGTGATGAGTAGAATTCAATAAAAGATCATTTAGGCAGCTTCGCAATACCTGAATTGCAGTTTTTTGCGTGGTTGGGATACTTTTGATTGCGAAACCATACAGCTGTAAAATCATCGGAAACGGGAGTCGGAAGTGCCTGAATATCAAAATCGCTCTGTTATTGTACTCAGGAACATAAAAAATTAAAAATCTTCACTACAACGATATTCTGGAGTTCCTCGGGAAACGATCGGATTGCAGGAGTGCGTTGCTGGAATAACGGCCGTTCTTCATACTTTCTGCGATTTCAATATATGGGGTGTCAAACGAAAGCTAGTGATGAGTAGAATTCAATAAAAGTGCATTCAGGCAGCTTTGCGATACCTGCAATTCCAGTTTTTTGCATGGTTGAGAACTTTTCATTCCAAAACCATACAGCTGTAAAATCATCGGAAACGGGTGTCGGAAGTACCTGAATATCAAAATCGCGGTGTTATTGTACTCAGGAACATAAAAAAATTTAAGATCTTTACTACAACGATATTCTGGAATTCCTCGGAAAACAATCGGATTACAAGGAGTGCGTTGCTGGAAAAACGGCCGTTTTTCATTCTTTCTCCAATTTCAATATATGGGGTCTCAAACGAGAGCTAGTTATGAGTAGAATTCAATGAAATTGCATTCAGGCAGCTTCGCGATACCTGCAATTGCAATTTTTTGTGTGGCTGGGATACTTTTGATTGCGGAACCATACAGCTGTAAAATCATCGGAAACGGGAGTCGGAAGTGCCTGAATTTCAAAATTGCGCTGTTCTTGCACTCAGGAACATAAAAAATTTAATGGACTTCACTAAAACGATATTCTGGAGTTCCTCGGAAAACGATCGGATTGCAAGGAGTGCGTTGCTGGCAAAATGGCCGTTCTTCATAATTTCTCGAATTTCAATATATGGGGTGTCAACCGAAATCTAGTGATGAGTAGAATTCAATAAAAGTGCATTCAGGCAGCTTCGCGATACCTGCAATTGCAGTTTTTTGCGTGGTTGGGATACTTTTGATTCCGAAACCATCCAGCTGTAAAATCATCGGAAACGGGAGTCGGAAGTGCCTGAATATCAAAATCGCGCTGTTATTGTACTCAGGAACATGAAAAAAAATACCCGTTGGCGGCACCAGCCGGAAAGGTAAATTTCTCGTATGTAGCGTAAAGTTTCGAAAAAGAATTTGGCTTACCTACTACTAAACTTCTTTCTGCAATTTTTGTAGTACCACATGGGTATTTATTAACATAAAAAAAATCTGGCCACGTTCGTTTATGGAAACCTTTTATCGGGGCGCAAATATTTTGCTAATTAAATTGAGCTGCATGCGTATGGATTACATATTGCTGTAAACATATAAATACCGGTTTCGCCCTTCTCGCATCTGCTGTTTACACAGTTCACAGTGGTAACCACACAAAGGCTTAAATAGCTCGAATAGTTAATTTCAAAAGATTTCCATAAAAGTTTAATCAGCACTTGCATTGCCATTAATATATACATTTCAATTTTATTCTGAACTGTGAGGGCCGTCATTTCGATTTTTATTGAAATCGGCTGCTAAAAATTTTAAGCTGTAAATTTTCGACTGTTTTATTTGTCATTCGATTTGCATAATCAAATTAAATTAACTTGCCTTAATAACTTATAATTTCAAGTTTCAACGGAATCTGTTGAGAATCTTGGCTGCTAAAGGGCTACAGAAATAAAAACAAGTTGGGTAGACAGACCTATGCTCATGTCAGAAGGGTTTTGTACTCAACTTACAAAATGCAGTATCCAGTAACGAATAAAATCAAGAAACATGTCATGTTCGAGGATCATACTTTTATTAGAAGAGTCGAAAGAATTTTGACTTCTGAGGTATTTGTTATAGTTATACCCACAAATATCTCCCTTGATAATAATTTCAGATTTTTTAAGATCACGGGTGTCCATTCGCGAGGGAGGAAACACATTTTTCATGTATTCCCCCCCACCTATGCCCCCACAGAAGCAAAAACTGTCAGTTTAAGAACTGTTTTGAAAAGCTCTCATAGAGAACTTTCAGTTGATACTCATATCGACTACCTTTCATGAAATTTTTTTCAGGGGCCACTCCTCTGTACTGTAATCATCGATTCATGGCCTGTTTTTTAGAATCTTAGAATGGTTACAAAGCCCTTTTGCTAGGAGCTCTCTCCTGCCTTTCCGACTTGTTTCAATTGTATATACTCATCTTCATGATACCTACCATTCCTGAAATTTTCATGCAAATCCTAGCAAAGCTGTAGTTTCTAAGTCGGTAAAAAGCGCATATGGCTCCATAGCCATACGAGGTGTGTTCAAAAAGTATCGCGAATTTTGAATTTTCGCGGGTTACGTATATTCGAATTTCGATTTTTTTGTGGCGTTATGTTGGTACTCATGTCTGGCACTTATGCCGACAAGCTCGGCCATTTTGAATGTTCACTTAATTGGTGATAGCTGCTTTACTTGCACGTGTTTTCAATCGTCTTCGATTTTTACTTATTCAGAAAGATGGATCAAAGAACGTGTATCAAATTTTGTGTGAAAAACGAAATTAAGTGCGCGGATGCATTCCGAATGTTGACTGTGGCATACGGAGAAGATATCTTGGACCGAAGCAACGGTTATCGGTGGTACAAAATGTTTTTAGAAGGCCGAGAAATGTGAACGACGAAGAGCGTGCCGGACGCCCGAGCACTTCAACAACAGACGAAAAAATTAATGAAGTGGAGAAAATGGTATTGGCCAATCGTCGAATCACCATTAGAGAAGTTGCTGAGGACCTAAACATATCGATTGGCTCGTGCCATTCGATTTTTATCAACGATTTGGGCATGAGACGCGTCGCCGCGAAATTCGTACCAAAATTGCTCAATTGCGACCAAAAACAGCAACGCATGAACATTGCTAATGAGATGTTAAACTCTGTCCGCGACGAACCAAATTTGCTCCAGAGGGTCATAACTGGTGACGAATCGTGGGTTTATGGTTATGACGTGGAAACCAAAGCTCAATCATCTCAATGGAAGCTGCCGCATGAACCAAGACCGAAAAAAGCGCGCCAAGTTCGGTCGAATGTGAAAGTTTTGCTGACAGTTTTCTTCGATTGCAGGGGCGTGGTGCATCATGAGTTCTTGCCACAGGGAAGAACGGTCAATAAGGAACATTACCTGCAA
The DNA here is from genome assembly GCA_963969285.1 of Odontomyia ornata. Lineage (NCBI taxonomy): Eukaryota > Metazoa > Arthropoda > Insecta > Diptera > Stratiomyidae > Odontomyia > Odontomyia ornata. The sequence continues at coordinate 245,013,708 of OZ017738.1, forward strand.
GTTATGCGCAATTTGCACGAAGCAATCCGCCAGAAACGCCCGGATTTGTGGGAGAACAAAAATTGGCTTTTGCACCACGATAACGCCCCTGCTCACATATCGTTGCTTGTGCGCGACTTTTTGGCCAAAAACAACATACTAATGATGCCGCAGCCACCGTATTCCCCAAATCTGGCCCCCTGTGACTTTTTCTTGTTTCCTAAGCTGAAGAGGCCCATGAAAGGACGACGTTACGCTACGCTTGACGAGATAAGGACGGCATCGAAGGAGGAGCTGAACAAGATTTAAAAAAATGATTTTTTGAAGTGCTTCGAAGATTGAAAAAACCGTTGGCACAAGTGTATAATATCTCATGGGGATTACTTTGAAAGGGACAAAATAGATATTCATGAATAAATAAATAATTTTTGAAAAAAAACCAAATTCGCGATATTTTTTGAACACACCTCGTATGTTTCCATAGTAATACAGGGCATATTGTTCCATAGTAATGCAGGAAAATTCAAGTCGCTATAACTTCGTTAAATATTATTGGATCTTTATGAAACTTTCAGGGAAGGTCAATCTTGTAAAATGTCATCTGTGTGCTAAATTTTATTGAATTTGAGGGTACCGTCTAGATTTTATTCAAGAAAACATAAAATCGATAAATCATACTATTACTAACAAAGTTGAGTGAATTTCGACTTCTCATGTATTTGTTGTTGTTGTACTCATTAAGGCCTACATCCATGATTTTTTTCAGATTTTTCGGATGGAAGGTGTCCAATCGCGAGGGGGGGGTACGCGAAAAGTTCGTACATTTCCCCTTCCCCTGCCCCCCTCGGTACTCATAAGGCAATTTTAAGACTTGTTTTGAAAAGATGTCATTGAGACCTTTCCAATTACACCCTACTCGACTACCAATGGTGAAAATTTTTTTTTGGGGGGTCACTTCCCTATATGGGGAGACCCCCCTTAAACCCCTTTGAAAATTTTTTCCACCATTGAACTTTCAAGAGGTCACCACTTCTGACCTTTTCACAAAGTTTCATGGCTGTGGCTTCTATAGTTTCGGAGAAAAAGTGCTGTGACATACAGACGGACGGACGGACGGACGGACGGACGGACGGACGGACGGACGGACGGACGGACAGACGGACACAGGTCGTGATTGCAATAGGGTTTTGTATTTTAGTACAAAACCCTAAAAAATGTATGCCATCCGCCTGTATGGGGAGACCCGCCTGTATGGGGAGACCCCCCTTAAATACCTTAAAATATTTTCTTGCACTGCAAATTTCAAGAGGCACCACTTTTGACCTACGTAGAAAATTTCCTCATTCTAGCTCATGTGGTTTGCGAGAAAACTTGTTATGACGCACGAACAAACGGGCGGAGGGACGGACAGACAGACAAGTCACGATTTTATAATTGTTTAGGGTATTGTTAAAAATATTAAACAATATCTTAAAAATGATCTGGTTTATACGTTCTTTCAAGTAAAGTCATTTAAAATGTTTGAATGAAAAATATTCATTATTTCAGTTGGCACTAAAATAGCGAATTGCGCTTACCTTCAGACCTTTGGGGGCCGCCATTTTGAATGCATGTATTTGATTTTGGATTATTTCAAATCTTTGTATGCTAGGACCTCATAAATCAATGTACTATCTCGTTCAAATAGGAGTTCCACTCTAAACAGGGCAAAATAATTCAATTTTTAAAGGAAATCGCAGTTAAAAATATTAGGCTTTAAATTTTTGACTTTTTTATTTTTCATTCAATTTTAATAATTTCCTGCAAAATACAAGAACATAGTAGAGGGATTCATAATCTCAAGTTTCATCAAAATCCGTTGGAAAATGAGACCGCTAGAGGGCCACAAAAACATGAAAAAAACGCATATTTAAACGGCCGCCATTTTGAAATTTTCACATGCATGATCACCAAAATATCAAAGACTGTAGGTGTAAGTAATGTTTATCTTGAAACCACGTTTCGTATAGGTCGGATCAAAATTGCAACTTTTAAAAGCCTTTGAAGTTTCGACCTTCAACTGGCCGCCATTTTGTTTTTTGCAACATGACCTCCAGTTTTTTTACGTAGATACTTTAGATACTTATAATTTCTATCAAACTACCGAATTTCATGAAAATCTGTTGAAAGCTTTGACCACTATTGCAACAACAAAATTTTGCACGTTATACGACCTTTGAGCGGCCGCCATTTTGTTTCTGCCGTACCGACTTTGGAATTTTTTATTGTGAGATTCATCACATACATCAATGATCCTTTGTACCAAATTTCACCCAAATCGGAGCTACACTTTGGTCAGAACAGAAATCGCGATTTTTCGTCTTAAATGGCCGCCATTTTGTTTTTGCCCGGCCGATATAGCTGGTTCACGAACCGAGATAATTACCCAATACACCATTCCTGAAAATTTGGTGAAAATCGAAGCAAAATTGCAACCTCTAGCGTGGTCACAAATTTCGTTATATCCCATATATATATATATATATATATATATATATATATATATATATATATATATATATATATATATATATATATGTATATATATATATATATATATATATATATATATATATATATATATATATATATATATATATATATATATATATATATATATATGATGCTCTCCGCAATAGGTAAATTTCTCGCGAGAAATTTACCTAAAATTAAAGATCTTCACTGCAACGATATTCTGGAGTTCCTCGGAAGACGATCGGATTGCAAGGAGTGCGTTGCTGGAAAAATGGCCGTTGTTCATAACTTCTCCGATTTCAATATTTGGGGTGTCAAACGAAAGCTAGTGATGAGTAGAATTCAATAAAAGTGCATTCAGGCAGCTTCGTGATACCTGCAATTGCAGTTTTTTGCGTGGTTGGGATACTTTTGATTCCGAAACCATACAGCTGTAAAATCATCGGAAACGGGAGTCGGAAGTTCCTGAATATCAAAATCGCGCTGTTATAGTACTCAGAAACATAAAAAATTAAAGATCTTCACTACAACGATATTCTGGAGTTCCTCGGAAAACGATCGGATTGCAAGGAGTGCGTTGCTGGAAAAATGGCCGTTTTTCATACTTTCTCCAATTTCAATATATGGGGTGTCAAACGAAAGCTAGTGATGAGTAGAATTCAATAAAAGTGCATTCAGGCAGCTTCGTGATACCTGCAATTGCAGTTTTTTGCGTGGTTGGGATACTTTTGATTCCGAAACCATACAGCTGTCAAATCATCGGAAACGGAGGCGGAAGTGCCTGAATATCAAAATCGCGCTGTTATTGTACTCAGGAACATAAAAAATTAAAGATCTTTACTACAACGATATTCTGGAGTTCCTCGGAAAACGATCGGATTAAGAGGAATGCGTTGCTGGAAAAATGGCCGTTGTTCATACTTTCTCCAAATTCAATATATGGGGTGTCAAACGAAAGCTAGTGATGAGTAGAATTCAATAAAAGTGCATTCAGGCAGCTTGGCGATACCTGCAATTGCAGTTTTTTGCGTGGGTGGGATACTTTTGATTCCGAAACCATACAGCTGTAAAATCATCGGAAACGGGAGTCGAAAGTGCCTGAATATCAAAATCGCGCTGTTGTTGTACTCAGGAACATAAAAAAATTAAAGATCTTCACTACCACGATATTCTGGAGTTCCTCGGAAAACGATCGGATTAAAAGGGGTGCGTTGCTGGAATAACGGCCGTTTTTATAGTTTCTCCAATTTCAATATATGGGGTGTCAAACGAAAGCTAGTGATGAGTAGAATTCAATAAAAGTGCATTCAGGCAGCTTCGCAATACCTGCAGTTGCAGTTTTTTGCGGGGTTGGGATACTTTTGATTCCGAAACCATACGGGTATAAAATCATCGGAAACGGGAGTCGGAAGTGCCTGAATATCAAAATCGCGTGTTATTGTACTCAGGAACATGAAAAAATTAAAGATCTTCACAACAACGATATTCTGGAGTTCCTCGGAAAACGATCGGATTAAATGGAGTGCGTTGCTAGGAAAACGGCCGTTGTTCATACTTTCTCCAATTTCAATATATGTGGTGTCAAACGAAAGCTAGTAATGAGTAGAATTCAATAAAAGTGCATTCAGGCAGCTTCGTGATACCTGCAATTGCAGTTTTTTGCGTTGTTGGGATACTTTTGATACCGAAACCATACAGCTGTAAAATCATCGGAAACGGGAGTCGGAAGTGCCTGAATATCAAAATCGCGCTGTTATTGTACTCAGGAACATAATAAAATTAAAGATCGACACCACAACCATATTCTGGAGTTCCTCCGAAAACGATCGGATTGCAAGGAGTGCGTTGCTGGAAAAACGACCGTTTTTCATACTTTCTCCAATTTCAATATATGGGGTGTCAAACGAAAGCTAGTGATGAGTAGAATTCAATAAAAGTGCATTCAGGCAGCTTGGCGATACCTGCAATTGCAGTTTTTTGCGTGGGTGGGATACTTTTGATTCCGAAACCATACAGCTGTAAAATCATCGGAAACGGGAGTCGAAAGTGCCTGAATATCAAAATCGCGCTGTTGTTTTACTCAGGAACATAAAAAAATCAAAGATCTTCACTACCACGATATTCTGGAGTTCCTCGGAAAACGATCGGATTAAAAGGGGTGCGTTGCTGGAATAACGGCCGTTTTTCATAGTTTCTCCAATTTCAATATATGGCGTGTCAAACGAAAGCTAGTGATGAGTAGAATTCAATAAAAGTGCATTCAGGCAGCTTCGCAATACCTGCAATTGCAGTTTTTTGCGGGGTTGGGGAAATTTTGATTCCGAAACCATACAGGTATAAAAACATCGGAATAGGGAGTCGGAAGTGCCTGAATATCAAAATCGCGTTTTATTGTACTCAGGAACATAAAAAAATTAAAGATCTTCACTACAACGATCTTCTGGAGTTCCTCGGAAAACGATCGGATTAAATGGAGTGCGTTGCTGGGAAAACGGCCGTTGTTCATACTTTCTCCAATTTCAATATATGTGGTGTCAAACGAAAGCTAGTGATGAGTAGAATTCAATAAAAGTGCATTCAGGCAGCTTCGCAATACCTGCAATTGCAGTTTTTTGCTTGGTTGGGATACTTTTGATCTTGAAACTATACATCTGTAAAATCATCGGAAACGAGAGTCAAAAGTGCCTGAATATCAAAATCGCGCTGTTATTGTACTCAGGAATAAAAAAAATTAAAGATCGTCACTACAACCATATTCTGGAGTTCCTCGGAAAACGATCGGATTGCAAGGAGTGCGTTGCTGGAAAAGCGGCCGTTCTTCATACTTTCTCCGATTTTAATATATGGGGTGTCAAACGAAAGCTAGTGATGATTAAATTTCAATAAAAGTGCATTCAGGCAGCTTCGCGATACCTGCAATTGCAGTTTTTTGCGTGGTTGGGATATTTTTGATTCCGAAAGCATACAGCTATAAAATCATCGGAAACGGGAGGTGGGAGTGCCTGAATATCAAAATCGCGCTGTTATTGTACTCAGGAACATAAAAAGTTAAGGATCTTCACTACAACGATATTCTGGAGTTCCTCGGAAAACGATCGGATTGCAAGGAGTGCGTTGCTGGAAAAATGGCCGTTCTTCATACTTTCTCCAATTTCAATATATGGGGTGTCAAACGAAAGCTAGTGATGAGTAGAATTCAATAAAAATGCATTCAGGCAGCTTCGCGATACCTGCAATTGCAGTTTTTTGCGTGGTTGGGATACTTTTGATTCCGAAACCATACAGCTGTAAAATCATCGGAAACGGGAGTCGGAAGTGCCTGAATATCAAAATCGTGCTGTCATTGTACTCAGCAACATAAAAAATTAAAAATCTTCACTACAACGATATTCTGGAGTTCCTCGGAAAACGATCGGATTCCAAGGAGTGCGTTGCTGGAAAAACGGCCGTTGTTCATACTTTCTCCGATTTTAATATATGGGGTGTCAAACGAAAGCTAGTGATGATTAAATTTCAATAAAAGTGCATTCAGGCAGCTTCGCGATACCTGCAATTGCAGTTTTTTGCGTGGTTGGGATACTTTTGATTCCGAAACCATACAGCTGTTAAATCATCGGAAACGGGAGTCGAAAGTGCCTGAATATCAAAATCGCGCTGTTGTTGTACTCAGGAATATAAAAAAATTAAAGATCTTCACTACAACGATATTCAGGAGTTCCTCGGAAAACGATCGGATTAAAGGAGTGCGTTGCTGGGAAAACGGCCGTTTTTCATACTTTATCCAATTTCAATATATGGGGTGTCAAACGAAAGCTAGTGATGAGTAGAATTCAATGAAAGTGCATTCAGGCAGCTTCGCGATCCCTGCAATTGCAGTTGTTTGCGTGGTTGGGACACTTTTGATTCCGAAACCATACAGCTGTAAAATCATCGGAAACGGGAGTCGGAAGTGCCTGAATATCAGAATCGCGCTGTTATTGTACTCAGGAACATAAAAAAGTTAAAGATCTTCGCTAAACGATATTCTGGAGTTCCTCGGAAAACGATCGGATTGCAAGGAGTGCGTTGCTGGAACAATGGCCGTTTTTCATACTTTCTCCAATTTCAATATATGGGGTGTCAAACGAACGCTAGTGATGAGTAGAATTCAATAAAAGTGCATTCAGGCAGCTTCGCGATATCTGCAATTGCATTTTTCGCGTGGTTGGGATACTTTTGATTCCGAAACCATACAGCTGTAAAATCATCGGAAACGGAGGCGGAAGTGCCTGAATACCAAAATCGCATTGTTATTGTAATCAGGAACATAAAAACATTAAAGATCTTCACTACAACGATATTCTGGAGTTCCTCGGAAAACGATCGGATTAAGAGGAGTGCGTGGCTGAAAAAGTGGCCGTTGTTCATACTTTCTCCAATTTCAATATATGGGGTGTCAAGCGAAAGCTAGTGATGAGTAGAATTCAATAAAAGTGCATTCAGGCAGCTTCACGATAGCTGCAATTGCAGTTTTTTGCGTGGGTGGGATACTTTTGATTCCGAAACCATACAGCTGTAAAATCATCGGAAACGGGAGTCGGAAGTGCCTGAATATCAAAATCGCGCTGTCATTGTACTCAGGAACATAAAAAATCAAAGATCTTCACTACAACGATATTCTGGAGTTCCTCGGAAAACGATCGGATTGCAAGGAGTGCGTTGATGGAAAAACGGCCGTTTTTCATACTTTCTTCAATTTCAATATATAGGGTATCAAAGGAAAGCTAGTGATTAGTAGAATTCAATGAAAGTGCATTCAGGCAGCTTCGCGATAGCTGCAATTGCAGTTGTTTGCGTGGTTGGGATACTTTTGATTCCGAAACCATACAGCTATAAAATCATCGGAAACGGGAGTCGCAAGTGCCTGAATATCAAAATCACGCTGTTATAGTACTCAGGAACATAAAAAAATTAAAGATCTTCACTACAACAATATTCTGGAGTTCCTCGGAAAACGATCGGATTGCAAGGAGTGGGATGCTGGAAAAATGGCCGTTTTCATACTTTCTCCAATTTCAATATATGAGGTGTCAAACGAAAGCTAGTGATGAGTAGAATTCATTAAAAGTGCATTCAGGCAGCTTCGCGATACCTGCAATTGCATTTTTTTGCGTGGTTGGGATATTTTTGATTCCGAAACCATACAGCTATAAAATCATCGGAAACGGGAGTCGGAAGTGCCTGAATATCAAAATCACGCTGTTATAGTTCTCAGGAACATAAAAATCTAAAGATCTTCGCTAAACGATATTCTGGAGTTCTTCGGAAAACGATCGGATTGCAAGGAGTGCGTTGATGGAAAAACGGCCGTTTTTCATACTTTCTTCAATTTCAATATATAGGGTATCAAAGGAAAGCTAGTGATTAGTAGAATTCAATGAAAGTGCATTCAGGCAGCTTCGCGATAGCTGCAATTGCAGTTGTTTGCGTGGTTGGGATACTTTTGATTCCGAAACCATACAGGTATAAAATCATCGGAAACGGTAGTCGGAAGTACCTGAATATAAAAATCGCGCTGTTATTGCACTCAGGAACATAAAAAAATTAAAGATCTTCACTACCACAATATTCTGGAGTTCCTCGGAACACGATCGGATTGCAAAGAGTGCGATGCTGGAAAAATGGCCGTTTTCATACTTTCTCCAATTTCAATATATGAGGTGTCAAACGAAAGCTAGTGATGAGTAGAATTCAATAAAAGTGCACTCAGGCAGCTTCGCGATACCTGCAATTGCAGTTTTTTGCGTGGTTGGGATACTTTTGATTCCGAAACCATACAGGTATAAAATCATCGAAAACGGAGGCGGAAGTGCCTGAATATCAAAATCGCGCTGTTATTGTAGTCAGGAATATAGAAAAATTAAAGGTCTTCACTACAACGATATTCTGGAGTTCCTCGGAAAACGATCGGAATAAGAGGAGTGCGTTGCTGGAAAAACGGCCGTTTTTCATACTTTCTCCAATTTCAAAATACGGGGTGTCAAACGTAAGCTAGTGATGAGTAGAATTCAATAAAAGTGCATTCAGGCAGCTTCGCGATACCTGCAATTGCAGTTTTTTGCGTGGTTGGGATACTTTTGATTCCGAAACCATACAGGTATAAAATCATCGGAAAAAGGAGTCGGAAGTGCCTGAATATCGAAATCGCGCTTTTATTGTACTCAGGAACATAAAAAAATTAAAGATCTTCACTACAACGATATTCTGGAGTTGTTCGGAAAACGATCGGATTGCAAGGAGTGCGTCGCTGGAAAAACGGCCGTTGTTCATACTTTCTCCAATTTCAATATATGGTGTGTCGAACAAAAGCTAATGATGAGTAGAATTCAATAAAAGTGTATTCAGGCAGCTTCGCGATACCTGCAATTGCAGTTTTTTGCGTGGTTGGGATACTTTTGATTCCGAAAGCTTACAGCTATAAAATCACCGAAAACGGGAGTCGGGAGTGCCTGAATATCAAAATCGCGCTGTTATTTTACTCAGGAACATGAAAAAATTAAAGATCTTCACTACAACGATATTCTGGAGTTGTTCGGAAAACGATCGGATTGCAAGGAGTGCGTTGCTGGAAAAACGGCCGTTTTTCATACTTTCTCCAATTTCAATATATGGGGTGTCAAACGAAAGCTAGTGATGCGTAGAATTCAATAAATGTGCATTCAGACAGCTTTGCGATAGCTGCAATTGCAGTTTTTTGCGTGGTTGGGATACATTTGATTCCGAAACCATACAGCTGTAAAATCATCGCAAACGGGAGTCGGAAGTGCCTGAATATCAAAATGGCGCTGTCATTGTACTCAGCAACATAAAAAATTAAAAATCTTCACTACAACGATATTCTGGAGTTCCTCGGAAAACGATCGGATTGTAAGGAGTGCGTTGCTGGAAAAACGGCCGTTTTCCATACTTTCTCCGATTTCAATATATGGGGTGTCAAACGAAAGTTAGTGATGAGTAGAATTCAATAAAAGTGCATTCAGGCAGCTTCGCGATACCTGCAATTGCAGTTTTTTGCGTGGTTGCGATACTTTTGATTCCCAAACCATACAGCTATAAAATCATCGGAAAAGGGAGTCGGAAGTGCCTGAATATCAAAATCACACTATTTTTGTACTCAGGAATATAAAAAAATTAAAGATCTTCACTACAACGATATCCTGGAGTTCTTCGGAGAACGATCGGATTCCAAGGAGTGCGTTGCTGGACAAACGGCCGTTTTTTCATACTTTCTCCAATTTCAATATATAGGGTGTCAAACGAAAGCTAGTGATGAGTACAATTCAATGAAAGTGCATTCAGGTAGCTTCGCGATACCTGCAATTACAGTTTTTTGTGTGGTTGGGATACTTTTGATTCCGAAACCATACAGCTATAAAATCATCGGAAACGGGAGTCGCAAGTGCCTGAATATCAAAATCGCACTGTTATTGTACTCAGGAACATAAAAAAATTAAAGATCTTCACTACAACGATATTCTGAAGTTCCTCGGAAAACGATCGGATTGCAAGGAGTGCGTTGCTGGAAAAATGGCCGTTTTTCATACTATCTCCAATTTCAATATATGGGGTGTCAAACAAAAGCTAGTGATGAGTAGAATTCAATAAAAGTGCATTCAGGCAGCTTCGCGGTACCTGCAATTGCAGTTTTTGAGTGGTTCGGATACTTTTGATTCCGAAACCATACAGCTGTAAGATCATCGGAAACGGGAGTTGGAAGTGCCTGAATATCAAAATCGCGCTGTTATTGTACTCAGGAACATAAAAAAATTTAAGATTAACACTACAACGATATTCTGGAGTTCCTTGGAACACGATCGGATTCCAATGAATGCGTTGCTGGAAAAACTGCCGTTTTTCTATACTAACTCCAATTTCAATATAAGGGGTGTCAAACGAAAGCTAGGGATGAGTAGTATTCAATAAAAGTGCATTCAGGCAGCTTCGCGATACCTGCAATTGCAGCTTTTTGCGTGGTTGGGATACTTTTGATTCCGAAACCATACAGGTATAAAATCATCGGAAACGGGAGACGGAAGTACCTGAATATCAAAATCGCGCTGTTATTGCACTCAGGAACATAAAAAAATTAAAGATCTTCACTACAACAATATTCTGGAGTTCCTCGGAAACGATCGGATTGCAAGGAGTGGGATGCTGGAAAAATGGCCGTCTTCATACTTTCTCCAATTTCAATATATGAGGTGTCAAACGAAAGCTAGTGATGAGTAGAATTCAATAAAAGTGCATTCAGGCAGCTTCGCGATACCTGCAATTGCATTTTTTTGCGTGGTTGGGATATTTTTGATTCCGAAACCATACAGCTATAAAATCATCGGAAACGGGAGTCGGAAGTGCCTGAATATCAAAATCACGCTGTTATAGTTCTCAGGAACATAAAAAATTAAAGATCTTCGCTAAACGATATTCTGGAGTTCTTCGGAAAACGATCGGATTGCAAGGAGTGCGTTGATGGAAAAACGGCCGTTTTTCATACTTTCTCCAATTTCAATATATAGGGTGTCAAACGAAAGCTAGTGATGAGTAGAATTCAATAAAAGTGCATTCAGGCAGCTTCGCGATACCTGCAATTGCAGTTTTTTGCGTGGTTGGGAAACTGTTGATTCCGAAACCATACAGCTATAAAATCATCGGAAACGGGAGTCGGAAGTACCTGAATATCAAAATCGCGCTGTTATTGCACTCAGGAACATGAAAAAATTAAAGATCTTCTCTGCAACAATATTCTGGAGTTCCTCGGAAAACGATCGGATTGCAAGGAGTGGGATGCTGGAAAAATGGCCGTCTTCATACTTTCTCCAATTTCAATATATGAGGTGTCAAACGAAAGCTAGTGATGAGTAGAATTCAATAAAAGTGCATTCAGGCAGCTTCGCGATACCTGCAATTGCATTTTTTTGCGTGGTTGGGATATTTTTGATTCCGAAACCATACAGCTATAAAATCATCGGAAACGGGAGTCGGAAGTGCCTGAATATCAAAATCACGCTGTTATAGTTCTCAGGAACATAAAAAATTAAAGATCTTCGCTAAACGATATTCTGGAGTTCTTCGGAAAACGATCGGATTGCAAGGAGTGCGTTGATGGAAAAACGGCCGTTTTTCATACTTTCTTCAATTTCAATATATAGGGTATCAAAGGAAAGCTAGTGATGAGTAGAATTCAATGAAAGTGCATTCAGGCAGCTTCGCGATACCTGCAATTGCAGTTTTTTGCGTGGTTGGGATACGTTTGATTCCGAAACCATACAGGTATAAAATCATCGGAAACGGTAGTCGGAAGTACCTGAATATCAAAATCGCGCTGTTATTGCACTCAGGAACATAAAAAAATTAAAGATCTTCACTACAACAATATTCTGGAGTTCCTCGGAAAACGATCGGATTGCAAAGAGTGCGATGCTGGAAAAATGGCCGTTTTCATACTTTCTCCAATTTCAATATATGAGGTGTCAAACGAAAGCTAGTGATGAGTAGAATTCAATAAAAGTGCATTCAGGCAGCTTCGCGATACCTGCAATTGCAGTTTTTTGCGTGGTTGGGATACTTTTGATTCCGAAACCATACAGGTATAAAATCATCGAAAACGGAGGCGGAAGTGCCTGAATATCAAAATCGCGCTGTTATTGTAGTCAGGAATATAAAAAAATTAAAGATCTTCACTACAACGATATTCTGGAGTTCCTCGGAAAACGATCGGAATAAGAGGAGTGCGTTGCTGGAAAAACGGCCGTTTTTCATACTTTCTCCAATTTCAAAATACGGGGTGTCAAACGTAAGCTAGTGATGAGTAGAATTCAATAAAAGTGCATTCAGGCAGCTTCGCGATACCTGCAATTGCAGTTTTTTGCCTGGTTGGGATTTTTTTGATTCCGAAACCATACAGGTATAAAATCATCGGAAAAAGGAGTCGGAAGTGCCTGAATATCGAAATCGCGCTTTTATTGTACTCAGGAACATAAAAATATTAAAGATCTTCACTACAACGATATTCTGGAGTTGTTCGGAAAACGATCGGATTGCAAGGAGTGCGTCGCTGGAAAAACGGCCGTTGTTCATACTTTCTCCAATTTCAATATATGGTGTGTCGAACAAAAGCTAATGATGAGTAGAATTCAATAAAAGTGTAGTCAGGCAGCTTCGCGATACCTGCAATTGCAGTTTTTTGCGTGGTTGGGATACTTTTGATTCCGAAACCATACAGGTATAAAATCATCGGAAACGGGAGTCGCAAGTGCCTGAATATCAAAATCGCGCTGTTATTGCACTCAGGAACATAAAAAAATTAAAGATCTTCACTACAACAATATTCTGGAGTTCCTCGGAAAACGATCGGATTGCAAAGAGTGCGATGCTGGAAAAATGGCCGTTTTCATACTTTCTCCAATTTCAATATATGGGGTGTCAAACGAAAGCTAGTGATGAGTAGAATTCAATAAAAGTGTAGTCAGGCAGCTTCGCGATAGCTGCAATTGCAGTTTTTTGCGTGGTTGGGATACTTTTGATTCCGAAACCATACAGCTATAAAATCATCGGAAACGGGAGTCGCAAGTGCCTGAATATCAAAATTGCACTGTTATTGTACTCAGGAACATAAAAAAATTAAAGATCTTCACTACAACGATATTCTGAAGTTCCTCGGAAAACGATCGGATTGCAAGGAGTGCATTGCTGGAAAAACTGCCGTTTTTCATACTTTCTCCAATTTCAATATATGGGGTGTCAAACAAAAGCTAGTGATGAGTAGAATTCAATAAAAGTGCATTCAGGCAGCTTCGCGATACCTGCAATTGCAGTTTTTTGAGTGGTTCGGATACTTTTGATTCCGAAACCATACAGCTGTAAAATCATCGGAAACGGGAGTATGAAGTGCCTGAATATCAAAATCGCGCTGTTATTGTACTCAGGAACATAAAAAAATTTAAGATCAACACTACAACGATATTCTGGAGTTCCTTGGAACACGATCGGATTCCAATGAATGCGTTGCTGGAAAAACTGCCGTTTTTCTATACTAACTCCAATTTCAATATATGGGGTGTTAAACGAAAGCTAGGGATGAGTAGTATTCAATAAAAGTGCATTCAGGCAGCTTCGCGATACCTGCAATTGCAGTTTTTTGCGGGATTGGGATACTTTTGATTCCGAAACCATACAGCTATAAAATCATCGGAAACGGGAGTCGGAAGTGCCTGAATATCAGAATCGCGCTGTTATTGTACTCAGGAACATAAAAAAATTTAAGATCTTCACTACAACGATATTCTGGAGTTCCTCGGAAAACGATCAGATTGCAAGGAGTGCGCTGCTGGAAAAACGGCCGTTTTTCATACTTTCTCCAATTTCGATATATGGGGTGTCAAACGAAAGCTAGTGATGAGTAGAATTCAATAAAAGTGCATTCAGGCAGCTTCGCAATACCTGCAATTGCAGTTTTTTGCGTGGTTGGGATACTTTTGATTCCGAAACCATACAGGTATAAAATCATCGGAAACGGGAGTCGGAAGTGCCTGAATATCAAAATCGCGCTGTTATTGTACTCAGGAACATAAAAAAATTAAAGATCTTCACCACAACGATATTCTGGAGTCGTTCGGAAAACGATCGGATTGCAAGGAGTGCGTCGCTGGAAAAACGGCCGTTTTTCATACTTTCTCCAATTGCAATATATGGGGGGTCAAACGAAAGCTAGTGATGAGTAGAATTCAATAAAAGTGCATTCAGGCAGCTTCGCGATAGCTGCAATTGCAGTTTTTTGCGTGGTTGGGATACTTTTGATTCCGAAACCATTCAGCTGTAAAATCATCGGAAACAGGAGTCGAAAGTGCCTGAATATCAAAATCGTGCTGTTGTTGTACTCAGGAACATAAAAAATTAAAGATCTTCACTTCAACGGTATTTTGGTGTTCCTCGAAAACGATCGGATTGCAAGGAGTGCGTTGCTGGAAAAACGGGCGTTGTTCATACTTTCTCCAATTTCAATATATGGGGTGTCAAACGAAAGCTAGTGATGAGTAGAATTCAATAAAATTGCATTCAGGCAGCTTCGCGATACCTGGATTGCAGTTTTTTGCGTGGTTGGGATACTTTTGATTCCGAAACCGTACACTCGTAAAATCATCGGAAACGGGAGTCGGAAGTGCCTGAGTATCAAAATCGCGCTGTTATTGTACTCAGCAACAAAAAACAATTAAAGGTCTTCACTACAACGATATTCTGGAGTTCCTCGGAAAACGATCGGATTGCAAGGAATGCGTTGCTGGAAAAATGGTCGTTGTTCATACTTTCTCCAATTTTAATATATGGGGTGTCAAACGAAAGCTAGTGATGAGTAGAATTCAATAAAAAAGCATTCAGGCAGCTTCGCGATAGCTGCAATTGCAGTTTTTTGCGTGGTTGGGATACTTTTGATTCCGAAACCATACAGCTGTAAAATCATGGGAAACGGGAGTCGAAAGTGCCTGAATATCAAAATCGCGCTGTCATTGTACTCAGCAACATAAAAAAATTAAAGATCTTCACTACAACGATAGTTTGGAGTTCCTCGGAAAACGATCGGATTGCAGGGAGTGCGTTGCTGGAAAAACGGGCGTTGTTCATACTTTCTCCAATTTCAATATATGGGGTGTCAAACGAAAGCTAGTGATGAGTAGAATTCAATAAAATTGCATTCAGGCAGCTTCGCGATACCTGGATTGCAGTTTTTTGCGTGGTTGGGATACTTTTGATTCCGAAACCGTACACTCGTAAAATCATCGGGAACGGGAGTCGGAAGTGCCTGAGTATCAAAATCGCGCTGTTATTGTACTCAGCAACATAAAAAAATTAAAGATCTTCACTACAACGATAGTTTGGAGTTCCTCGGAAAACGATCGGATTGCAAGGAATGCGTTGCTGGAAAAATGGCCGTTGTTCATACTTTCTCCAATTTTAATATATGGGGTGTCAAACGAAAGCTAGTGATGAGTAGAATTCAATAAATGTGCATTCAGGCAGCTTCGCGATAGCTGCAATTGCAGTTTTTTGCGTGGTTGGGATACTTTTGATTCCGAAACCATACAGCTGTAAAATCATCGGAAACGGGAGTGGGAAGTGCCTGAATATCAAAATCGCATTGCTATTGTACTCAGAAACATAATAAAATTAAAGATCTTCACTACAACGATATTCTGGAGTTACTCGGAAAACGATCGGACTGCAAGTAGTGCGTTGCTGGAAAAATGACCGTATTTCATACTTTCTCCAATTTTAATACATGGGGTGTCAAACGAAAGCTTGTGATGAGTAGAATTCAATAAAAGTGCATTCAGGCAGCTTCGCGATAGCTGCATTTGCAGTGTTTTGCGTGGTTGGGATACTTTTGATTCCGAAACCATACAGCTGTAAAATCATGGGAAACGGGAGTCGAAAGTGCCTGAATATCAAAATCGCGCTGTCATTGTACTCGGCAACATAAAAAAATTAAAGATCTTCACTACAACGATATTCTGGAGTTCCTCGGAAAACGATCGGATTAAAAGGAGTGCGTTGCTGGAAAAACGGGCGTTGTTCATACTTTCTCCAATTTCAATATATGGGGTGTCAAACGAAAGCTAGTAATGAGTAGAATTCAATAAAAGTGCATTCAGGCAGCTTCGCGATACCTGGATTGCAGTTTTTTGCGTGGTTGGGATACTTTTGATTCCGAAACCCTACACTCGTAAAATCATCGGGAACGGGAGTCGGAAGTGCCTGAGTATCAAAATCGCGCTGTTATTGTACTCAGGAACATAAAAAAATTAAAGATCTTCACCACAACGATATTCTGGAGTTCCTCGGAAAACGATCGGGTTGCAAGGAGTGCGTTGCTGGAAAAACGGCCGGTTTTTATACTTTCTCCAATTTCAATATATGGGGTGTCAAACGAAAGCTAGTGATGAGTAGAATTCAATAAAAATCCATTCAGGCAGCTTCGCGATACCTGGATTGCAGTTTTTTGCGTGGTTGGGATACTTTTGATTCCGAAACCATACAGCTGTAGAATCATCGGAAACAGGAGTCGGAATTGCCTGAATATCAAAATCGCGCCGTTATTGTACTCAGGAACATAAAAAAATTAAAGATCTTTACTGCAACAATACTCTGGTGTTCCTCGGAAAACGATCGGATTACTAGGAGCGCGTTGGCGAAAAACGGCCGTTTTTAATACTTTCTCCAATTGTAATATATGGGGTGTCAAATGAAAGCTAGTGATGAGTAGAATTCAATAAAAGTGCATTCAGGCAGGTTCGCGATACCTGCAATTGCAGTTTTGTGCGTGGCTGGGATACTTTTGATTCCGAAACCATACAGCTATAAAATCATCGGAAACGGGAGTCGGAAGTGCCTGAATATCAAAATCGCGCTGTTATTTTACTCAGCAACAAAAAAAATTAAAAATCTTCACTACAACGATATCCTGGAGTTCCTGGGAAAACGATCGGATTGCAAGGAATGCGTTGCTGGAAAAATGGCCGTTGTTCATACTTTCTCCAATTGCAATATATGGGGTGTCAAACGAAAGCTAGTGATGAGTAGAATTCAATAAAAGTGCATTCAGGCAGCTTCGCGATAGCTGCAATTGCAGTTTTTTTGCGTGGTAGGGATACTTTTGATTCGGGAGTCGGAAGTGCCTGGATATCAAAATCGCTCTGTTATTGTACTCAGGAATATAAAAAAATTAAAGATCTTCACTACAACGATGTTCTGGAGTTCCTCGGAAAACGATCGGATTGCAAGGAGTGCGTTGCTGGAAAAACGGCCGTTTTTCATACTTTCTCCAATTTCAATATATGGGGTGTCAAACGAAAGCTAGTGATGAGTAGAATGCAATATAAGTGCATTCAGACAGCTTCGCGATACCTGCAATTGCAGTTTTTTGCGTGGTTGGGATACTTGTGATTCCGAAACCATACAGCTATAAAATCATCGGAAACGGGAATCGGAAGTGCCTGAATATCCAAATCGCGCTGTTATTGTACTCAGGAACATCAAAAAAATATAGATCTTCACTACAACGATATTCTGGAGTTCCTCGGAAAACGATCGGATTGCAAGGAGTGCGTTGCTGGAAAAACGGCCGTTTTTCATACTTTCTCCAATTCCAATATATGGGGTGTCAAACGAAAGCTAGTGATGAATAGAATTTCTGAGTACAATAACAGCGCGATTTTGATGAATAAACGTGAACGAATGGTTCAACTTTATGTTTATATATATAAATACGTATGTCTATACATATATGTATTTATATATTTATATATATATATATATATATATTTATATATATATATATATATATATATATATATATATATATATATATATATATATATATATATATATATATATATATATATATATATATATATATATATTTATATACATATATATATATATATATATATATATATATATATATATATATATATGTGTATATATACATCTATATAGATATGTATACATATATATATATATATATATATATATATATATATATATATATATATATATACGAGTATATATATATATATATGTATGTATGTATAGATACATTTATATATATATATATACCTATATATATATATATATATGTGTGTGTGTGTATATATGTATATATATATATATATATATATATATATATATATATATATATATATATATATATATATATATATTTACATATATGTATATAATATATGTATATAATTTATATATATATATATATATATATATATATATATATATATATATATATATATATATAGATATATATATATAGATATATATATATATATATATATATATATATATATATATATATATATATATATATATATATATATATATATATATATCTATATACATAAATTTATATGTATCTGTATATTATATATACATATATATATATATATATATATATATATATATATATATATATATATATATATATATTGATATATATATATATATATATATATTTATATATATATATATATATATATATATATATATATATATATGTATATATATATATATATATATATATATATATATATATAGATATATATATATATATATATATATATATATTAGATCATGCATTAAATGTACCAGAGTTAAATTCGATGCCTATGAGCGCTGCAGATTTAAGCCGTAGTGGTTTTTGCAGTGCTGTAACAAATTATATGTTATTATACAAGAACATGAAACAAAAATTTCAAGAAACTGTGTTTTGAATGGTTTGAAATGAAAAAATTTCCCACTAAAAAGGGTGAAATAAAAAACTTTTAGAAAAAAAAAGAAAACCGACTTCGGACAGACCTAAAAAGGATGAAATAAATTTTTTTGTAAGCGGTGCCAAATCAATTTCCCCATTTCAACATAGGTACTTCCAACATCTGCACCATCACAAAAGAATGGGGGAAAAAATTCCGAAGTCGGTTTTCTTTTTTTTCTAAAAGTTTTTTATATAGCTGTATGGTTTCAGAATCAAAAGTATCCCAACCACGCAAAAAACTGCAATTGCAGCTATCGCGAAGCTGCCTGAATGCAGATTTATTGAATTCTACTCATCACTAGCTTTCGGTTGACATCCCATATATTGAAATTGGAGAAAGTATGAAAAGTGGCCGATTTTCCATCAACGCACTCCTTTTAATCCGTACGTTTTCCAAAGAACTCCAGAATATCGTTGTAGTGAAGATCTTTAATTTTTTCATGTTCCTGAGTACAATGACAGCGCGATTTTGATATTCAGGCACTTCCGACTCCCGTTTCCGATGATTCTACAGCTGTATGGTTTCGGAGTCAAAAGTATCCCAACCACGCAGAACACTGCAATTGCAGGTATCGCGAAGCTGCTTGAATGCAATTTTATTGAATTCTACTCATCACTAGCTTTCGTTTGAGACCCCATATATTGAAATTGGAGAAAGTATGAAAAACGGCCGTTTTTCGAGCAACGCATACCTTGCAATCCGATCGTTTTCCGAGGAACTCCAGAATATCGTTGTAGTGAAGATCTCTATTTTTTGATGTTCCTGAGTACAACAATAGCGCGATTTAGATATTCAGGCACTTCCGACTCCCGTTTCCGATTATTTTACAGCTGTGTGGTTTCGGAATCAAAAGTATCGCAACCACGCAAAAAACTGCAATTGCAGGTATCGCGAAGCTGCCTGAGTGCACTTTTATTGAATTCTACTCATCACTAGCTTTCGTTTGACACCCCATATATTGAAATTGGAGAAAGTATGAAAAACGGCCGTTTTTCGAGCAACGCATTCCTTGCAATCCGATCGTGTTCCGAGGAACTCCAGAAAATCGTTGTAGTGAAGATCTTTATTAGGTAAATTTCTCGAGAGAAATTTACCTATTGCGGAGAGCATCATATATATATATATATATATATATATATATATATATATATATATATATATATATATATATATATATATCTCTATATATATATCTATATATATATATATATATATATATATATATATATATATATATATATATATATATATATATATATATATATATATATATATATATATATATATGGGATATAACGAAATTTGTGACCACGCTAGAGGTTGCGATTTCGCTTCCATTTGCACCAAATTTCCAGGGAAGGTATATTGCGTAATTATCTCGACTAAGTTCGTGAACCAGCTATATCGGCCGGGCAAAAACAAAATGGCGGCCATTTTAGACGAAAAATCGTGATTTCCGTGCTGACCAAATTATAGCTCCGATTTGGATGAAATTTGGTACAAAGGTTTATTGATGTATGTGATGGATCTCACAATAAAAAATCAAAAGTCGGTACGGCAGAAACAAAATGGCGGCCGCTGAAAGGTCGAAAAACGTGCAAAATTTTGTTGTTGTAATAGTGGTCAAAACTTTTAACAGATTTTCATGAAATTCTGTAGTTTGATAGAAATTATAAGTATCTAGAGAATTGCGTAATAAAACTGGAGGTCAGGTTGCAAAAAACAAAATGGCGGCCACTTGAAAGTCAAAATTTCAAAGGCTTTTAAAAGTCGCAATTTTAATCCGACTTATACGAAACTTGGTCTCAAGATAAACATTACTTGCACCTACAGTCTTTGATATTTTGGTGATCATGCATGTGCAAATTTTAAAATGGCGGCCGTTTAAATATGCGTTTTTTTCATGTTTTTGTGGCCCTCTAGCGGTCACATTTTCCAACGGATTTTGATGAAACTTGAGATTATGAATCCCTCTACTATGTTCTTGTATTTTGCAGGAAATTATTAAAATTGAATGAAAAATAAAAAAGTCGAAAATTTAAAGCCTAATATTTTTAGCTGCCATTTTCACTAAAAATTGAATTATTTTGCCCTGTCTAGAGTGGAACTCCTATTTGAACGAGATAGTACATTGATTGATGAGGTCCTAGCATACAAAGATTTGAAATAATCCAAAATCAAATGCATGCATTCAAAATGGCGGCCCCCAAAGGTCTGAAGGCAAGCGCAATTCGCTATTTTAGTGCCAACTGAAATAATGAATATTTTTCATTCAAACATTTTAAATGACTTTACTTGAAAGAACGTATAAACCAGATCATTTTTAAGATATTGTTTAATATTTTTAACAATACCCTAAACAATTATAAAATCGCGACTTGTCTGTCTGTCCGTCCCTCCGCCCGTTTGTTCGTGCGTCATAACAAGTTTTCTCGCAAACCACATGAGCTAGAATGAGGAAATTTTCTACGTAGGTCAAAAGTGGTGCCTCTTGAAATTTGCAGTGCAAGAAAATATTTTAAGGTATTTAAGGGGGGTCTCCCCATACAGGCGGGTCTCCCCATACAGGCGGATGGCATACAATTTTTTTTATTTCTGTAGCCCTCTAGCAGCCAAGATTCTCAACAGATTCCGTTGAAACTTGAAATTATAAGTTATTAAGGCAAGTTAATTTAATTTGATTATGCAAATCGAATGACAAATAAAACAGTCGAAAATTTACAGCTTAAAATTTTTAGCAGCCGATTTCAATAAAAATCGAAATGACGGCCCTCACAGTTCAGAATAAAATTGAAATGTATATATTAATGGCAATGCAAGTGCTGATTAAACTTTTATGGAAATCTTTTGAAATTAACTATTAGAGCTATTTAAGCCTTTGTGTGGTTACCACTGTGAACTGTGTAAACAGCAAATGCGAGAAGGGCGAAACCGGTATTTATATGTTTACAACAATTTATGATCCGCCGATTTTCAATATGTAATCCATACGCGTGCAACTCAATTTGATTAGCAAAATATTAGCGCCCCGATAAAAGGTCTCTAAAGACGAACGTGGCCAGATTATTTTTATGTTAATAAATACTCATGTGGTACTACGAAAATTGCAGAAAGAAGTTTAGTAGTAGGCAAGCGAAATTTTTTTCGAAACTTTACGCTACATACGAGAAATTTACCTTTCCGGCTGGTGCTGCCAACGGGGATTTTTTCATGTTGCTGAGTACAATAACAGCGCGATTTTGATATTCAGGCACTTCTGACTCCAGTTTCCGATGATTTTACAGCTGTATGGTTTTGGAATCAAAAGTATCCCAACCACGCAAAAACTGCAATTGCAGGTATCGCGAAGCTGCCTGAATGCACTTTTATTGAATTCTACTCATCACTAGCTTTCGTTTGACACCCCATATATTGAAATTGGAGACAGTATGAACAACGGCCGTTTTTCCAGAAACGCACGCCTTGCAATCCGATCGTTTTCCGAGGAACTCCGCGATTTTGATATTCAGGCACTTCTGACTCCCGTTTTCGATGATTTTATAGCTGTATGGTTTCGGAATCAAAAGTATCCCAACCACGCAAAAAACTGCAATTGCAGCTATCGCGAAGCTGCCTGACTGCACTTTTATTGAATTCTACTCACCACTAGCTTTCGTTTGACACCCCATATATTGAAATTGGAGAAAGTATGAACAACGGCCGTTTTTCCAGAAACGCACTCCTTTTAATCCGATCGTTTTCCAAGTAACTCCAGAATATCGTTGTAGTGAAGATCTTTAATTTTTTCACGTTCCTGAGTACTATGACAGCACGATTTTGATATTCAGGCACTTCCGACTCCCGTTTCCAATGATTTTACAGCTGTATGGTTTCGGAATCAAAAGCATCACAACCACACAGAAAACTGCAATTGCAGCTATCGTGAAGCTGCCTGAATGCACTTTTATTGAATTCTACTCATCACTTGCTTTAGTTTGACACCCCATATATTGAAAGTGGAGAAAGTATTGTCGCGTGTTTCAGTTTGCGGCCAATAAATTAATGTTCCGGGAAAGTGAAAACGCAATGTCTTTTAAATTAAACTAAAAGAGTTTATTTAATTTGTCAAAAATGCACAATCACTTCACTGACAATTTAACAACTTTAATTTTCACTATTAAAATTCTACCTTCCACTTGTCCATAAATTCCTATCGCAATTGTCTACTAAAATCACTCCACACTCAAACAATCAATATCGCCTGTACTTCGCGTATCGCAGTTTTCTATCGCGGTTGTAATGAATGATCCCCCCATTCATTCAGCTCGCCTTAATATAGGGTCTCTAATCATTCAACTCAGTTCTCGTACATTGATGAATAAGCGGGAACATTCCAGCAGCGTAATGAATGGGCAGTGACTCGCTTTCAGATGTTGATAATGCTTGTTGGGTTCTCGTGGTTTCGAGTAAATACATTTGCTGATGTTCTTAATAATTGTGGAAACAATTACGACAGTAGCTCGCAGAATTATTTGCGCAAGTAACACTATGAAAAACGGCCGTTTTTCCAGGAACGCACTCCTTGCAGTCCGATCGTTTTCCGAGGAACTCCAGAATATCTTTGTAGTGAAGATCTTTGATTTTTTCATGTTCCTGAGTACAATAGCAGCGCGATTTTGATATTCAGGCACTTCCGACTCCCGTTTCCGATGATTTTACAGCTGTATGGTTTCGGAATCAAAAGTATCCCAACCACGCAAAATACTGCAATTGCAGGTATCACGGAGCTGCATGAATGCACTTTTATTGAATTCTACTCATCACTAGCTTTCGTTTGACACCCCATATATTCAAATTGGAGAAAGTATGAAAAACGGCCGTTTTTCCAGCAACGCACTCCTTTTAATCCGATCGTTTTCCGAGGAACTCCCGAGTATCGTTGTAGTGAAGATCTTTAATTTTTTCACGTTCCTGAGTACAATGACAGCACGATTTTGATATTCAGGCACTTCCGAATCCCGTTTCCAATGATTTTACAGCTGTATGGTTTCCGAATCAAAAGCATCACAACCACGCAGAAAACTGCAATTGCAGCTATCGTGAAGCTGCCTGAATGCACTTTTATTGAATTCTACTCATCACTAGCTTTCGTTTGACACCCCATATATTGAAATTGGAGAAAGTATGAACAACGGCCGTTTTTCCAGCAACGCACTCCTTTTAATCTGATCGTTTTCCGAGGAACTCCAGAATATCGTTGTAGTGAAGATCTTTAATTTTTTTATGTTGCTGAGTACAATAACAGCGCGATTTTAATACCCAGGCACTTGCGACTCCCGTTTCCGATGATTTTATAGCTGTATGGTTTCGGAATCAAAAGTATCCCAACCACGCAAAAAACTGCAATTGCAGGTATCGCGAAGCTGCCTGAATGCAATAGTATTGAATTCTACTCATCACTAGCTTTCGTTTGACACCCCATATATTGAAAATGGAGAAAGTATGAATACGGCCGTTTTTCCAGCAACGCACTCCTTGCAATCCGATCGTTTTCCGAGGAACTCCAGAATATCGTTGTAGTGAAGATCTTTAATTTTTTGTTGTTGCTGAGTACAATAACAGCGTGATTTTGATATTCAGGCACTTCCGACTCCCGTTTGCGATGATTTTACAGCTGTATGGTTTCGGAATCAAAAGTATCCCAACCACGCAAAAAACTGCAATTGCAGCTATCGCGAAGCTGCCTGAATGCACTTTTATTGAATTGTACTCATCACTAGCTTTCGTTTGGCACCCCATATATTGAAATTGGAGAAAGTATGAAAAACGGCCGTTTTTCCAGCAACGCACTCCTTGCAATCCGATCGTTTTCCGAGGAACTCCAGAATATCGTGGTAGTGAAGATCTTTAATTTTTTTATGTGGCTGAGTACAATAACAGCGCGATTTTGATATTCAGGCACTTCTGACTCCAGTTTCCGATGATTTTATAGCTGTATGGTTTCGGAATCAAAAGTATCCCAACCACGCAAAAAACTGCAATTGCAGGTATCGCAAAGCTGCCTGAATGCACTTTTATTGAATTCTACTCATCACTTGCTTTCGTTTGACTTCCCATATATCGAAAGTGGAGAAAGTATTGTCGCGTGTTTCGGTTTGCGGCCAATAATTTAATGTTCCGGGAAAGTGAAAACGTGATGTCTTTTAAATTAAATTAAAAGAGTTTATTTAATTTGTCAAAAATGCACAATCACTTCACTGACAATATAACAACTTTAATTTTCACTATTAAAATTCTACCTTGCACTTGTCCATAAATTCCTTTCTCAATTGTCTACTAAAATCACACTCAAACAATCAATATCGCCTGCACTTCGCGTATCGCAGTTTTCTATCGCGGTTGTAATGAATGATCCCCCCATTCATTCTGCTTGCCTTTATATAGGGTCTCTAATCATTCAACTCAGTTCTCGTACATTGATGAATAAGCGGGAACATTCCAGCAGCGTCATGAATGGGCAGTGACTCACTTTCAGATGTTGATAATGCTTGTTGGGTTCTCGTGGTTTCGATTAAATTCATTTGCTGATGTTCTTAATGATTGTGAAAACAGTTGCGACAGTAGCTTGCAGAATTATTTGCGCATGTAATACTGCCCCCGCCTCAGCTCTTTTCGCCCCGAAAAGATGTGTCACCAGTTGTAGTCAATTCTCCCTGGGTGTAATATGGGGCAAGATGGTCCAGATACACGATTTTTATTTTGGCTCTCGGCTTACGATGTTCCTGTATTCGGTGTACGACGTCGTTGATTCGCTTTGTAACTCGGTATGGTCCCTCCCAATGATGTTGCAACTTTGGAGACGTACCCTTTCGCCATTGCGGGTTATAAAGCCACACCAAGTCATCTTGCTGAAAGCCAGTAGAATTTGCCTTAAGATCATACCTGGTCTTCATGCGGTCAGTAGCCGATTTGAGGTGTTTTCGCACTGTCCGATGTATCTGGTTTAACCGTTGTCTTAGATCACTTGCATACTCCGAGATTGTTTGGGGTTACTCAGGGGGTGTTCCGAACTTTATATCGGCTGGCAGAGGAATAGTCTTTCCAAAAATGACTTTGGCTGGGGCTTGGCCCGTCGATGCATGTTCGGCAGCTCTGTACGACATTAAAAATAGTGGGATTTGTCGGTCCCAGTCCCTTTGGTTCTCGTCAACCAATTCTGCCAGGTGTTTATTGAGCGTGCCGTTGAAACGTTCGACCATTCCATTGGATTGGGGATGCAGCGGTGTTGTCCTCGTTTTCCGTATTCCCAGCAGCTCGCACATTTCGCTAAAAACTAGTGACTCAAAGTTTCGGCCTTGATCCGAATGTAGTTCGCAAGGTACACCGTACCAACTGACCCAATTTAACACTAGCTGTTCAGCTACAGTAGTTTCTTCCTGGTTGGGAATGGGGTAGACATCGGGCCACTTGCTGAAATAATCGGCTATAACCAGCGTGTATCGATTTCCGCATTCAGAATCAGGAAAGGGACCTGCGATGTCAACAGCAATCCTTTCAAACGGTACCACCACGTTATAGGTTTGCATTTGTCCTCTCAGTCATCGCTTTGGGCCTTTGACGGAAGAGCAAATTGTGCATCTGCGGCACCAGTCCTCTACGTCTTCTCGAGCGTGGAGCCAGTAGAACCTTTCCCGCAATTTCGCTAAGGTCTTGTTAACACCAAGGTGGCCTCCCGAGGATCCTTCATGCATCTCCTTAACCACATCGTGGATTCGGCTTTTGGGTAGTAAAGTTTGCATCCTATAGGAGCTGCCAGCCACCGTTTCCCATTTCCGCTTGAGTACGCCACCCTCCACCTGAAGGGAGTTCCATTGTGCCCAATAGCTTTTCAGGGTTGCGCCATGCATCGAAACGTCTTTCCACTCAGGCCGCCCAGTCATCTCCTTCCATACGAGCAATGGTCCGATGTCTTCATCGGCTAACTGGTGTTACGGGAACCGCAGTCCAAATATTGCTCGGTTCGTGTTCCGTCGTTCCTCTCTGTGTACTGTAAATGACAACATACATACGAAAAGCTGCGAGTTGTAATCAATGCATCTGTGGGCACGGTGTCGTATCATGGATTAGCAGAAGTGGGTGTGTATCCATACTCGTATTAAGTATCAAACATATACACACAAGACTTCGCAATCGAACGCACCGCCCAGCGGAACGAATTGGTTGCATGCATTGCGAATCGAGTGAAAGCTTTAGCTTTGTGGTTGCACCAGTCACAGAGAGATGGCACTTAATACGTTAAACTGTTTTGTTGTTGGACTTTGATCTTTTTTGAAATGGTAAATTTTCTTCATTATTTTAGTTGGTAAGCAATAAAGTCAGCATAATTATAGTATAAAAGAAACTTAAAGACACAAGACAATCGAGAAGTATTTCTCCATTCACTGGCTCAAGGCGTGCGCCCGAGCTTATTCTATCCCAAGGCACTTAGCCCGGGATAAGTGAATTTAGGATACGTTCAACTGCGTACTCAAGGCATCAGCCCGAGTATCAGTGCCCCAAGGCAGTTACGCCCGGGGCCTGCAGTTGAACTAGTAATTGATTGATTTATCAATCTGACTGCGTACTCAAGGCATCAGCCCGAGTATTAGCGTCCCAAGGCTTTGTGCCCGGGACTAGCAGTTGGATTATAATCAATCGATTCGCTAATATAACTGCGTGCTCAAGGCGTCAGCCCGAGCAACAGTTAAAGTCTTAATTAAAGTGGTTTGTTTTTCTCTGGTAACAAAAATAATTAAAGAAAATAATAATCGTGCGAATTAACTGCTCCATTAACACTCTAAATTCATAAATATGTAAATATAAATCCTCATTAACTAGTTCTTTAATAAATTAATCACTTCAGAAAATTTCACTCATTGATCGCTCCATAAATGCCCGAACTTTATACGTCTCTGCAATAAATTAATTATTGAAAGAATTCACTTGTAAATATGTTATTAAAATTAATATAGCCAACTGAACTTGTTATTATATGACCAAACAAAGAATAAAATAAAACTTAAAACATTAAACAAAAACACTCTTTTACTGATCTAGTTGGCGAGTATAAAGTAGCAGATAAGTATCATACAGGAATATCTCTCTCTCCTCGGGAGCCTTGATGTGTATATAAGATACACATCATATCAAGCTCCCAGCACATGCCAGTACACATAGGGTGTACGGGTATTGTGTAACAAATTGCTTCCTACCGGCTGCGCCAATTTGTTACACAATACCCGTACACCCTATGTGTACTGGCATGTGCTGGGAGCTTGATATGATGTGTATCTTATATACACATCAAGGCTCCCGAGGAGAGAGAGATATTCCTGTATGATACTTATCTGCTACTTTATACTCGCCAACTAGATCAGTAAAAGAGTGTTTTTGTTTAATGTTTTAAGTTTTATTTTATTCTTTGTTTGGTCATATAAT
Organism: Odontomyia ornata; assembly: GCA_963969285.1. NCBI lineage: Eukaryota > Metazoa > Arthropoda > Insecta > Diptera > Stratiomyidae > Odontomyia > Odontomyia ornata. Next base: position 245,042,012 of record OZ017738.1, read on the forward strand.
AACAAGTTCAGTTGGCTATATTAATTTTAATAACATATTTACAAGTGAATTCTTTCAATAATTAATTTATTGCAGAGACGTATAAAGTTCGGGCATTTATGGAGCGATCAATGAGTGAAATTTTCTGAAGTGATTAATTTATTAAAGAACTAGTTAATGAGGATTTATATTTACATATTTATGAATTTAGAGTGTTAATGGAGCAGTTAATTCGCACGATTATTATTTTCTTTAATTATTTTTGTTACCAGAGAAAAACAAACCACTTTAATTAAGACTTTAACTGTTGCTCGGGCTGACGCCTTGAGCACGCAGTTATATTAGCGAATCGATTGATTATAATCCAACTGCTAGTCCCGGGCACAAAGCCTTGGGACGCTAATACTCGGGCTGATGCCTTGAGTACGCAGTCAGATTGATAAATCAATCAATTACTAGTTCAACTGCAGGCCCCGGGCGTAACTGCCTTGGGGCGCTGATACTCGGGCTGATGCCTTGAGTACGCAGTTGAACGTATCCTAAATTCACTTATCCCGGGCTAAGTGCCTTGGGATAGAATAAGCTCGGGCGCACGCCTTGAGCCAGTGAATGGAGAAATACTTCTCGATTGTCTTGTGTCTTTAAGTTTCTTTTATACTATAATTATGCTGACTTTATTGCTTACCAACTAAAATAATGAAGAAAATTTACCATTTCAAAAAAGATCAAAGTCCAACAACAAAACAGTTTAACGTATTAAGTGCCATCTCTCTGTGACTGGTGCAACCACAAAGCTAAAGCTTTCACTCGATTCGCAATGCATGCAACCAATTCGTTCCGCTGGGCGGTGCGTTCGATTGCGAAGTCTTGTGTGTATATGTTTGATACTTAATACGAGTATGGATACACACCCACTTCTGCTAATCCATGATACGACACCGTGCCCACAGATGCATTGATTACAACTCGCAGCTTTTCGTATGTATGTTGTCATTTACAGTACACAGAGAGGAACGACGGAACACGAACCGAGCAATATTTGGACTGCGGTTCAATGTTACGGGCAATAAATTAATTATTGAAAGAATTCACTTGTAAATATGTTATTAAAATTAATATAGCCAACTGAACTTGTTATTATATGACCAAACAAAGAATAAAATAAAACTTAAAACATTAAACAAAAACACTCTTTTACTGATCTAGTTGGCGAGTATAAAGTAGCAGATAAGTATCATACAGGAATATCTCTCTCTCCCCGGGAGCCTTGATGTGTATATAGGATACACATCATATCAAGCTCCCAGCGCATGCCAGTACACATAGGATGTACGGGTATTGTGTAACAATTTGGCGCAGCCGGTAGGATATGGGTTTTGCAAACATCACAATGTAGCGCATTGCGTAGTAAAATTAAATGGGATGTAAGTCTTTCCTCCCAGCCGATATCCGAAACCACTCAATTCCTGTATTTATCATTGCTACTTACATTGTCAATGAAACTAGATCAGTTTCCTCAAATTAAAAAAAAAGCCAATCTCATTGATCATTTAAATAACAAGCATATAATTTTCATATCCAATATTTTATATTCCAAAATCTAATCTAGTCTATATTAAAATCAATCAAATAAACTTCCAAATGATTCAAACTTAATTTGACGTACAACTTATCAAAGAGATAAAGTTTCAGTTGACTTACATGCAAAACAATCAACAGTACAAGTAAACATCAAACATAAGCAAGCATAATGAAAACATACATAACGAGTAAACAAACTCGTGTCCATCGTTATATCAACATAGCATCTTTTATCGCTCAAACAACTGACACAATAATAATAACAATAACGCGCACCCACATGAATATTCAAGTCTTATCTTTAAAATTGATCTAGCATTCGAATAATTTCTTGAGAGCCTTTAATGAAGATGAAATTAATGAATAGACGTTTGAACAATAATTTTTAATACAATCAAATTAAAGTGCGAATAAATAAGCCAACCACGTGAAATGAATATAAAATTTAGATACAAGAGGCAATTTTTCGATGCAAATGCTCAGCACGAACCAAAAATAATTTCAAGTTTTACTGAACTAATCCAAGTGTAGGAACTGTGAAATAAACGACTTAATTAAAATGACCCAATACAATATAGGCCAACTCAATAAAAACAAATTTACCCTTAAACAAATTATCCCTTTCAATTCCCATTTTTTCTCCCCCACGAATGACAAAATATGAATTCAGCACTCAATTTGCAATTTCATAGTATTAGCAGCAATATATGGAAACTGGTGGCAGTCAAGCCGATAAATCCCGGCAAGTTTTTATAAATAAATAGGAAAACAAAATAAGTTGAGTGGTTCCCCGAAAACCCACTGTCGACAGCCACAAATGTGGTCCCTCCAAAACAAAACTGTCGGCAGCCACTCAGCCTTTAGTCTAAGTAAAAAAAAAAGATAGCCTCTGAGCCGTCGACCGAAGCTGTCGGTGGACACGCTATTTTTAATAACAAGTCGGTAAGAAAACCGACAATAGCCTCTGAGCCGTTACCCCTAGTTGTCAGCGGACACGCTATTTTTAGTTATAAGGCACAACAGAAACTCATAATAGCCTCTGAGCCATCAGCCGAAGCTGCCGGTGGACACGCTAATCTTAACTACAAGTCGGTAAGGAAACCGACAATAGCCTCTGAGCCGTGGACCCTAGTTGTCAGCGGACATGCTATTTTTAGTTGTAAGTCACTATACACGCTACATTCATTTAATATTAAGACAATATACCAACCAATCGGAGCCTCTGTGCTGTTGAACTAAAATGGTTTGCAGACACGCTTCCACTAGCCACTACGTTTCCCTGCTCAATAAATACATTCTAGCTGCTAACTACTAAATAACTCATCGTTTAAACCCCTGCGGTTAACGCAAAAAATTTAAAACCCACCCGTTTCCCACCCTTACATATTACACGTGTTCTCTAGATAGATATCAACAATTTTAACTAACGGCTAATGAAGTGACCTCGCACGTCACTGTACTGCCCTCCAGCAAAGTCGGGGACAGCGTTACGCCAAACCGAACATATACTCACTAGGGAGAAATTCGACGGAACATATAGGGTCTTACATGAAGGCCGAAACTATATGCTCCTTTGCCCAACATATAGTGATAGTTTTGTTGCGACTCTTTCTCGCAAGATATTTTTAACGTAATATTTCTGCTTAACAGCCCACCCATTTCCAACGCTTCCACTTTACACGCATCCTCGAGATCGGGATCAACAATTTTAACGTACGGCTAATGAAGTGACCTCGCACGGCACTGTTCTGTCTTCCAGCAAAGTCTGGGACAGCGTTACGCTAAATCAAACAGACACTCACTAGGGAGATTTGACGGAACATATAGGGTCTTAAATGAAGGCCGAAACTATATGCTCCCATGCCCAACATATAGTGATAGTTTTGTTTCGAATACGTTTTAGAATACTCCTTCTCGCAAGATATTTTTAACTTAACAGTTTGCTGAAATCATTCAAAGTTTATATCATAACTTTCAAGCTTAAGATCTTTCCTTCTAATTTTATTTCCTCAATAACAGTTATTATAACATACCCAACGTTTCTTTATTTAATAAAAATACTTCAAAATAACACGTTGTCTTCGATTTATCAATAATCTCCAGCTTTACACATAATTAAAAGAAAGAATGATATAATTCAAGTAAAGTTCCCTTTGTACTATCTCATATAAATACAGGAGTTGCAATAGACAATTTGAACCAATCAAATAACGTTTGAAGGCATATACCTTAAAAGCTACATAATCCCACAGCAAGCCCTACCCACTACAAACTACATAAAGCTAACCTAATAGAAACAAATCATCTTCATTACGATTACCCGCCAACCACAAATTAGCATGTACAATGTACATAGCATAGAATTCCGAGCAACTGGCGAATGTGAAAGCTTTGAAAAGGAAAAAAAACATACAATTTGCTCACACGTAATTGCAGAGACAAAGCTATTCTCCTTATCATCTTATCTTCAAACCTTTTTAAGCACCTTCATGTAAATTATCAATCTTTGTTTCCCACTAACAACATTAACGATCCACATCAAGAGAAAAACTTAGGTCCCACACTACATAAAACCAATTAAAGCTTTAGCAATGAAGCAACAACAACAACTCGCAACCTATTCACTTGCAAAGCTAATAATTCCCGAACTAAAACGATCGTATCGATCTTACGTTCCCCATGGACAATTTAACTGGGTTGTTCCCAAAACAAACGAGCATCTAGAGCTTCATATACTAACAAATTTCCCTACTAACCTATTAACATAATATATTATTTGCAAAGTACATAACCAAAAGCTTATTTAGCAAGCTTTTCGTTATAGCCTATGAAAATTTAATAAGCAAGAAAAATGAAGCAAATGAAGGATTTTTTTCTTTCAAATTGAAAATCATAAAAAGCCTTAACAAATGCGAAAGAAAAAATTTAGTAGACTAAAGTAAATAAAAAAACAAAAACTCTTTTTTATTTATGTTTTGGAAACATTATTTTTGCTACCAACCATCAATAAAACTAAAGTCCGAATACGAAATACAACCAAAAATTGGTGTAACGCAATTTCAAACGAACTATAACTATAAATTTAAATCTTGAAAAACAAAACCGAATGAATGTAACAATAAAAGGAATAGAACGAAATAAAGCAGTAGTAAATAGAAAAATAAGTATTAAAAAAAAAACATACAAAAGTTTCAACAGAAAACCTTTCATGTAATATGAAAATATGTTGCAAAAAGACAAATAAGCGAAACTGTACATAAATGTGAAATTAGTTCATCAGAAAATTGATTATATTTTCATTAACATTCTAAAATGTAAGTAGAGAAAACAAGAAAATAAAGAAGAAAAAAAAAGAACTGATTATATGTTACATAAATCATAGCAATGCGAAAGTATAATGCAGTAAGCTGATTCAAGTGAAGAAAATGCAAAGCATATTGTAAATAACCGAAACTGTACTCGTATATATTTGTGAAATAGTTATATCTTCATTTGCATTAATATTCTAATATGTAAGTAAAGCAAAACAAGGAAATAAAGATAAATTAAAGAGAAATTATTTGTTACATTACAGCAATGCAGAACTATTAAAGTAAAGCAAAAAAAAAAAAAATATTGTAAAAGACAAATAAGCGAAACAATGTATAAATGTGTAATTAATTATAATTCATCTTCTAGTATGTAAATGGAGCAAAACAAAATCAAATTAAAATGCCTAATAAGTCTAAGCAAACGATTAGTAAAAATATTCAAGCAAAGTAACTCAAAACAAAAATTATGAAAGAACTACAAGTCATTATGATTTAATAAGAAAAAACAAATATTGCGATAAGAAATTAATATTCAAAGGAGCATGTCATAACCTTTTATGAAACGATGAGCAAAGGAAAAAGTAAATTCGATTAAAATCGTTTAAAATAGTAATTTTAAATCAACATTCCAAGTTTACCAATTAAAACAATCAAGCAAAAATGAATATCTTTCACGACATGGCTCTTCAAGCCAGTCGTGAACTTTTCTTTTCAGCGCGGAGGCAATGTTACGGGAACCGCAGTCCAAATATTGCTCGGTTCGTGTTCCGTCATTCCTCTATGTGTACTGTAAATGACAACATACATACGAAAAGCTGCGAGTTGTAATCAATGCATCTGTGGGCACGGTGTCGTATCATGGATTAGCAGAAGTGGGTGTGTATCCATACTCGTATTAAGTATCAAACATATACACACAAGACTTCGCAATCGAACGCACCGCCCAGCGGAACGAATTGGTTGCATGCATTGCGAATCGAGTGAAAGCTTTAGCTTTGTGGTTGCACCAGTCACAGAGAGATGGCACTTAATACGTTAAACTGTTTTGTTGTTGGACTTTGATCTTTTTTGAAATGGTAAATTTTCTTCATTATTTTAGTTGGTAAGCAATAAAGTCAGCATAATTATAGTATAAAAGAAACTTAAAGACACAAGACAATCGAGAAGTATTTCTCCATTCACTGGCTCAAGGCGTGCGCCCGAGCTTATTCTATCCCAAGGCACTTAGCCCGGGATAAGTGAATTTAGGATACGTTCAACTGCGTACTCAAGGCATCAGCCCGAGTATCAGCGCCCCAAGGCAGTTACGCCCGGGGCCTGCAGTTGAACTAGTAATTGATTGATTTATCAATCTGACTGCGTACTCAAGGCATCAGCCCGAGTATTAGCGTCCCAAGGCTTTGTGCCTGGGACTAGCAGTTGGATTATAATCAATCGATTCGCTAATATAACTGCGTGCTCAAGGCGTCAGCCCGAGCAACAGTTAAAGTCTTAATTAAAGTGGTTTGTTTTTCTCTGGTAACAAAAATAATTAAAGAAAATAATAATCGTGCGAATTAACTGCTCCATTAACACTCTAAATTCATAAATATGTAAATATAAATCCTCATTAACTAGTTCTTTAATAAATTAATCACTTCAGAAAATTTCACTCATTGATCGCTCCATAAATGCCCGAACTTTATACGTCTCTGCAATAAATTAATTATTGAAAGAATTCACTTGTAAATATGTTATTAAAATTAATATAGCCAACTGAACTTGTTATTATATGACCAAACAAAGAATAAAATAAAACTTAAAACATTAAACAAAAACACTCTTTTACTGATCTAGTTGGCGAGTATAAAGTAGCAGATAAGTATCATACAGGAATATCTCTCTCTCCTCGGGAGCCTTGATGTGTATATAAGATACACATCATATCAAGCTCCCAGCACATGCCAGTACACATAGGGTGTACGGGTATTGTGTAACACTGGGCATTTCGAATCTCCTCCGGTGACCAACCTTCATCGAATTTGGCCGTTATCAATCGCAGATCAACGGGCGGTTCCTTTCCCTCAATCCGTCGGCAATGCTTGCGGTTAACTGGACATGGATGGCGGGATAGGGCATCAGCATTTCCATGAACTCCGCCCTTCCGATGAACTATTTCGTAGTCGGATGACTGCAATCTTTCGATCCCTCGGGGTTTTTGAAGTTGAGAAGCCATCTCAGTGATGCATGGTCCGTTCGAAGAACAAATTTCTGCCCAGATAGGTACTTGTAGAACTGCTTGGTGGCCTCTATTATAGCCAATAGCTCCTTCCTGGTCACGCAGTAGTTCCTCTCACTTTTTGAAAGAACTCGACTGTAATACGAGAGGACTCTTTCTTCGCCATCGATCTGCTGGGAGACTACAGCTCCAATACCGCCGTTGCTTGCATCGGTGTCAACCACAAACATTTTTCCGGGTTTCGGATATGCCAGCACGGGTGATTCACACAGCTTTTCCTTCAGGGTCTCAAACGCTGTCTGGCATTGTTCATTCCAGACATACGGACGATTTTTCTCGGTTAGCTGATGGAGACACTTAGCTATTTTGGCAAAATCTTTGACGAATCTTCGATAGTAGGTTGCCAGACCCAGAAAACTTCGTAGTTTACGCTTGTTGTTTGGTGTTGGCCAGCTTTTTACGGCTTCAATTTTCCCAGGGTCTGTTTTGACCCCTTCTGCTGATACGACGTGTCCCAGGTATTTTACTTCAGCTGCAAAAAGGGTACACTTGTCGGGACTAAGTTTCGAATTCGCCAGCCGCAATCGGGAGAAAACCTCTTCTAAGTTCCGCACATGCTCTTCGAACGTTCTCCCGATGACGATGATGTCATCTAGGTACACTAAGCAGGTTTTCCAGGTTAGACCACGTAGCACGTATTCCATCAAGCGTTCGAAAGTGGCTGGAGCATTGCAAAGCCCAAACGGCATCACCACAAATTGCCACAATCCGGTCCCAACTGAAAATGCGGTCTTCTCTCGGTCCTTCTTGTCGATTTCTACCTGCCAGTAGCCACTCTTGAGATCGAGTGTAGAAAACTATTTTGCGTCGGCTAAAGTGTCCATGCTGTCATCGATGCGTGGAAGCGGGTAACTATCTTTCTTAGTGACGTCGTTAAGCTGCCTATAGTCGACACAAAAACGAGTGCTACCATCCTTTTTCTTTACTAGAACTACAGGCGCGGCCCATGGACTGACAGAAGGTTCAATAATGCCTTGTTTTTCCATGTCCGTGATCAGCGCGCTCAGTTCTCCTTGTTTGGCTATAGGGAGACGTCTCGGTGCTTGTCAAATTGGCTTGGCTCCCTGTGTATCTATGACGTGAGTTACCATACTCGTTCGGCCTTGGTCATCCGGGCTTGTTGAGAAGATGTCACTGTACTTGGTGACCAGATCAGAGGCTCGTTTGAATAGCTGCACTGGCAATTTGACTTACTTCAATATGGCAGACGTGGATTCCCGGACTTTGTCTGTGTCTTGCCTCCTTTTCCAATGATGGTCTTGAGTGGCTTCCAAAGAGGTGATGGTGGAAACAGGCTGGCAGCTGCCGATGACTTCTCCCGCTTTGATGCTCGTGGTTGAGTCTGCGGTGTTAAGGACTCTAACTGGCACATATCCGTTCCTTAAAGATCTTACAAGGCTTCGTCCTACAATCAAACTGCGCAATGCCGATGTCTTCATTGGCTCTATCAGATAAGATCGCTGGTCTCCAGAATTACCATCAAGCTTGGCCCATACAATGCTTTTGGAAGAATTCGGTACATCAGTGTCAGTACATACCACTACATTCATCTTGGGAATTTGGACGCTGGGATCCTCCATCAGTACTTCTACATTCTGCCATTTCAATACACGTTTGCCCAAATCCAACGTGATTCCATGTGGTCGCAGAAAATTCATTCCGAGAATGCAGTCATCCATAATGTTCGCGACCAGAAAATTATGTCGGAACACAAGGTCTCCCAACTGTATCTGGAGGTTGACCTCTCCATGAACAGGTGCAGTTTCTCCCGTAGCTGTCCGTAGTGAGAAAATTCTGCCCTTGTGAAGTTGTGGCTGTCGAACTAGGTCTGGTCGGATAATCGATCGGGTTGCACCAGTGTCGATTGTTATGGTGCAGTGTTCTCCGTCAACTTGACCCAGAAGGCATAAGTCCCCATCTCCACGACGTAGTCTTGACACGGTGATGGTGGTGCTGGGGACGTCGATCGTCCTAGCCAACGTCCGCCTGACGAAGTTGGCCCCTTTGGTTTGATGGGCTTCCATTTTAAGCTCCTGAGTCGGTCTGGATCTCCACCACCCTGGACAATAGCTCCGTCTTCTTTCCTTCTTGCAGTCTCTTTGCAGGTGCCCTTTTTCCCCGCAATTCCAGCATCTAGGCGCACCATTCACCTGCAGCTCTCACTCAATTCCCACGCGCTCACACCTACAATCATCTGCCACTACCTTGCGAACCCGGGCAGTGGTACGGGTGACATTTTTCGCCGCCTCAAAATTTAAACTATAAGCCAATGCATCCTTGACTGTTTGCTTTTGAGCTAAATGCACAGCTTGCTGCAATTCCTGGTCTTCTAAGGCGCTGATGAATGCTTCTGTTGCTGCGCCGTCTTGATGTTCCTGGTCGTACGCTGGGTAAGCCAAAAGTGCCAGTCGCTCAATGTCTTGAGCTAGCTGCTGTAAGGTTTTGCCAGACTTCCGCATCCAATCCCGTAGCTGTGCCCGATAAATTTGCTTCAGATGGGCGCCTCCATAACGCATGTCGAGCGCATTCAATATAGCAGCCGGGTTTGAGTGTAAATCAACGGGGATAGTCTGCAAGAGTTCCGCAGCTGGGTCCCTTAGAGCAAGAATTAATGCAGTTGCTCGTTCCTGCTTGTTCCACTGATTTGCCCTTGCGGCAGCTTCAAACTGGATCTTTTAAATACTCCAGACCGTTTGCCCATTGAATATTGGTGCTTGCACGTTTCTGGATGTGCTTTGCGCTGCGGTTATAAGCGAGGCTGGTGAGGTGGTTACTATTGCCTTTGCTGCTTCCAATTCCTTTTTCACTTTTTCCATCTCATGGTTGATTCTCTCCTCGACCTGGCTGATCTCAAGGTTGATTCTCTCCTCGACCTGATATACCTTTTCCTCGACGCATTTAATTTAACTGTTGAGACTACTGAGTTCCGCTTTTATTTTGGTTGACTGTTTTTCCAGCTTCTGTCTGATGTCTGCCTTGATTTCGAACGCTTTTTGGTCTAGCTTCACTGATTGTTTATCTAATCTGGATGACTGTTCCCTTAGCTTCACAGTTAAATTGGATGACTGTTGTCACTTATCTTGCTGCATCAGCATCAGCATTTGCATCAGCGCATTTTCTGATTCCTTTGGTTTTGGTGTTTCTGCTTCACCACCTTCAGCGCCTTTTTCTGCATCTGAGGGCTCACCCACCATGGTAAATTCATTAATTTTTGACTGTAAGCTTGGTTGTATTTTTATTATTTTGACTTATTTTTTTTTTTGCAACAGTTTCCACGTTAAATTCCACTATTGTGCACATTAAAAATGTTTAAATGTTTTCACTTTTCGAAATTTTCTTTCTCACTTCTCGACACCATTGTCGCGTGTTTTGGTTCGCGGCCAATAATTTAATGTTCCGGGAAAGTGACACTGCAATGTCTTTTAAATTAAATTTAAAGAGTTTATTTAATTTGTCAAAAATGCACAATCACTTCACTAACAATTTAACAACTTTAATTTTCACTGTTAAAATTCTACCTTCCACTTGTCCATAAATTCCTATCGCAATTGTCTACTAAAATCACTTTACACTCACACAATCAATATCGCCTGTACTTCGCGTATCGCAGTTTTCTATCGCGGTTGTAATGAATGATCCCCCCCCTCATTCAACTCGCCTTAATATAGGGTGTCTAATCATTCAACTCAATTCTCGTACATTGATGAATAAGGGGAACATTCCAGCAGCGTAATGAATGGGCAGTGACTCATTTTCAGATGTTGATCATGCTTGTTGGGTTCTCGTGGTTTCGAGTAAATTCATTTGCTGATGTTCTTAATGATTGTGAAAACAATTGCGACAGTAGCTCGCAGAATTATTTACGCATGTAACAGTATGAAAAACGGCCGTTTTTCCAGCAACGCATTCCTTGCAATCCGATCGTTTTCCGAGGAACTCCAGAATATCGTTGTAGTGAAGATCTTTTATTTTTTTAATATTCCTGAGTACAATAACAGGGCGGTTTTGATATTCAGGCACTTCCGACTCCCGTTTCCGATGATTTTACAGCTGTATGGTTTCGGAATCAAATGTATCCCAACCACGCAAAAAACTGCAATTGCACGTATCGCGAAGCTGCCTGAATGCACTTTTATTGAATTCTACTCATCACTAGCTTTCGTTTGACACCCAATATATTGAAATTGGAGAAAGTATGGAAAACGGCCGTTTTTCCAGCAACGCACTCCTTGCAATCCGATCGTTTTATGAGGAACTCCAGAATAGTGTTGTAGTGAAGATCTTTAATTCTTTGTATGTTCCTGAGAACAAAAGCAGCGCGATTTCGATATTCAGGCACTTCCGACTACCCTTTCCGATGATTTTGTAGCTGTATGGTTTCGGAATCAAAAGTATCCCAACCACGCAGAAAACTGCAATTGCAGCTATCGCGAAGCTGCCTGAATGCACATTTATTGAATTCTACTCATCACTAGGTTTCGTTTGACACCCCATATATTGAAATTGGAGAAAATAAGAAGAACGGCCATTTTTCCAGCAAACCACTGCTTGCAATGCGATCGTTTTCCGAGGAACCCCAGAATATCGTTGTAGTGAAGATCTTTAATTTTTTTATGTTCCTGAGTACAATAACAGCTCGATTTTGATATTCAGGCACTTCCGACTCCCGTCTGCGGTGATTTTACAGCTGTGTGGTTTCGGAATCAAAAGTATCCCAACCACGCAGAAAACTTCAATTGCAGGTATCGCGAAGCTGCCTGAATGCACTTTTATTGAATTCTACTCATAACTTGCTTTCGTTTGACACCCCATATATTGAAATTGGAGAAAGTATGAACAACGCCCGTTTTTCCAGCAACGCACTACTTGCAATCCGATCGTTTTCCGAGGAACTGCAGAATATCGTTGTAGTGAAGATCTTTAATTTTTTTATGTTCCTGAGTACAATAACAGCGCGATTTTAATACTCAGGCACTTCCGACTCCCGTTTCCGATGATTTTACAGCTGTATGGTTTCGGAATCAAATGTATCCCAACCACGCAAAAAACTGCAATTGCACGTATCGCGAAGCTGCCTGAATGCACTTTTATTGAATATTACTCGTCACTGGCTTTTGTTTGACACCCCATATATTGAAATTGGAGAAAGTATGAAAAACGGCCGTTTTCCTGGCAACGCACTCCTTTTAATCCGATCGTTTTCCGAGGAACTCTAGAATATCGTGGTAGTGAAAATCTCTAATTTTATTATGTTCCTGAGTACAATAACAGCGCGATTTGGATATTCAGGCACTTCCGACTCCCGTTTCCGATGATTTTACAGCTGTATGGTTTCGGAATCAAAAGTATCCCAACCACGCAAAAAACTGCAATCGCAGGTATCACGGAGCTGCCTGAATGCACTTTTATTGAATTCTACTCATCACTAGCTTTCGCTTGACACCCCATATATTGAAATTGGAGAAAGTATGAAAAACGGCCGTTTTTCCAGCAACGCACTCCTTGCAATCCGATCGTTGTCCGAGGAACTCCAGAATATCGTTGTAGTGAAGATCTTTAATTTTTTTATGTTGCTGAGTACAATGACAGCACGATTTTGATATTCAGGCACTTCCGACTCCCGTTTCCGATGATTTTACAGCTGTATGGTTTCGGAATCAAAAGTATCCTGACCACGCAAAAAACTGCAATCGCTGGTATCACGGAGCTGCCTGAATGCACTTTTATTGAATTCTACTCATCACTAGCTTTCGTTTGGCACCCCATATATTGAAAGTGGAGAAAGTATGAAAAACGGCCATTTTCTAGCAACGCACTCCTTTTAAACCGATCGTTTTCCGAGGAACTCCAGAATATCGTTGTAGTGAAGATCTTTAATTTTTTTATGTTCCTGAGTACAATAACAGCGCGATTTTGATATTCAGGCACTTCGGAATCCCGTTCCCGATGATTTTACAGCTGTATGGTTTCGAAATCAAAAGTATCCCAACCACGCAAAAAACTGCAATTGCAGGTATCGCGAAGCTGCCTGAATGCCTTTTTATTGAATTCTACTCATCACTAGCTTTCGTTTGACACCCCATATATTGAAATTGGAGAAAGTATGAAGAACGGCCGTTTTTCCAGCAACGCACTCCTTGCAATCCGATCGTTTTCCGAGGAACTCCAGAATATCGTTGTAGTGAAGATTTTTAAATTTTTTCATGTTTCTGAGTACAATAACAGCGCGATTTTGATATTCAGGCACTTCCGACTCCCGTTTCCGATGATTTACGAGTGTATGGTTTCGGAATCAGAAGTATCCCAACCACGCAAAAAACTGCAAACGCAGGTATCACGGAGCTGCCTGAATGCACATTTATTGAATTCTACTCATCATTAGCTTTCGTTTGTCACCACATACGAGGTGTGTTCAAAAAGTATCGCGGGTGACGTATATTCGAATTTCGATTTTTTTGTGGCGTTATGTTGGTACTCATGTCTGTTACTTATGCCGACGAGCTCGGCCATTTTGAATGTTCACTTGATTGGTGATAGCTGCTTTACTTGCACGTGTTTTTAATCGTCTTCGATTTTTACTTATTCAAAAAAATGGATCAAAGAACGTGTATCAAATTTTGTGTGAAAAACGAAATTAAGTGCGCGGATGCATTCCGAATGTTGACTGTGGCATACGGAGAAGCTACCGTGGACTGAAGCAACGTTTATCGGTGGTACAAAATGTTTTTAGAAGGCCGAGAAGATGTGAACGACGAAGAGCGTTCCCGGACGCCCGAGCACTTCAACAACAGACGAAAAAATTAATGAAGTGGAGAAAATGGTATTGGCCAATCGTCGAATCACCGTTAGAGAAGTTGCTGAGGACCTAAACATATCGATTGGCTCAGGCCATTCGATTTTTATCAACGATTTGGGCATGAGACGGGTCGCCGCGAAATTCGTACCAAAATTGCTCAATTGCGACCAAAAACAGCAACGCATGAACATTGCTAATGAGATGTTAAACTCTGTCCGCGACGAACCAAATTTGCTCCAGAGGGTCATAACTGGTGACGAATCGTGGATTTATGGTTATGACGTGGAAACTAAAGCTCAATCATCTCAATGGAAGCTGCCGCATGAGCCAAGACCGAAAAAAGCGCGCCAATTTCGGTCGAATATGAACGTTTTGCTGACAGTTTTCTTCGATTGCAGGGGCGTGGTGCATCATGAGTTCTTGCCACAGGGAAGAACGGTCGATAAGAAATATTACCTGCAAGTTATGCGCAATTTGCGCGAAGCAATCCGCCAGAAACGCCCGGATTTGTGGGAGAACAAAAATTGGCTTTTGCACCACGATAACGCCCCTGCTCACACATCGTTGCTTGTGCGCGACTTTTTGGCCAAAAACAACACACTAATGATGCCGCAGCCACCATATTCCCCAGATCTGGCCCCTTGTGACTTTTTCTTGTTTCCTAAACTGAAGAGGCCCATGAAAGGACGACGTTACGCTACGCTTGACGAGATAAAGACGGCATCGAAGGAGGAGCTGAACAAGATTAAAAAAAATGATTTTTTGAAGTGCTTCGAAGATTGGAAAAACCGTTGGTACAAGTGGATAATACCTCATGGGGATTACTTTGAAGGGGACAAAATAGATATTCATGAATAAATAAATAATTTTTGAAAAAAAAAAACTCGCAATATTTTTTGAACACACCTCGTATATTGAGATTGGAGAAAGTATGAAAAACGCCCATTTTTCCAGCAACGCACTCCTTTTAATCCGATCGTTTTCCGAGGAACTCCAGAACATCGTCGTAGTGAAGATCTTTAATTTTTTTATGTTCCTGAGTACAATAACAGCGCGATTTTGATATTCAGGCACTTCCGACTCCCGTTTCCGATGATTTTACAGCTGTATGGTTTCGGAATCAAAAGTATCCCAACCACGCAAAAAACTCCAATTGCAGGTATCACGGAGCTGCCTGAATGCACTTTTATTGAATTCTACTCATCACTAGCTTTCGTTTGAGACCCCATATATTGAAAGTGGAGAAAGTATGAAGAACGGCCATTTTTCCAGCAACGCACTCCTTTTAATCCGATCGTTTTCCGAGGAACTCCAGAATATCGTTGTAGTGAAGATCTTTAATTTTTTGATGTTCCTAAGTACAATAACAGCGCGGTTTTGATATTCAGGCACTTCCGACTCCCGTTTCCGATGATTTTGCAGCTGTATGGATTCGGAATCAAAAGTATCCCAACCACGCAAAAAACTGCAATTGCAGGTATCGCGAAGCTGCCTGAATGCACTTTTATTGAATTCTACTCATCACTAGCTTTCGTTTGACACCCCATATATTGAAATTGGAGAAAGTATGAAGAACGGCCGTTTTTCCAGCAACGCGATCCTTGCAATCCGATCGTTTTCCGAGGAACTCCTGAATATCGTTGTAGTGAAGATTTTGATATTCAGGCACTTCCGACTCCCGTTTCCGATGATTTTACAGCTGTATGGTTTCGGAATCAAAAGTATCCCAACCACGCAAAAAACTGCAGTCGCAGGTATCGCGAAGCTGCCTGAATGCTTTTTTATTGAATTCTACTCATCACTAGCTTTCGTTTGACACCCCATATATTGAAATTAGAGTAAGCATGAAAAACGGCCGTTTTTCCGGCAACGCACTCTTTTTAATCGGATCGTCTTCCGAAGAACTCCAGAATATCGTTGTAGTAAAAATCTTTAATTTTTTTATGTTCCTGAGTAACATAACAGCGCGATTTTGATATTCAGGCACTTCCGACTCCCGTTTCCGATGATTTTACAGCTGTATGGTTTCGGAATCAAAAGTATCCCAACCACGCAAAAAACTTCAATTGCAGGTGTCGCGAAGCTGCCTGAATGCACTTTTCTTGAATTCTACTCATCAGTAGCTTTCGTTTGACACCCCATATATTGAAATTGGAGAAAGTATGAAGAACGGCCGTTTTTCCAGCAACGTACTCCTTTTAATCCGATCGTTTTCCGAGGGACCCCAGAATATCGTTGTAGTGAAGATCTTTGATTTTTTTATGTCCCTGAGTACAATAACATTGCGATTTTGATATTCAGGCACTTCCGACTCCCGTTTCCGATGATTTTACAGCTGTATGGTTTCGGAATCAAAAGTATCCCAACCACGCAAAAAACTGCAATTGCAGGTATCGCGAAGCTGCCTGAATGCACTTTTATCGAATTCTACTCATCACTAGCTTTCATTTGACACACCACATATTGAAATTGGAGAAAGTATGAAAAATGGCCGTTTTTCCAGCAACGAACTCCTTTTAATCCGATCGTTTTCCGAGGAACTCCAGAATATCGTTGTAGTGAAGATCTTAAATTTTGTTACGTTCACGAGTACAATAACAGCGCGATTTTGACATTCAGGCACTTCCGACTACCATTTCCGATGATCTTACATTGGTATGGTTTCGGAATCAAAAGTATCCCAACCACGCAAACAACTGTGATTGCAGCTATCGCGAAGCTGCCTGAATGCCCTTTTATTGAATTCTACTCATCACTAGCTTTCGTTTGACACCCTATATATTGAAATTGGAGAAAATATGAAGAACGGCCATTTTTCCAGCAACGCACTCCTTGCGATCCGATCGTTTTCCGAGGAACTCCAGAATATCGTTGTAGTGAAGACTTTTAATTTTTTTATGTTCCTGAGTACAATAACAGCGCGATTTTGATATTCAGGCACTTCCGACTCCCGTTTCCGATGATTTTACAGCTGTATGGTTTCGGAATCAAAAGTATCCCAACCACGCAAAAAACTGCAATTGCAGGTATCGCGAAGCTGCCTGAATGCTCTTTTATTGAATTCTACTCATCACTAGCTTTCGTTTGACACCCCATATATTGAAATTGGAGTTAGCATGAAAAACGGCCGTTTTTCCAGCAACGCACTCTTTTTAATCGGATCGTCTTCCGAAGAACTCCAGAAAATCGTTGTTGTGAACATCTTTAATTTTTTTATGCTCCTGAGTAAGATATAAGCGCGATTTTGATATTCAGGCACTTCCGACTCCCGTTTCCGATGATTTTACAGCTGTATGGTTTCGGAATCAAAAGTATCCCAACCACGCAAAAACCTTCAATTGCAGGTATCGCGAAGCTGCCTGAATATACTTTTCTTGAATTCTACTCATCAGCAGCTTTCGTTTGACACCCCATATATTGAAATTGGAGAAAGTATGAAAAACGGCCGTTTTTCCAGCAACGCAATCCAATCGTTTTCCGAGGAACTCCAGAATACCGTTGTAGTGAAGATCTACAATTTTTTTATGTTCCTGAGTACAATAACAGCGCGATTTTGATATTCAGGCACTTCCGACAACCGTTTCCGATGATTTTATAGCTGTAGGGTTTCGGAATCAAAAGTATCCCAACCACGCAAAAAACTGCAATTGCAGATATCGCGAAGCTGCCTGAATGCACTTTCATTGAATTCTACTCATAACTTGCTTTCGTTTGACACCCCATAGATTGAAATTGGAGAAAGTATGGAAAACGGCCGTTTTTCCAGCAACGCACTCCTTGCAATCCGATCGTTTTCCGAGGAACTCCAGAATATCGTTGTAGTGAAGATCTTTAATTTTTTTATGTTCCTGAGTACAATAACAGCGCGATTTTGATATTCAGGCACTCCCGACTCCCGTTTCCGATGATTTTATAGCTGTATGGTTTCGGAATCAAAATTATCCCAACCACGCAAAAAACTGCAATTGCAGGTATCGCGAAGCTGCCTGAATGCACTTTTATTGAATTCTACTCATCACTAGCTTTTGGTTGACACCCCATATATTGAAATTGGAGAAGGTATGAAAAACGGCCGTTTTCCCAGCAACGTACTCCTTTTAATCCGATCGTTTTCCGAGGAACTCCAGAATATCGTGGTAGTGAAAATCTTTAATTTTATAATGTTCCTGAGTACAATCACAGCGCGATTTGGATATTCAGGCACTTCCGACTCCCCATTCCGATGATTTTACAGCTGTATGGTTTCGGAATCAAAAATATCCCAACCACGCAAAAAACTGCAATTGCAGGTATCGCAAAGTTGCCTGAATGCACATTTATTGAATTCTACTCATCACCAGCTTTCATTTGACACCCCATATATTGAAATCGGAGAAAGTATGTAGAACGGCCGTTTTTCCAGCAACGCACCCCTTTTAATCCGATCGTTGTCCGAGGAACTCCAGAATATCGTTGCAGTGAAGATTCTTTAATTTTTTTATGGTCCTGAGTACAATAACAGCGCGATTTTGATATTCAGGCACTTCCGACTCCCGTTTCCCGATGATTTAAAGCTGTATGCTTTCGGAATCAAAAGTATCCCAACCACGCAAAAAACTGCGATTGCTGGTATCACGGAGCTGCATGAATGCACTTTTATTGAATTCTACTCATCACTAGCTTTCGTTTGACACCCCATATATTGAAAGTGGAGAAAGTATGAAAAACGGCCGTTTCCAGCAACGCACTCCTTGCAATCCGATCGTTTTCCGAGGAACTCCAGAATATCGTTGTAGGGAAAATCTTTAATTTTTTATGTTCCTGAGTACAATAACAGCGCGATTTTGATATTCAGGCACTTCCGACTCCCGTTTCCGATGAATTTACAGCTGTATGGTTTCGGAAATCAAAAGTATCCCAACCACGCAAAAAACTGCAATTGCAGGTATCGCGAAGCTGCCTGAATGCACTTATATTGAATTCTACTCATCACTAGCTTTCGTTGGACACCACATATATTGAAATTCGAGAAAGTATGAAGGACGGCCGTCTTTCCAGCAACGAACTCCTTTCAATCCGATCGTTTTCCGAGGAACTCCAGAATATCGTTGTGGTGAAGATTTTTATATTCAGGCACTTTCTGACTCCCGTTTCCGATGATTTTACAGCTGTATGGTTTCGGGAATCAAAAGTATCCCAACCACGCAAAAAACTGCAATTGCAGGAATTGCGAAGCTGCCTGAATGGCACTTTTCTTGAATCCTACTCACCACTAGCTTTCGTTTGACACCCCATATATTGAAATTGGAGTTAGCATGAAAAACGGCCGTTTTTCCAGCAACGCATTCTTTTTAATCGGATCATCTTCCGAAGAACTCCAGAATATCGTTGTAGTGAAAATCTTTAATTTTTTTATGTTCCTGAGTACAATAACAGCGCGATTTTGATATTCAGGCACTTCCGACTTCCGTTTCTGATGATTTTACAGCTGTATGGTTTCGGAATCAAAAGTATCCCAACCACGCAAAAAACTTCAATTGCAGGTATCGCGAAGCTGCCTGAATGCACTTTTCTTGAATTTCACTCATCACTAGTTTAATTTGACACCCCATATATTGAAATTGGAGAAAGTATGAAAAACGGCCGTTTTTCCAGCAACGCACTGCTTGCAATCCGATCGTTTTCCGAGGAACTCCAGAATATCGTTGTAGTGAAGATCTTAAATTTTGTTATGTTCACGAGTACAATAACAGCGCGATTTTAACATTCAGGCACTTCCGACTACCCTTTCCGATGCTCTTACATTGGTATGGTTTCGGAATCAAAAGTATCCCAACCGCGCAAGCAACTGCGATTTAGCTATCGCGAAGCTGCCTGAATGCCCCTTTATTGAATTCTACTCATCACTAGCTTTCGTTTGACACCCTATATATTGAAATTGGAGAAAATATGAAGAACGGCCATTTTCCAGCAACGCACTCCTTGCGATTCGATCGTTTTCCGAGGAACTCCAGAATATCGTTGTAGAGAACATCTTTAATTTTTTTATGTTCCTGAGTACAATAACAGCGCGATTTTGATATTCAGGCACTTCCGACTCTCGTTTCCGATGATTTTACAGCTGTATGGTTTCGGAATCCAAAGTATCCCAGCCACGCGAAAAACTGCAATTGCAGGTATCGCGACAATGCTTGAATGCACTTTTATTAAATTCTACTCATCACTAGCTTTCGTTTGACACCCCATATATCGAAATTGGAGAAAGTATGAAAAGCGGCCGTTTTTCCAGCAACGCACTCCTTGCAATCCGATCGTTTTCCGAGGAACTCCAAAATATCGTTGAAGTGAAGATCTTTTATTTTTTTATGCTCCTGAGTACAATAACAGCGCGATTTTGATATTCAGGCACTTCCGACTCTCGCTTCCGATGATTTTACAGCTGTATGGTTTCGGACTCGAAAGTATCCCAACCGCGCAAAAAAACTGCAATTGCAGGTTTCGCGAAGCTGCCTGAATGCACTTTTATTGAATTCTACTCATCACTAGCTTTCGTTTGACACCCCATGTATTGAAATTGGAGAAAGTATGAAGAACGGCCGTTTTTCCAGCAACGCACTCCTTGCAATCCGATCGTTTTCCGAGGAACTCCAGAATATCGTTGTAGTGAAGATCTTTAATTTTTTTATGTTCCTGAGTACAATAACAGCGCGATTTTGATATTCAGGCACTTCCGACTCCCGTTTCCGATGATTTTACAGCTGTATGGTTTCGGAATCCAAAGTATCCCAGCCACGCGAAAAACTGCAATTGCAGGTATCGCGACAATGCCTGAATGCACTTTTATTGAATTCTACTCATCACTAGCTTTCGTTTGACACCCCATGTATCGAAATTGGAGAAATTATGAAGAACGGCCGTTTTTCCAGCAACGCACTCCTTGCAATCCGATCGTTTTCCGAGGAACTCCAAAATATCGTTGTAGTGAAGATCTTTAATTTTTTTATGTTTCTGAGTACAATAACAGCGCGATTTGATATTCAGGCACTTCCGACTCCCGTTTCCGATGATTTCACAGCTGTATGGTTTCGGAATGAAAAGTATCCCAACCACGCAAAAAACTGCAATTGTAGGTATCGCGAAGCTGCCTGAATGCACTTTAATTGAATTCTACTCATCACTAGCTTTCCTTTGACACCCCATATATTGAAATTGGAGAAAGTATGAACAACGGCTGTTATTCAAGCAACGTACTCCTTGCAATCCGATCGTTTTCCGAGGAACTCCAGAATATCGTGGTAGTGAAGATCTTTAATTTTTTTATGTTCCTGAGTACAATAACTTTCGACTCCCGTTTCCCATGATTCGGAAAACGATCGGATTGCAAGGAGTGCGTTGCTGAAAAAACGGCCGGTTTTCATACTTTCTCCAATTTCAATATATGGGGTGTCAAACGAAAGCTGGTGATGAGAAGAATTCAATAAAAGTGCATTCAGGCAGCTTCGCGGTAGCTGCAATTGCAGTTTTTTGCGTGGTTGGGATACTTTAGATTCCGAGACCATACAGCTATCAAATCATCGGAAACGGGAGTCGGAAGTGCCTGAATATCAAACTCGCGCGATTGCTGCAATTGCAGATCGGATTGCACGGAGTGCGTTGCTTGACAAATGGCCGTTTTTCATACTTTCTCCAATTTCAATCTATGGGGTGTCAAACGAAAGCTAGTGATGAGTAGAATTCAATAAAAGTGCATTCAGGCAGCTTCGCGATACCTGCAATTGTAGTTTTTTGCGTGGTTGAGATACTTTTGATTCCAAAACCATATATCATCGGAAACGGGAGTCAGAAGTGCCTGAATATCATAATCGCGCTGTTATTGTATTCAGGAACATGAAAAAATTAAAGATCTTCCCCACAAGGATATTCTGGAGTTCCTTGGAAAACGATCGGATTGCAAGGAGTGCGTTGCTGGAAAAATGGCCGTTTTTTCATACTTTCTCCAGTTTCAATATGTGGGGTGTCAAACAAAAGCTAGTGATGAGTAGAATTCAATAAAAGTGCATTCAGGCAGCTTCGCGATACCTGCAATTGCAGTTTTTTGCGTGGTTGGGATACTTTTGATTCCGAAACCATACAACTATTAAATCATCGGAAACGGGAGTCGGAAGTGCTGAATATCAAAATCGCACTGTGATTGTACTCAGGAACATAAAAAAATTAAAGATCTTCACCACAGCGATACTCTAGAGTTCCTCGGAAAACAATCGGATTGCAAGGAGTGCATTGCTGGAAAAACGGCCGTTTTTCATACTTTCTCCAACTTCAATATATGGGGTGTTAAACGAAAGCTAGTGATGAATAAAATTCAATAAAATTGCATTCAGGCAGCTTCGCGATAGCTGCAATTGCAGTTTTTTGCGTGGTTGGGATACTTTTGATTCCGAAACCATACAGCTATAAAATCATCGGAAACGGGAGTCGGAAGTGCCTGAATATCAAAATCGCGTTGTTATTGTACTCAGGAAGATGAAAAAATGAAAGATATTCACAACAACGATATTCTGGAGTTCCTCGGAAAACGATCGGATTGCAAGGCGTGCGTTGCTGGTAAAACGGCCGTTTTTCATACTTTCTCCAATTTCAATATATGGGGTATCAAACGAAAGCTATTGATGAGTAGAATTCAATAAAAGTGCATTCAGGCAGCTTCGCGATACCTGCATTTGGAGTTTTTTGCGTGGTTGGGATACTTTTGGTTCCGAAACCATACAGCTATAAAATCATCGGAAACGGGAGTCGGAAGTGCCTGAATATCAAAATTGCGTTGTTATTGTACTCAGGAAGATGAAAAAATGAAAGATATTCACTACAACGATATTCTGGAGTTCCTCGGAAAACGATCGGTTTGCAAGGCGTGCGTTGCTGGTAAAACGGCCGTTTTTCATACTTTCTCCAATTTCAATATATGGGGTATCAAACGAAAGCTATTGATGAGTAGAATTCAATAAAAGTGCATTCAGGCAGCTTCGCGATACCTGCATTTGGAGTTTTTTGCGTGGTTGGGATACTTTTGGTTCCGAATCCATACGGTGTCGGAAGTGCCTGAATATCAAAATCGCGCTGTTATTGTACTCAGGAACATAAAAAATTAAAGATCTTCACTACAACGATATTCTGGAGTTCCTCGGAAAACGATCGGATTGCAAGGAGTGCATTACTGGAAAAACGGCCGTTATTCATACTTTCTCCAATTTCAATATACAGGGTGTCAAACGAAAGCCAGTCATGAGTAGAATTCAATAAAAGTGCATTCAGGCAGCTTCACGATACCTGCAATTGCAGTTTTTTGCGTGGTTGGGATACTTTGGATTCCGAAACCATACAGCTGTAAAATCATCGGGAACGGGATTCCGAAGTGACTGAATATCAAAATCGCGCTGTTATTGTACTCAGGGACATAAAAAATTAAAGATCTTCACTACAACGATATTCTGGAGTTCCTCGAAAAACGATCGGATTGCAAGGAGTGCGTTGCTAGAAGAACGGCCGTTTTTCATACTTTCTCCAATTTCAATATATGGGGTGTCAAACGAAAGCTAGTGATAAGCAGGATTCAATAAAAGTGCATTCAGGAGGCTACGCAAAACCTGTAATTGCATTTTTTTGGCGTGGTTGGGCTACTTTTGATTCCGAAACCATACACCTGTAAAATCATCGGAAACGGGAGTCGGAAGTGCTAGAATATCAAAATCGCGCTGTTATTGTACTCAGGAACATAAAAAAGTTAAAGATCTTCACCACAACGATCTTCTGGAGTTCCTCGGAAAACGATCGGATTGCAAGGAGTGCGTTGCTGGAAAAATGGCCGTTCTTCATACTTTCTCCAATTTCATTATATGGGGTGTCAAACGAAAGCTAGTGATGAGTAGAATTCAATAAATGTGCATTCAGGCAGCTTCGCGATACCTGCAATTGCAGTTTTTTGCGTGGTTGGGATACTTTTGATTCCGAAACCATACAGCTGTCAAATCATCGGGAACGAGAGTCGGAAGTGCCTGAATATCAAAATCGCGCTGTTATAGTACTCAGGAACACATAAAAATTAAAGATCTTCACTACAACGATATTCTGGAGTTCCTCGGAAAATGATCGGATTGCAAGGAGTGCGTTGCTGGAAAAATGGCCGTTCTTCACACTTTCTCCAATTTCATTATATGGGGTGTCAAACGAAAGCTAGTGATGAGTAGAATTCCATAAATGTGCATTCAGGCAGCTTCGCGATACCTGCAATTGCAGTTTTTTGCGTGGTTGGGATACTTTTGATTCCGAAACCATACAGCTATAAAATCATCGGAAACGGGAGTCGGAAGTGCCTGAATATAAAAATCGCACTGTTATTGTACTCAGGAACATAAAAAAATTAAAGATCTTCACTACAACGACATTCTGGAGTTCCTCGGAAAACGATCGGATTGCAAGGAGTGCGTTGCTGGAAAAACGGCCGTTCTTCATACTTTCTCCAATTTAAATATATGGGGTGTCAAACGAAAGCTAGTGATGAGTAGAATTCAATAAAAGTGCATTCAGGCAGCTTCGCGATACCTGCAATTGCAGTTTTTTGCGTGGTTGCGATACTTTTGATTCCGAAACCATACAGCTGTAAAATCATCGGAAAAGGGAGTCGGAAGTGCCTGAATATCAAAATCGCGCTGTTATAGTACTCAGGAACACATAAAAATTAAAGATCTTCACTACAACGATATTCTGGAGTTCCTCGGAAAATGATCGGATTGCAAGGAGTGCGTTGCTGGAAAAATGGCCGTTCTTCACACTTTCTCCAATTTCATTATATGGGGTGTCAAACGAAAGCTAGTGATGAGTAGAATTCAATAAATGTGCATTCAGGCAGCTTCGCGATACCTGCAATTGCAGTTTTTTGCGTGGTTGGGATACTTTTGATTCCGAAACCATACAGCTGTCAAATCATCGGGAACGGGAGTCGGAAGTGCCTGAATATAAAAATCGCGCTGTTATTGTACTCAGGAACATAAAAAAATTAAAGATCTTCACTACAACTATATTCTGGAGTTCCTCGGAATACGATCGGATTAAAAGGAGTGCGTTGCTGGAAAAACGGCCGTTCTTCATACTTTCTCCAATTTAAATATACGGGGTGTCAAACGAAAGCTAGTGATAAATAGAATTCAATAAAAGTGCATTCAGGCAGCTTCGCGATACCTGCAATTGCAGTTTTTTGCGTGGTTGGGATACTTTTGATTCCGAAACCATACAGCTGTAAAATCATCGGAAACGGGAGTCGGAAGTGCCTGAATATCAAAATCGCGCTGTTATAGTACTCAACAACACATAAAAATTAAAGATCTTCACTACAACGATATTCTGGAGTTCCTCAGAAAACGATCGGATTGCAAGGAGTGCGTTGCTGGAAAAACGGCCGTTATTCATACTTTCTCCAATTTCAACATATGGGGTGTCAAACGAAAGCTAGTCATGAGTAGAATTCAATAAAAGTGCATTCAGGCAGCTTCGCGATACCTGCAATTGCAGTTTTTTGCGTGGTTGGGATATTTTTGATTCCGAAACCATACAGCTATAAAATCATCGGAAACGGGAGTCGAAAGTGCCTGAATATCAAAATCGCGCTGTAATTGTACTCAGGAGCATAAAAAATTAAAGATATTCACTACAACGATATTCTGGAATTCCTCGGAAAACGATCGGATTGCAAGGAGTGCGTTGCTGGACAAATGGCCGTTTTTCATACTTTCTCCGATTTCAAAATATGGGCTGTCAAACAAAAGCTAGTGATGAGTAGAATTCAATAAAAGTGCATTCAGGCAGCTTCGCGATACCTGCAATTGCAATTTCTTGCGTGGTTGGGATACTTTTGATTCCGAAACCATGCAGCTGTAAAATCATCGGAAACGGGAGTCGGAAGTGCCTGAATATCAAAATTGCGCTGTCATTGTACTCAGGAACATAAAAAAATTAAAGGTCTTCACTACAACGATATTCTGGAGTTCCTCGGAAAACGATCGGACTGCAAGGAGCGCGTTGCTGGAAGAACGGCTGTTTTTCATATTTGCTCCAATTTCAATATATGGGGTGTCAAACGAAAGCTAGTGATGAGTAGAATTCAATAAAAGTGCATCCAGGCAGCTTCGCGATACCTGCAATTGCAGTTTTTTGCGTGGTTGGGATACTTTTGATTCCGAAACCATAAAGCTATAAAATCATCGGAAACGGGAGTCGGAAGTGCCTGAATATCAAAATCGCGCTGTTATTGTACTCAGGAACATAAAAAAATTAAAGATCTTCACCACATCAATATTCTGGAGTTCTTCGGAAAACGATCGGATCGCAAGGGGTGCGATGCTGGAAAAACGGCAGTTTTTTATACTTTCTCCAATTTCAATATATGAGGTGTCAAAGAAAACCAAGTGATGAGTAGAATTCAATAAAAGTGCATTCAGGCAGCTTCGCGATACCTGCAATTGCAGGTTTTTGCGTGGTTGGGATACTCTTGATTCTGAAACCATACAGCTATAAAATCATCGGAAACGGGAGTCGGAAGTGCCTGAATATCAAAATCGCGCTGTTATTGTACTCAGGAACATAAAAAAATTAATCTTCACTCCAACGATATTATGGAGTTCCTCGGAAAAGGATCGGATTGCAAGGAGTGCGCTGCTGGAAAAATGGCCGATATTCATACTTTCTCCAATTTCAATATATGGGGTGTCAAACGAAAGCTAGTGATGAGTAGAATTCAATAAAAGTGCATTCAGGCAGCTTCGCGATACCTGCGATTGCAGTTTTTTGTGTGGTTGGGGTACTTTTGATTCTGAAAACATACATCTGTAAAATCATCGGAAACGGGAGTCGGAAGTGCCTGAATATCAAAATCGCGCTGTTATTGTACTCAGGAACATAAAAAAATTCAAGATCTTCACAACAACGATATTCTGGAGTTCCTCGGAAAACGATCGGATTGCTGGACAAATGGTCATTTTTCATACTTTCTCCGATTTCAAATTCTGGGGTGTCAAACGAGAGCTAGTGATGAATAGAATTCAATAAAAGTGCATTCAGGCAGCTTCGCGATACCTACAATTGCAGTTTTTTGCGTGGTCCGGATACTTTTGATTCCGAAACCATACAGCTGTAAAATCATCGGAAACGGGAGTCGGAAGTGCTTGAATATCAAAATCGCGCTGTTATTGTAGTCGGGAACATAAAAAAAATTAAAGATCTTCACTACAACGATGTTCTGGAGTTCCTCGGAAAACGATCGAATCAACAGGAGTGCGTTGCTGGAAAAACGGGCGTTGTTCATACTTTCTCCAATTTCGATATATGGGGTGTCAAACGAAAGCTAGTGATGAGTAGAATTCAATAAAAGTGCATTCAGGCAGCTTCGCGATACCTGCAATTGCAGTTTTTTGCGTGGTTGGGTTCTTTTGATTCCGAAACCATGCAGCTGTAAAATCATCGGAAACGGGAGTCGGAAGTGCGTGAATATCAAAATTGCGCTGTCATTGTACTCAGGAACATAAAAAAATTAAAGGTCTTCACTACAACGATATTCTGGAGTTCCTCGGAAAACGATCGGACTGCAAGGAGCGCGTTGCTGGAAGAACGGCGGTTTTTCATATTTGCTCCAATTTCAATATCTGGGGTGTCAAACGAAAGCTAGTGATGAGTAGAATTCAATAAAAGTGCATCCAGGCAGCTTCGCGATACCTGCGATTGCAGTTTTTTGCGTGGTTGGGATACTTTTGATTCCGAGACCATACAGCTATAAAATCGTCGGAAACGGGAGTCGGAAGTACCTGAATATCAAAATCGCGCTGTTGTTGTACTCAGGAACATTAAAAAATTAAAGGTCTTCACTTCAACGATATTCTGGATTGCTAGTGATGGGTAGAATTCAATAAAAGTGCATTCAGGCAGCTTCGTGATATCTGCAATTGCAGTTTTTGGCATGGTTGGGATACTTTTGATTCCGAAACCACACAGCTGTAAAATCATCGGAAATGGGAGTCGGAAGTGCCTGAATATCAAAACCGCGCTGTTATTGTACTCAGGAACATAAAAAAATTACAGATCTTCACTACCACGATATTCTGGAGTTCCTCGGAAAACGATCGGTTGCTGGAAAAACGGCAGTTTTTCATAGTTTCTCCAATTTCAATATATGGGGTGTCAAACGAAAGCTAGTGATGAGTAGAATTCAATAAAAGTGCATTCAGGCAGCTTCGTGATCCCTGCAATTGCAGTTTTATGCGTGGTTGGGATACTTTTGATTCCGATACTATGAAGCTATAAAGTCATCGGAAACGGAAATTGGAAGTGCCTGAATATCAAAACCGCGCTGTTCATGTACTCAGGAACATAAACAAATTAAAGATCTTCACTACAACGATATTCTGAAGTTCCTCGGAAAACGATCGGATCGCAAGGAGTGCGTTGCTGGAAAAATGGCCGTTATTCATACTTTCTCCAATTTCAATATATGGGGTGTCAAACGAAAGCTAGTGATGAGTAGAATTCAATAAAAGTGCATTCAGGCAGCTTCGCGATACCTGCAATTGTAGTTTTTCGAGTGGTTGGGATACTTTTGATTCCGAAACCATACGGCTATAAAATCATCGGAAACGAGAGTCGGAAGTGCCTGAATATCAAAATCACGCTGTTTTTGTACTCAGAAACATCAAAAAATTAAAGATCTTCACTACAACGATATTCTGGAGTTCCTCGGAAAACGATCGGATTGCAAGGAGTGCGTTGCTGGAGAAACGGCCGTTTTTTCATACTTTCTCCAATTTCAATGTATGGGGTGTCAAACGATAGCTTGTTATGTGGTGGTGTTCCGCAGGAAAAATAAAAAAAATATATAATATGCATTATCAAGAAAAACAGGATGTATGTAGTAATAGCAACTGAGGAGTTGCTCTCGCAGCAAAAAAAAAACGGTATTCAGCAAAGGTTGCTGACAAAACAAAAACAGTTTCCCTATGGAACCACATAAAGTCACATGACGGTGACTGAAGAGGAGATCTTATTGGTTCCACGGCTAGCTCACCGCGTATGGTAGTGGGTTGAGAGACAGAAAGAATTTTTTCTAAAGAACTCCATCATGTCGAACACGCGCACACACACACACTAAAATATTCACCAGTGCATCATGGATTCTGGTAACTTCCTGAAATTAAATTGAATTGAATCAAACAAAATGAAAACTGGGCTTAATCCAGCACATTGAACTTATTTCATTATTTCAATTTTTCTAGGCTGTTTTGATTGTAAAATGAACATTTATTTTCGGAATGTTTTATCAGTGCTCTAACAATATTCAAGTGAGTCTTAAAGTATGTTCAAATTGAGATAATTACAAACAACCTAAAACGGCACTATATTTTTAAACAGATTCCACCTATTATTTGCTTATCGACAGATTCACTCATCAGCCTCTTTATCGAAAAATGTATGTTTTGTCAAACGCATTAAACTAAATTTTAAAATGTAGCTTAAAACTGGAATCCGAATTACAGTGAATTCAAGTAAGTATACCATTAACTAGAATAAATGATTTAATCAACCCATTAAATAATTTAGAATCATTTTTATACAATGAATCTCCGCTATTTTGGTCTCAAAAGGGGTTTCATCTTAAAAACGATTTTTGTCTTATCTATAAAAAGTCTCTACATGAACATAAATCATTTGTTATAAATACTGCTCACCTATGCCAGATTGTGTTTTCACTTTTGTTTCGGATTTCAAGTATTATGACCATATTCGAATTTGAAATGCTACCTAGCATCTGCAAGCCATGTAGTCAAGTGGTTGAATGTTTCTCTACGGGTTATATCAGACACAAGCAGAGCTCCTGCTGCACCCCGATACTAGGAATGGATAATTGACCTGAATGCCTCCTGGCCTGCCATATCACAAATTCGCAACTTTATTTGTTTTTCATCAATTATTATCATGCGAGCACCAAATTCCGATCGTTAAATCATGGACGGGTTGAAATCGCTTGTCCGTGAACTGTACCAAGAGACACGACTTCCTGACTCCTTTTGAGAAAAAGTAAATAAGCAAAATATTGATTACGGCAGTACATATTGCCGATAAAGGAAGCGCAGCAAATTTTCCGTGGTAACATACATTACCGAATTTCCTCATATGCGATTAGTCTATGTCGGAGGACTTCGATGGCTTTCCTCAAATACTGTTAACAGCGAACAGACATGTCAATGTTTGTGCACTTGCTGATACTTCGAAAATCACTCCAACAACAAGACGCCAGCGACGCCCAGACAAACGACACTTACGAATACAGATCAGCTGTTTCAGGGAGCCAAACGAAAGTCCAAGACTGTACATTGCAAATGCGTTAGAAAATTTATATTCCGCCCGAGGCAACACCCGCGTCCCCGATGATGAAGTATTTGAATAAATATGCATACGCTATTTTGAATAACTCTGTCTCGAACAATTAATACACAATTTGACTATGATTTACACAATCTCACAATCCTTGGAAATACTAATTATAAATTCCACAAAATCCTTTGTTGCACACACGAAAAGAGGCTATCTTTCTACGAACTTTCTGAATTGAGATTCACCGGGCTTTTTCTTTCTACAAAGGGGATACACCATAAAATTATACGTCCGTTCACCACGACTCTTTCCGATCAGCTCTCAAACTCAACTGCCTCCGCCGCGTCATTTCATCAACGCGTCTCCAATTTATTTCCACTTCAGAAGCCTGATTACATCAGCTGCGTCATTTCATCAACGCGCGCTGGATTGCGTCTCCGCGTTGAGATGATGTTGGTTTTTGCATCGGATGAGCGAAGTTCAGCGTCGGGGTATTTAAAGGTTTGAAAAAAGAGGGGCCATTAATTGTGCCAACGTAACAAGCTAGTGATGAGTAGCATTCAATAAAAGTGCATTCAGGCAGCTTCGCGATACCTGCAATTGCAGTTTTTTGCGTGGTTGGGATACTTTTGATTCCGAAACCATACAGCTGTAAAATCATCGGAAACGAGAGTCGGAAGTGCCTGAATATCAAAATCGCGCTGTTACTATACTCAGGAACATAAAAAAATTAAAGATCTTCACTACAACGATATTCTGGAGTTCCTCGGAGAACGATCGGATTGCAAGGAGTGCGTTGCTGGAAAAATGGCAGTTCTTCATACTTTCTCCAATATCAATATATGGGGTGTCAAACGAAAGCTAGTGATGAGTAGAATTCAATAAAAGTGCATTCAGGCAGCTTCACGATACCAGCAAATGCAAGTTTTTGCGTGGTTGGGATACTTTTGATTCCGAAACCATACAGCTGTTAAAATCATCGGGAACGGGAGTCGGAAGTGCCTGAATATCGAAATCGCGCTAGTATTATACTCAGGAACATAAAAAAATTAAAGATCTTCACTACAGCAATATTCTGGAGTTCCTCGGATAATGATCGGATTGCAAGTAGTGCATTGCTGGGAAAATTTCATACTTACTCCAATTTCAATACATGGAGTGTCAAACGAAAGCTAGTGATGAGTAGAATTCAATAAAAGTGCATTCAGGCAGCTTCGCGATACCTGCAATTGCAGTTTTTTGCGTGGTTGGGATACTTTTGATTCCGAAACCACAAAGCTGTTAAATCATCGGAAACGGGAGTCGGGAGTGCCTGAATATCAAAATCGCGCTGTTATTGTACTCAGGAACATAAAAAAAATTAAAGATCTTCACTACAACGATATTCTGGAGTTCCTCGGAAAACGATCGGATTGCAAGGAGTGCGTTGCTGGAAAAATTTCATACTTTCTCCAGTTTCAATATATGGGGTGTCAAACGAAAGCTAGTGATGAGTAGAATTCAATAAAAGTGCATTCAGGCAGCTTCGCGATACCTGCAATTGCAGTTTTTTGCGTGGTTGGGAAACTTTTGATTCCGAAACCATACACTGGGAAATCATCGGAAACGGGAGTCGGAAGTGCCTGAATATCAAAACCGCGCTGTTATTGTACTCAGGAACATAAAAAAATTAAAGATCTTCACTACAACAATATTCTGGAGTTACTCGGAAGACGATCGGATAGCAAGGAGTGCGCTGCTGGAAAAATTGCCGTTCTTCATACTTTCTCCAATTTCAATATGGGGTGTCAAACGAAAGCTAGTGATGAGTAGAATTCAATAAAATTGCATTCAGGCAGCTTCGCGATACCTGCAATTGTAGTTTTTCGCGTGGTTAAGATACTTTTGATTCCGAAACCATACGGCTATAAAATCATCGGAAACGAGAGTCGGAAGTGCCTGAATATCAAAATCGCGCTGTTATTGTACTCAGGAACATAAAAAAATTAAAGATCTTCACTACAGCGATATTCTGGAGTTCCTCGGAAAACGATCGGATTAAAAGGAGTGCGTTGCTGGAAAAACGGCCGTTTTTCATACTTTCTCCAATTTCAATATATGGGGTGTCAAACGAAAGCTAGTGATGAGTAGAATTCAATAAAAGTGCATTCAGGCAGCTTCGCAATACCTGCAATTGCAGGTTTTTGCGTGGTTGGCCTACTTTTGATTCCGAAACCATGCAGCTGTAAAATCATTGGAAACGGGAGTCGGAAGTGCCTGAATATCAAAATCGCGCTGTTATTGTACTCAGGAACATCAAAAAATTAAAGATCTTCACTACAACGATATTCTGGAGTTCCTCGGAAAACGATCGGATTGCAAGGAGTGCATTGCTGGAAAAACGGCCGTTTTTTCATACTTTCTCCAATTTCAATGTATGGGGTGTCAAACGATAGTTTGTTATGTGGTGGTGTTCCGCAGGAAAAATAAATAAAAATATAATATGCATTATCAAGAAAAACAGGATGTATGTAGTAATAGCAACTGAGGAGTTGCTCTCGCAGCAAAAAACAAGTTGAGTAGACAGACCTATGCTCATGTCAGAAGGGTTTTGTACTCAACTTGCAAAATGCCGTAACCAGCAACGAATAAAATTAAGAAACACGTCATGTTCGAGGATCATACTATTTTTAACTAAGTTGAAAGAATTTTTTAATTCTGAATTATTTGTTAAAATTATACCCGTAAATATTTCACTTGATAATTTTTTCAGATTTTTTTAGATCACGCGTGTCCATTCGCGAGGGAGAAAACACATTTTTCATGTATTTTCCCCCCTCTCTGTGCCCCCACTGAAGCAAAAACTGTCAGTTTAAGAACTGTTTTGAAAAGCTCTCATAGAGAACTTTCATTTGATACTCATATCGGCTACCATTCATGAAATTTTTTTTCAGGGGCCACTCCTTTGTACCGTAAGCATCGATTCATGGCCTGTTTTTTCGAATCCTAGAATGGCTACAAAGCCCTTTTGCTAGGAGCTCTCTCCTGCCTCTTCGACTTGTTTCAATTGTATGTAGTCATCCTCATGATATCTATCATTCCTGAAATTTTCATGCAAATCCTAGCAAAGCTGTAGTGTCTAAGTCGGTAAAAAGCGCATATGGCTCCATAGCCATATGTTTTCATAATAATACAGGGCACATTGTTCCATAGTAATACGGGAAAATTCAAAACGCTATAACTTCGTTAAATACTATTCGATCTTTATGAAACTTTCAGGACAGATTAATCTTATAAATAGTCATCTTATTGCCAAATTTTATTGAATTTAAGGGTACCATTAAGATTTTATTCGAGAAAACATAAAATCGATAAATCATACTATTACTAACAAAGTTGAGTGAATTTCGACTTCTCATGCATTTGTTGTTGTTGTACTCATTAAGGCCTACATTCATGATTTTTATCAGATTTTTCGGATGGAAGGTGTCCAATCGCGAGCGGGGGTACGCGAAAAGTTCGTACATTTTCCCTTCCCCTGCCCCCCTCGGTACTCATAAGGCAATTTTAAGACCTGTTTTGAAAAGATCTCATTGAGACCTTTCCAATGACACCCTTCTCGACTACCAATGGTTTTTTTTTGAGGGGTCAACTCCCTATATGGGGAGACCCCCTTAAACCCCTTTAAAAAATTTTTCACCCTTGAACTTTCAAGAGGTCACCACTTCTGACCTTTCCACAAAGTTTCATGGCTGTAGCCTCCATAGTTTCGGAGAAAAAGTGCTGTGACATACAGACGGATGGACGGACGGACGGACGGACAGACGAACACAGGTCGTGATTGCAATAGGGTTTTGTATTTAAGTACAAAACCCTAAAAAAACGGTATTCAGCAAAGGTTGCTGACTAAACCAAAACAGATTCCCTATGGAACCACATAAAGTCACATGATGGTGACTGAAGAGGATTTTTTTTTGGTTCCACGGCCAGCTCACCGCGTATAGGAGTGGTTTGAGAGACAGAAACAATTTTTTCTAAAGAACTCCATCATGTCGAACATGCGCACACACACACACACTAAAATATTCACCAGTGCATCATGGATTCTGGTAACTTCCTGAAATTAAATTGAATTGAATCAAACAAAATGAAAACTGGGCTTAATCCAGCACATTGAACTTATTTCATTATTTCAATTTTTCTAGGCTGTTTTGATTGTAAAATGAACATTTATTTTCGGAATGTTTTATCAGTGCTCTAACAATATTCAAGTGAGTCTTAAAGTATTTTCAAATTGAGATAATTACAAACAACCTAAAACGGCACTATATTTTTAAACAGATTCCACCTATTATTTGCTTATCGACAGATTCACTCATCAGCCTCTTTATCGAAAAATGTATGCTTTGTCAAACGCATTAAGCTTAATTTTAAAATGTAGCTTAAAACTGGAATCCGAATTACAGTGAATTCAAGTAAGTATACCATTAACTAGAATAAATGATTTAATCAACCCATTAAATAATTTAGAATCATTTTTATACAATGAATCTCCGCTATTTTGGTCTCAAAAGGGGTTTCATCTTAAAAACGATTTTTGTCTTATCTATAAAAAGTCTCTACATGAACATAAATCATTTGTTATAAATACTGCTCACCTATGCCAGATTGTGTTTTCACTTTTGTTTCGGATTTCAAGTATTATGACCATATTCGAATTTGAAATGTTACCTAGCATCTGCAAGCCATGTTGTCAAGTGGTTGAATGTTTCTCTATGGGTTATATCAGACACAAGCAGAGCTCCTGCTGCACCCCGATATTAAGAATGGATAATTGACCTGAATGCCTCCTGGCCTGCCGTATCACAAATTCGCAACTTTATTTGTTTTTCATCAATTATTATCATGCGAGCACCAAATTCCGATCTTTAAATCATGGACGGGTTGAAATCGTTTGTCCGTGAACTGTACCAAGAGACACGACTTCCTGACTCCTTTTGAGAAAAAGTAAATAAGCAAAATATTGATTACGGCAGTACATATTGCCGATAAAGGAAGCGCAGCAAATTTTCCGTGGTAACATACATTACCGAATTTCCTCATATGCGATTAGTCTATGTCGGAGGACTTCGATGGCTTTCCTCGAATACTGTTAACAGCAAACAGACATGTCAATGTTTGTGCACTTGCTGATACTTCGAAAATCACTCCAACAACAAGACGCCAGCGACGCCCAGACAAACGACACTTACGAATACAGATCAGCTGTTTCAGGGAGCCAAACGAAAGTCCAAGACTGTACATTGCAAATGCGTTAGAAAATTTATATTCCGCCCGAGGCAACACCCGCGTCCCCGATGATGAAGTGTTTGAATAAATATGCATACGCCATTTTGAATAACTCTGTCTCGAACAATTAATACACAATTTGACTATGATTTACACAATCTCACAATCCTTGGAAATACTAATTATAAATTCCACAAAATCCTTTGTTGCACACACGAAAAGAGGCTATCTTTCTACGAACTTTCTGAATTGAGATTCACAGGGCTTTTTCTTTCTACAAAGGGGATACGCCATAAAATTATACGTCCGTTCACCACGACTCTTTTCGATCAGCTCTCAAACTCAACTGCCTCCGCCGCGTCATTTCATCAACGCGTCTCCAATTTATTTCCACTTCAGCCACCTGATTACATCAGCCGCGTCATTTCATCAACGCGTCTCCAAGTTATTTCAACTTCGGCCGCCTGATTACATCAGCCGCGTCATTTCATCAACGCGTCTCCAAGTTATTTCAACTTCAGCCGCCTGATTACATCAGCCGCGTCATTTCATCAACGCGCACTGAATTGCGTCTCCGCTTTGAGATGATGTTCGTTTTTGCATCGGATAAGCGAAGTTCAGCGTCGGGGTATTTAAAGGTTTGAAAATAGAGGGGCCATTAATTGTGCCAACGTAACACGTGGGGACGTCCCATACCCTGGAGAAGGGTCTCATTTCCCAAAGCCGGGCAATACCAACTACTAATCAATAAGCCAAGGTCAAACTGTAATACACTATATACAAGCGATAACCTAACGCTAAGATGCGGCTATACGATAATGCTATTCTAAAGGATACGCTAACACTAAAAGATACGATAATACTAAGCGATACGGTATGGCTAAAGGATACGATAATCCTATACGATATGATAATGCGATAATGCTATACGATACGATTATACGATACGATAATATAATCCCTTAATATGGGCGATAAACGATAACGATACGATAATCCTATACGATATGATAATGCGATACGATAATGCTGTATGATACGATAATACGATACGATAATATAATCCCTCAACTTAATTCTGAAAGGTTATAACTATACCGTCAACAACAAAAACAAAAATAATTGCGCCGAATCGAGCCGTACTGGTACACTTCGAAAAAAAACTATATCGGGGCATTGATTTGGTCAGCGAACATTCGCGCTGCCTTCCTCGTACCACACCATATCTCCGCCTCCAGCCCTCGATCTCGGCAAAGAAAACTTACAAACGAACTACTATTTACACCTATCACTAACTGTACAGAACCTATAACCTAATGCTAAAACTAACTCTATATGTCCTATTTACACTATTAACAACAATAAAAAGAATGTGAGAGTGGGGAGAAAGGAAAATACAGAGTATGAAGACAGGGCGAAAAAGGAAACAGAAACATGCTTGATCCACAATACAGCCGACTATTTGGTAATATTTACAGCCGGATATCCTGACCGTGATAGGTCCCCAAAGGCTTTCCATCAAGTGACTCGAGATCATAGGTCACCTGACCCACCTATCTAACCACTCTGGCAGGTACAAATATGGGTGCGAATTTAGCCACGAATTTATCAGCTGCACTACTAAGGACATGATTCCGGACGTAAACCAATTGTCCTGGAGTAAAGGTACGAACTCTTGCTCGTAAATTGTATCGCTGCTGGCCTTTAGCATAGGCTGCAGCTAGCTTTTCCTGGACACGCTCGCGAATACGTTGCAGGCGCTCGTGCGGGGTGCTGAGCGCAACCTCGCCATCTTCAAACGCGGAAAGGCGTCGGAGGAGCTCATAATCCGAGCCGTGGCTCGTGGACTGAAATCCGAACATTAAATAGTGTGGGGAACAACCCGTGGACTCGTGAACAGCACTTCGAAACGCTGCGCCCGCCTCGCACAGGTATTTATCCCACGTGCAATGATCTTCACCTATGTAAGCGCCGATGGCGGCTAGGATCGATTGGTTCACACGTTTGGAGGCATTCGATTGGGGTGAATATTTGGGGGTTAAGATATGAGAGACACCATGTACTTGCAGAAATTGAGTAAACTGTGCACCGTTATCAGAGTGTATTAGTTCTGGTACTCCGAAAGTACAAAAGAGATCTAGCAAACATTTAAGGACTGCCTCAGTGGTTGCTTTTGCTAGGGGCTTGAGCCACACAAATTTCGTGTAGTGGTCGAGCACTACAAATAAGTAGGTATTTCCACTTTTGGAGCGTGGAAAGGGTCCTAGAAAATCGATAAATAAGCGCTGGACAGGTCGTTCAGACAAGCGCTCACGGCCCATGGGAGGTCTCAAAACCTGGTTACAGGGTTTAACCTGTTTGCATGTACTGCAACGTGAAATGTAAGAAGCGACGTCCTTACGAAGAGTTGGCCAGTAATAATATCGTTGCAGTAGCTCGGTGGATTTACGTACACCACAATGAGACGATGCCGGCCTATCGTGAGCTTTGGAAATCAGCCTAGCTTGCTGGCTCACGGGAACCCATAATTTGGTACGAGGAATGTCCAAATCGGTATCGGATATTCGTCCCATATTAATGTAGATCCGGCCATCTCGGACCCATACATTTGGAAACCGTTCAGGTTCTTTAGTGATGATTAACATCTGCTCTACATAGTCGGGGTGGCTGAAGGTTGAGTCCGGTAATATAGACTCGAGGCGTAGGTGTTCGGGAAGAACGGGAAGGTAAACACTTGAAAGCTCATTAATGCTCTCATAAGCACGGGAAAGGGCATCGGGGACGATGTTAGCTGAGCCCTTGACATGTTCGATATTGAAGTTTAAACCTTGCAACTTCAGACTTCAGCGAGCCAATCTACCGGAAGATCTTGTTGGCTCATAAGCCACTTCAGACTAGCGTGATCCGTGATGATGGTAAAGGGCAGACCTTCATTAAAAGCACGGAGTTTCTTCACGCTCTGTACGGCGGCGAGACACTCCAACTCCGTGATAGTATAATTTCGCTGCGCCGACGTTAGTTTGGCTGACATGAGGGCAATAGGATGCTCTTCCTCCTTTTCATTCTTTTGAAAGAGAACGCTACCAATGCCAGTGGTGCTAGCATCACACTGGATGAAGAAGGGTTTAGTGAAATCAGGGTTGACTAATACAGGGGCTGTAATAAGGGCTTGTTTTAAATGGTCGAAAGCGTTCTGAGCAGCGTCAGTCCATCGGAAGGACGATTTGCCTTTCAGCAAATCAGTCAAGGGAGCGGTAATTGCGGCAAAACGATGAATAAATCAGCGGTACCATCCAGCCATTACCATGAAACGACGAATGTCCTTTGCAGATCTGGGAATCGGGAAATCCATGATGCTGGAGACTTTGGAAGGATCAGTCTTTAGGATACCATCACTAACGATGTATCCCAGATACTTAATCTCACGCCGGATAAACTTGCTCTTCTCCAAGTTTATCGTGAGCCCAGCTGACTTCAGTAGCTTAGCTACTGTAGACAAAAGTTGCAAATGTTCTTCGAATGAAGAGCTGGTTACGAGCAAATCGTCCAGGTAGACGAAGATTTTGTCTTGAAGCTCATGCGGGATGACTTTGTGCATTAGACGACACATAGTCTGGGGTGCGTTGGACAACCCGAAAGGCATGACCTTAAATTCATACAAAGGCCGACCCGGCACCGTGAAGGCTGTCTTCTCTTGAGATTCGGGATTGAGGGGTATCTGCCAAAAGGCGTCCTTTAAATCAAGTCTGGTAATAAACTTGGTGGGTCTTAGGCGTGAGAGTAGCCCGTCTATCAAGGGCAACGGGTATGCGTCCTTGACGGTCACTTCGTTCACGCGCCTGGCATCAAGGCACAACCGGACTTTCCCAGGTTTACGAACTAATGTTACAGGGGAACTCCAAGAACTGTGACTCTCGCCGATCACACCAAGGGCGAGCATACGGTCCAGTTCCTTGTACAGCAGATCCTGTACGACAGGGGAAACAGCATAATGCCGTTGCTTGACTGGCTTAGCAGTCCCGGTGTCAATGTGGTGTGTAACCAGTGACGTTCTTCCCAAACCAAGTTTATTGAGGTCAGCTGGTGAAAACAGTCTCACTGACTGGAATTGAAGAGGGGTTTTCCTGGAGCACACTGACATGTTTTAGCGACACCGGAGCGATCTGGAAAGCATTCCAAAAATCAATGCCCAAATATAGCTTGCCGGCTAGCTTCTCATACGTGACAGTGACATTCACGTATCCTACCGCGGCTACGCGTTGACCAGACGCCGTCTGGATACTGGTCTTGACATTATGAAGACGGAGATCTAGGTCTCTTATCAAAGCAAGGGAGCCATGTCCCAGAACACTGACGCTGGCTCCACTGTCCATTAAACCAGTGAGCATACGGTCTTTGACGATAATGTTGCAGTGAGGAGGAGGATCGTTCAGATTCATATCAGATAAAACTGCTACTGCTGCCAATTTACGGAATGTGCACTTAGCGCGGAAATATTTAACAGTTCTACGGTATCTCCGGTAAGCACGTTTCAGGGGAGAGTTGGTTTGACATGAAACAGACACACAAAACCTGCTAGGCACGCGTGCTTGGTACGGGTCACATGGGAATTCGTACTGTTGAGGGGATCGGGAATCAGAAATTAGTGATTGTGTCGCAGTTCGGGATTCACATTGGTGGCTGCGTCTACTGTTGTAGGGCAATTCTGCGGTTTGCGTTGTTGAGGGGGAACTCGAGAATTGGGAGCGCGACGATCCCTCACAACCGGGGCGCTCCTGTGGTAGTTTCCCACTTCCCTACATTTAGGGCAGTTCGTCTTGCGAACGCCGGGGTTACCACAACCAAAACAGAAGACACCTTTAACGGGGGCCCGACATTGGGCGAACGAGTGCCCGATATCACTGCGATTCCAGCACAGGCGATATTCTGCACTTTTGATGGGGTCGGTTGACTGGATAGCTTCCACATGTCTATCAGACGAGAAACGGGCATGGCCAGGGTAAGGGTCTTTTATCTTGTGCACGGTACGGCTAGGGATGTGGTGCTGTTCAGGCTTGCTGAGGTTCCAGACAGTCTCCACTGAGGTGCAACAACTCACCAACTCACGTATAGACTTGAAGTGCCGACCGGCTAAATGATCGCGCAGACGTTTAGTCATGTTGCGGAACAACAGGTGCTGCATGTCCAAATCCGACATGCTCTGTCTGAGTTGGAGCGACATAGTCTCCAGAGCATCAAAGAAGTCGACGAAAGGTTCGTTCAAGCCTTGCATGCGAGCGTCCATCTGGCGTCGAACATCAATGTCAACACCAACAGGGACGAAACGGTGCCTGAACACCTGGGTTAGGGATTCCCAGTTAATTGCATGCGCACTCATGGCATGGTACTTCCAGTACCAACTAAGAGCAGGATTCCTCAAAAACAAATGAAAACTCTGTGCGATTAGATCCAAGGGAACGTCCTGAGTGTCCGCTATAGCTTGAATTCTGTAGAAGAAGTCATCCACTTGGAGACTGGATTTACCTCCATCGAAAATAATACCCCATTTGGAAATAGGTACAGAAAGATGAGACCGAAGAGTAGAGCGTTGTGGATATCGTGCGGAATTCAATGCTTGAGGCTCAGACGTAGTTTAAACGGTAATGTAAGGTGGATTTAAATTTGACTGTGGATCTATTCTGCCCATTTGCCTTGAGGGACTGACGACACTCGACTCGAGTGCCTGCGTCAATCTTCGGATATCAGCAGCAAGATGCATCAACTGGACATCATTTTTATTGTCTTCAGCATAAGGACCAACCAGAGACGGTGTATTCCACAATTCAGCTGTGTCGATATATGATTTGATTCCTTCGGATTTGACTGGTAGTTGAGTTAGGTTAATATTTCCTCCTTTGTCGATAGAAAATGGATTGGCATCATTAAATAGCTCGGCTGGGACATTAGAGTCCATCTGTCGACTGGACGCCACGCCGGAATCAAGGGAAGTCTTGTCTCTACTTAGGCGAGTATTCAAGGGGACACCCTGTGGTGTAGAATGCCTCGAGGGCACAAACTCCTGACTAAAAGGAGAAGTCATTATCGATCCCTAGTTATTGGAACGATGCAATTGACAATATTGGCTTGGCTCGAGTCGTAGGGAGATGTACAAATTAACATCGAAATATATCTCCCCAAGACTCGCTTAATCATATGATTTTACAAAAAAATCTTTTTTTTTCTCTCTTCTTATTTCTAGAATTTTCTTAATATTACTAAATTTTCGTTTTCGTTTATTAACTTTGTATATTTTCTTTTTCTCTTTGCTCTACTCTACTTTACTTTACTTTACTTTACGACAATTGATTTTTCATTAGAAGGAGTGTGTGCGCGCGTGGACATCAGGAAAGGAGACTGCGTACTGAAAATAAGAGAGGTCGATAGAAAAATAGTTGAGCTAAATATGTAAACTAGAAGTCCTGAGGTCTATCCGATCGCTTGGCTACGATTTCCAAACGCAATCGCGTCACAACTTTTCGTTGGCCAGCGGCAAGAGGTCCTCTGGAGATATAGATGAAGAAGCATAGAATGCAAAAAGTACAGAAGTGGATTCCACGAAACAATTGCTTCAGCTTGATATATGTTCAAAACGTACAAACGTCGACAGTTCTAGACCAGCGTCCGCTCAAGGATCAGGAATGTGATTGTACGCAGTATCAGTCGGATCAACGTCATGTGCCATAATCAAACCTACAAGGCGAACACACTGACACGATGCCGATCCTTCGCACTCCACCTCGAAATCAACAAAAGGGTCGAAAATCTGGAGTGGCTGCCGAAACTACACTCGTGAATTGAATGAGAGAAAGAGAAGAGAGATAGCGAGAAAACAAACGGTAGTTGGTGGGGCGCCAGCTGCGAGAGCAAGCCCTCAGGCGAACGGTACTGTTCCAAAAAAGTGACACAGGCGATGAGTCAGTCTGTGAGAAGAGGAGCAAAATAGATAATGAATGTCTCAAAGAACCCAATAACCGAAATCCTCCTCTGCCAGACCTAGCATCACCGAGGCCTGAATAATCATCAGAGATGATAGGCACAAAATGAGATGATGAAGGTTAAATTGCCAAACAAGAAAGCCTTAGTACCAAAAACCCTTTGGGCGCCATGTTATGTGGTGGTGTTCCGCGGGAAAAATAAAAAAAATATATAATATGCATTATCAAGAAAAACAGGATGTATGTAGTAATAGCAACTGAGGATTTGCTCTCGCAGCAAAAAAAAACGGTATTCAGCAAAGGTTGCTGACTAAAAAATAACGGTTTTCCTATGGAACCACATAAAGTCACATGATGGTGACTGAAGAGGAGATCTTTTTGGTTCCACGGCTAGCTCACCGCGTATGGTAGTGGGTTGAGAGACAGAAAGAATTTTTTCTAAAGAACTCCATCATGTCGAACACGCGCACACACACACACTAAAATATTCACCAGTACATCATGGATTCTGGTAACTTCCTGAAATTAAATTGAATTGAATCAAACAAAATGAAAACTGGGCTTAATCCAGCACATTGAACTTATTTCATTATTT
The DNA here is from genome assembly GCA_963969285.1 of Odontomyia ornata. Classification (NCBI taxonomy): domain Eukaryota; kingdom Metazoa; phylum Arthropoda; class Insecta; order Diptera; family Stratiomyidae; genus Odontomyia; species Odontomyia ornata. The sequence goes on from OZ017738.1 coordinate 245,085,183, forward strand.
CAATTTTTCTAGGCTGTTTTGATTGTAAAATGAACATTTATTTTCGGAATGTTTTATCAGTGCTCTAACAATATTCAAGTGAGTCTTAAAGTATTTTCAAATTGAGATAATTACAAACAACCTAAAACGGCACTATATTTTTAAACAGATTCCACCTATTATTTGCTTATCGACAGATTCACTCATCAGCCTCTTTATCGAAAAATGTATGCTTTGTCAAACGCATTAAGCTTAATTTTAAAATGTAGCTTAAAACTGGAATCCGAATTACAGTGAATGCAAGTAAGTATACCATTAACTAGAATAAATGATTTAATCAACCCATTAAATAGTTTAGAATCATTTTTATACAATGAATCTCCACTATTTTGGTCTCAAAAGGTTTAATATTGGGTTTCATCTTAAAAACGATTTTTGTCTTATCTATAAAAAGTCTCAACATGAACATAAATCATTTGTAATAAATACTGCTCACCTATGCCAGATTGTGTTTTCACTTTTGTTTCGGATTTCAAGTATTATGACCATATTCGAATTTGAAATGCTACCTAGCATCTGCAAGCCATGTTGTCAAGTGGTTGAATGTTTCTCTACGGGTTATATCAGACACAAGCAGAGCTCCTGCTGCACCCCGATATTAGGAATGGATAATTGACCTGAATGCCTCCTGGCCTGCCATATCACAAATTCGCAACTTTATTTGTTTTTCATCAATTATTATCATGCGAGCACCAAATTCCGATCGTTAAATCATGGACGGGTAGAAATCGCTTGTCCGTGAACTGTACCAAGAGACACGACTTCCTGACTCCTTTTGAGAAAAAGTAAATAAGCAAAATATTGATTACGGCAGTACATATTGCCGATAAAGGAAGCGCAGCAAATTTTTCGTGGTATGCGGTTAGTCTATGTCGGAGGACTTTGATGGCTTTCCTCAAATACTGTTAACAGCGAACAGACATGTCAATGTTTGTGCACTTGCTGATACTTCGAAAATCACTCCAACAACAAGACGCCAGCGACGCCCAGACAAACGACACTTACGAATACATATCAGCTGTTTCAGGGAGCCAAACGAAAGTCCAAGACTGTATATTGCAAATGCGTTAGAAAATCTATATTCCGCCCGAGGCAACACCCGCGTCCCCGATGATGAAGTATTTGAATAAATATGCATACGCTATTTTGAATAACTCTGTCTCGAACAATTAATACACAATTTGACTATGATTTACACAATCTCACAATCCTTGGAAATACTAAATATAAATTCCACAAAATCCTTTGTTGCACACACGAAAAGAGGCTATCTTTCTACGAACTTTCTGAATTGAGATTCACAGGGCTTTTTCTTTCTACAAAGGGGATACGCCATAAAATTATACGTCCGTTCACCACGACTCTTTCCGATCAGCTCTCAAACTCAACTGCCTCCGCCGCGTCATTTCATCAACGCGTCTCCAATTTATTTCCACTTCAGCCGCCTGATTACATCAGCCGAGTCATTTCATCAACGCGCGCTGGATTGCGTCTCCGCGACGAGATGATGTTGGTTTTTGCATCGGATGAGCGAAGTTCAGCGTCGGGGTATTTAAAGGTTTGAAAAAAGAGGGGCCATTAATTGTGCCAACGTAACAAGCTAGTGATGAGTAGAATTCAATAAAAGTGCATTCAGGCAGCTTCGCGATACCTGCAATTGCAGTTTTTTGCGTTGTTGGGATACTTTTGATTCCGAAACCAGACAGCTGTAAAATCATCGGAAACGGGAGTCGGAAGTGCCTGAATATCAAAATCGCGCTGTTATTGTACTCAGGAACATAAAAAATTAAAGATCTTCACTACAACGATATTCTGGAGTTCCCCAGAAAATGATCGGATTAAAAGGATAGCGTTGCTGGAAAAATGGCCGTGTTTCATACTTTCTCCAATTTCAATATATGGGGTGTCAAACGAAACCTAGTGATGAGTAGAATTCAATGAAAGTGCATTCAGGCAGCTTCGCGGTAGCTGCAATTGCAGTTTTTTCCGTGGTTAGGATACTTTTGATTCCGAAACCATACAGCTGTAAAATCATCGGAAACGGGAGTCGGAAGTGCCTGAATATCAAAATCGTGCTGTTATTGTACTCAGGAACATAAAGAAATTAATGATCTTCACTACAACGATATTCTGGAGTTCCTCGGAAAACGATCGGATGGCAAGGAGTGCGTTGCTGGAAAAACGGCCGTTTTTCATACTTTCTCCAATTTCAATATATGGGGTGTCAAACGAAAGCTAGTGATGAGTAGAATTCAATAAAAGTGCATTCAGGCAGCTTCGCGATACCTGCAATTGCAGTTTTTTGCGTAGTTGGGATACTTTTGATTCCGAAACCATACCGCTGTTTAAATCATCGGAAACGGGAGTCGGAAGTGCCTGAATATCAAAATCGCGCTAATATTGTACTCAGGAACATAAAAAAATTAAAGATCTTCACTACAGCAATATTCTGGAGTTCCTCGGATAATGATCGGATTGCAAGGAGTGCATTGCTGGAAAAATTTCATACTTACTCCAATTTCAATACATGGGGTATCAAACGAAAGCTAGTGATGAGTAGAATTCAATAAAAGTGCATTCAGGCAGCTTCGCGATACCTGCAATTGCAGTTTTTGCGTGGTTGGGATAATTTTGATTCCGAAACCACAAAGCTGTTAAATCATCGGAAACGGGAGTCGGAAGTGCCTGAATATCAAAATCGGGCTGTTATTGTACTCAGGAACATAAAAAAAATTAAAGATCTTCACTACAACGATATTCTGGAGTTCCTCGGAAAACGATCGGATTGCAAGGAATGCGTTGCTGGAAAAATTTCATACTTTCTCCAATTTCAATATATGGGGTGTCAAACGAAAGCTAGTGATGAGTAGAATTCAATAAAAGTGCATTCAGGCAGCTTCGCGATACCTGCAAATGCAATTTTTGGCGTGGTTGGGATACTTTTGATTCCGAAACCATACTGCTGTGAAATCATCGGAAACGGGAGTCGGAAGTGCCTGAATATCAAAATCGCGCTGTTGTTGTACTCAGGAACATAAAAAAAATAAAGATCTTCTCTGCAACGATATTCTGGAGTTACTCGGAAGACGATCAGGTAGCAAGGAGTGCGCTGCTGGAAAGATTGCCGTTCTTCATACTTTCTCCAAATTCAATATGGGGTGTCAAACGAAAGCTAGTGATGAGTAGAATTCAATAAAAGTGCATTCAGGCAGCTTCGCGATACCTGCAATTGCAGTTTTTTGCGTGGTTGGGATACTTTTGATTCCGATACCATACAGGTGTAAAATTATCGGGAACGGGAGTCGGAAGTGCCTGAATATCCAAATCGCGCTATTATTGTACTCAGGAACATAAAAAAATTCAAGATCTACACCACAACAATATTCTGGAGTTCCTCGGATAATGATCGGATTGCAAGGAGTGCGTTGCTGGAAAAATTTCATACTTTCTCCAATTTCAATACATGGGGTGTCAAACGAAGGCTAGTGATGAGTAGAATTCAATAAAAGTGCATTCAGGCAGCTTCGCGATACCTGCGATTGCAGTTTTTTGCGTGGTTGGGATACTTTTGATTCCGAAACCATACAGCTGTAAAATCATCGGGAACGGAAGTCGGAAGTGCCTGAATATCAAAATCGCGCTAATATTGTACTCAGGAACATAAAAAAATTAAAGATCTTAACTACAACGATATTCTGGAGTTCCTCGGAAAACGATCGGATGGCAAGGAGTGCGTTGCTGGACAAATGGCTGTTTTTCATACTTTCTCCAATTTCAATACATGGGGTGTCAAACGAAAGCTAGTGATGAGTAGAATTCAATAAAAGTGCATTCAGGCAGCTTCGCGATACCTGCAATTGCAGTTTTTTGCGTGGTTGGGATACTTTTGATTCCGAAACCATACAACTATGAGATCATCGGAAACGGGAGTCAGAAGTGCCTGAATATCAAAATCGTGCTGTTATTGTACGCAGGAACATAAAAAAATTAATGATCTTCACTACAACGATATTCAGGAGTTCCTCGGAAAACGATCGGATTAGAAGGAGGGCGTTGCTGGAAAAACGGCCGTTGTTCATACATTCTCCACTTTCAAAATATGGGGTGTCAAACGAAAGCTAGTGATGAGTAGAATTCAATAAAAGTGCATTCAGGCAGCTTCGCGATACCTGCAACTGCAGTTTTTTGCGTGGTTGGGATACTTTTGATTCCGAAACCATAAAGCTGTAAAATCATCGGAAACGGGGTCAGGAGTGCCTGAATATCAAAATCGCGCTGTTATTGTACTCAGGAACATAAAAAAATTAAAGATCTTCACTACAACGATATTCTGGAGTTCCTCGGAAAACGATCGGATTGCAAGGAGTGCGTTGCTGGAAAAATGATCGTTTTTCATACTTTCTTCAATTTCAATGCATGGGGTGTCAAACGAAAGCCATTGATGAGTAGAATTCAATAAAAGTGCATTCAGGCAGCTTCGCGATAGCTGCAATTGCAGTTTTTTGCGTGGTTGGGATACCTTTGAATCCGAAACCATACAGCTGTAAAATCATCGGAAACGGGAGTCGGAAATGCACGAATATCGAAATCGTGCTGTAAGTGTACTCAGGAACATAAAGAAATTAATGATCTTCACTACAACGATATTCTGGAGTTCCTCGGAAAACGATCGGATTGCAAGGAGTGCGTTGCTGGAAAAATGGCCGTTCTTCATACTTTCTTCAGTTTCAATATATGGGGTGTCAAACGAAAGCTAGTGATGAGTAGAATTCAATAAAAGTGCATTCAGGCAGCTTCGCGATACCTGCAATTGCAGTTTTTTGCGTGGTTGGGATATTTTTGATTCCGAAACCATACAGCTGTAAAATCATCGGGAACGGGGGTCGGAAGTGCCTGAATATCAAAATCGCGCTGTTATTGTACTCAGGAACATAAAAAAATTAAAGATCTTCACTACAACAATATTCTAGAGTTCCTTGGATAATGATCGGATTGCAAGTAGTGCGTTGCTGGAAAAATTTCATACTTTCTCCAATTTCAATATATGGGGTGTAAAACGAAAGCTAGTGATGAGTAAAATTCAATAAAAGTGCAGTCAGGCAGCTTCGCGATACCTGCAATTGCAGTTTTTTGCGTGGTTTGGATACTTTTGACTCCGAAACCATAAAGCTGTAAAATCATCGGAAACGGGAGTCGGAAGTGCCTGAATATCAAAATCGCGCTGTTATTGTACTCAGGTACATCACAAAATTAAAGATCTTCACGACAACGATATTCTGGAGTTCCTTGGAAAACGATCGGATTGCAAGGAGTGCGTTGCTGGAAAAACGGCCGTTTTTCATACTTTCTCCAATTTCAATATATGGGGTGTCAAACGAAAGCTAGTGATGAGTAGAATTCAATAAAAATGCATTTAGGCAGCTTCGCGATACCTACAATTGCAGTTTTTTGCGTGGTTGGGATACTTTTGATTCCGAAACCATACAGCTGTAAAATCATCGGAAACGGGAGTCGGAAGTGCCTGAATATCAAAATCGCGCTGTGTACTCAGGAACATAAAAAAATTAATGATCCTCACTACAACAATATTCTGGAGTTCCTCGGAAATCGATCGGATTGCAAGGAGTGCGTTGCTGGAAAAACGACCGTTCTTCAAACATTCTTCAATTTGAATATATGTGGTGTCAAACGACAGCTAGTGATGAGTAGAATTCAATAAAAGTGCACTCAGGCAGCTTCGCGATACCTGCAATTGCAGGTTTTTGCGTGGTTGGGATACTTTTGATTCCGAAACCATACAGCTGTAAAATCATCGGAAACGGGAGTCGGAAGTGCCTGAATATCAAAATCGCGCTGTGTACTCAGGAACATAAAAAAATTAATGATCCTCACTACAACGATATTCTGGAGTTCCTCGGAAATCGATCGGATTGCAAGGAGTGCGTTGCTGGAAAAACGACCGTTCTTCATACATTCTTCAATTTCAATATATGTGGTGTCAAACGACAGCTAGTGATGAGTAGAATTCAATAAAAGTGCACTCAGGCAGCTTCGCGATACCTGCAATTGCAGTTTTTTGCGTGGTTGGGATACTTTTGGTTCCGAAACCATACAGCTATAAAATCATCGGAAACGGGAGTCGGAAGTGCCTGAATATCAAAATCGCGTTGTTATTGTACTCAGGAAGATGAAAAAATGAAAGATATTCACTACAACGATATTCTGGAGTTCCTCGGAAAACGATCGGATTGCAAGGAGTGCGTTGCTGGAAAAACGGCTGTTATTCATACTTTCTCCAATTTCAATATATGGGGTTACAAACGAAAGCTTGTTACGACCCTGCGATGCTATGCATGGGTTGTATGCAACATCATTTGTCGTCCCTACACTTACCTATATCCTGTGCCTCTACTTTTTCCTTTCAGGGAAAAATATTAATTTTGTATATTTACCTAGTAATTCTAGAGCGTCTAGGCACGCATATAGTTAAGGCGATCAACGCCGGGTTGATTGTCTTGATGGAAGAAAACAGAGGCAAACTCACCGATTTAAGTTAGACCAAGAAGTGATTTATTTCCACATCGACTTATCCTATTTATACAATTTTACTTCGTCTTTAATACAAATACATATTCAATTTCTTAACGTATTCGAAACATATTTTGTCTACTCTAGCAAAAACATTTTACATACAATTTCCTATCTCTAATATTCTTTCCCGAAAAACTATGCAAAAAAAATGCACATTCTTATTAGCAATACCAAATATATTGCATTTCTCATATTGATAAAAAATACTTTAACTCAACATGAAGTAAATGCCTTTAACACTTTCATGTAATTTAACACGTGATAGTCTTCGTTCATTATACGTTTGTGCTGTTGTACATATGAAACCATGTGTACACAGAATTATCTTTGTTCGTTGTACGTTAGTACTGTTGTACATATGAAACCATGTGTGTACGGAAATGTTTATACGTACGAACGTGTTTTCATATGGGGCTAATGGTAATGTACGTTTAAAAGATGTTCATTGTTTACGATTTGCTTTCGATTTTAATGAATGCATTACAATTTTCCTTTTCGTAATTCTTCAAGAAAATTCATATGCAAGTTCAAGCTCCACTTGACACTTTTCATAACATTTTCATTGACGGTGAACATCTTCTTTACCGTGATTCTTCATTAAAATCCGTATGCAAGTCCAAGTTTAACCCGATACTTTTCATAACATTTTCATTGACGGTGAACATCTTCTTTACCGTGATTCTTTATTAAAATCTTGGCGCAAGTTTCTTACAGAGCAAAATACATTACGAACAAAACGACTATACGTCTCGGGTATTCCATCACTCGTCGTACGGAAAGAGTTTCTAGACGCTTGATTTATGATGAAATTTAACCAAAACAATAACAAATGTGGACATGTGTCCATAGTGGCACGAGCCAATGCTTTTGCTTTTCGTTCCGCCGAGTGTTATTTGAGCTGGGAATCCCCTTCGTGGTGACGTATGTGGTGAATGAATGTTTGGATAATTTAGTGGTCGCTCAAAATGCTTAAATGGACAAATGAAGGCTTTTTAAAATGTTATCGATATTTATTTTTATGGCGTACTCATCTCAATCAGACTTGGGGTGATATTTAGCGGAAGACACTTACAGAGGAACCTTTAGTAAATGCTTTGGCATTTAACTACATGGTAGCTGGAATAGTTCCTTCTGTTCAGCATGTCTTTTAGGGCGTAACAATATATTCCCCCATTTTAAATGTCTGTGGCGAGTCTTGGAGAGATGAGCCGCACGTCGATTGTTATGTTATTTTAAGAGTTGAAACTAGTAGGTTGTTTTTTTTTTTTTTAAATTAATTGATTTATTTTTTGGCTCTATACGTTGATTGCCATTAGTTGCATTAAACATTTATGGCGACTGTTAGTTTGTTAAAGATTACGCTGTGGTATTTTTATTCTATTTAAAAAAATTTCATGGTTTGTTTTACTTTATTGACTTTGGGTGCATTATTTTGAGTGGTATATAATGGATTTATCTATTAATATATATCTATATTTTGCTATGTAATTAATTTCAATTTTTTGTGGAGCTTAATGTTTTTCTTGTTTTTAACAATAGATGTACATATATATATTTGTTTTTTTTTTTTTTTTGGTGATAACAATTACATTTTTTGTATTTAAAGTATTGATGTACTTAATAATATTATGTATGTGTTCTTATGATCAACAATATTTCTGCATCTGGATTTTTGTGTTTTGTTTTTATAATGCTACTAGCAGATCTTGATGCTTAAAAATAAAATTGTTATAGTATAGTTTTTTTTTTTTTTTTTGCAATTATGTACATTTTCTTGTAACTTATATTTAAATTTTAATCGAGTTGACTTGCAGAGCTCGGTGTTTACAGATGATTATTATTGTTATTGAAAACAAATAGAAGCAATACATTTTTTTTTGTTTGAGGTGAGTAGCAGAGCTCAGTTAATTTTTTTTTGGTTTTTTTTTTGTTTTTGTACTTTTTGCGGTGATTTACAATTTTTTTAAATATTTGCTTATTCAGAGCTAGATTTTTACAAATTATTATATTTGATCGAGGTTATGAGCAGAGCTCGATTTTTATTAACTATGATCGAGTTGATAAGCAGAGCTCGATTTTTAGGGTTTTGTACTAAAATACAAAACCCTATTGCAATCACGACCTGTGTCCGTCTGTCCGTCCGTCCGTCCGTCCGTCCGTCCGTCCGTCCGTCCGTCCGTCCGTCCGTCCGTCCGTCTGTATGTCACAGCACTTTTTCTCAGAAACTATAGGAGCTACAGCCATGAAACTTTGTGGAAAGGTCAGAAGTGGTGACCTCTTGAAAGTTCAAGGGTGGAAAATTTTTTCAAAGGCGTTTAAGGGGGGTCTCCCCATATAGGGGGGTGACCCCTCAAAAAAAAATTTTCACCATTGGTAGTCGAGTAGGGTGTCATTGGAAAGGTCTCAATGAGATCTTTTCAAAACAAGTCGTAAAATTGTCTTATAAGTACCGAGGGAGGCAGGGGAAGGGGAAATGTACGAACTTTTCGCGTACCCCCCCCTCGCGATTGGACACCTTCCATCCGAAAAATCTGAAAAAAATCATGAATGTGGTCCCTGATGAGTACACCAACAACAAATACATGAGAAGTCGAAATTCACTCAACTTTGTTAGTAATAGTATGATTTATCGATTTTGTGTTTTCTTGAATAAAATCTAAACGGTACCTTTAAACTCAACAAAATTTAGCAAAAAGATGACTATTAATAAGATTAATCTTTCCTGAAAGTTTCATAAAGATCGAATAGTATTTACCGAAGTTATAGCGATTTGAATTTTCGTGTATTACTATGGAGCAATATGCCCTGTATTACTATGGAAACATATTGCTATGGAGCCATATGCGCTTTTTACCGACTTAGACACTACAGCTTTGCTAGAATTTGCATGAAAATTTCAGGAGTGATAGGTATCATGAAGATGAGTACATACAATTGAAACAAGTCGAAGAGGCAGGAGAGAGCTCCTAGCAAAAGGGCTTTGTAACCATTCTAGGATTCGAAGAAATAGGCCATGAATCGATGATTACAGTACAGAGGAGTGGCCCCTGAAAAAAAATTTCATGAAAGGTAGCCGATATGAGTATCAACTGAAAGTTCTCTATGAGAGCTTTTCAAAACAGTTCTTAAACTGACAGTTTTTGCTTCAGTGGGGGCACAGGGGGGAAATACATGAAAAATGTGTTTCCTCCCTTGCGAATGGACACCCGTGATCTAAAAAATCTGAAAAAATTATCAAAGGAGATATTTATGGGTATAACTATAACAAATATCTCAGAAGTCAAAATTCGTTCAACTTTGTTAATAATAGTATGATCCTCGAACTTCACATTTTCTCCAATTAAATCGTCTTTGACATGTTTCTTGATTTTATTCGTTGCTGGTTACTGCATTTTGTAAGTTGAGTACAAAACCCTTCTGACATGAGCATAGGTCTGTCTACCCAACTTGTTATTTATTACTATCGAGTTGATAAGCAGAGCTCGATTTTTATTTACTATGATCGAGTTGATAAGCAGAGCTCGATTTTTATTTATTATTATCGAGTTGATAAGCAGAGCTCGATTTTAATTTACTATGATCGAGTTGATAAGCAGAGCTCGATTTTTATTTACTATGATCGAGTTGATAAGCAGAGCTCGATTTTTATTTACTATGATCGAGTTGATAAGCAGAGCTCGATTTTTATTTACTATGATCGAGTTGATAAGCAGAGCTCGATTTTTAGGGTTTTGTACTAAAATACAAAACCCTATTGCAATCACGACCGGTGTCCGTCTGTCCGTCCGTCCGTCCGTCCGTCCGTCCGTCCGTCTGTATGTCACAGCACTTTTTCTCCGAAACTATAGAAGCCACAGCCATGAAACTTTGTGAAAAGGTCAGAAGTGGTGACCTCTTGAAAGTTCAATGGTGGAAAAAATTTTCAAAGGGGTTTAAGGGGGGTCTCCCCATATAGGGAAGTGACCCCCCAAAAAAAAATTTTCACCATTGGTAGTCGAGTAGGGTGTCATTGGAAAGGTCTCAATGACATCTTTTCAAAACAAGTCTTAAAATTGCCTTATAAGTACCGAGGGGGGCAGGGGAAGGGGAAATGTACGAACTTTTCGCGTACCCCCCCCTCGCGATTGGACACCTTCCATCCGAAAAATCTGAAAAAAATCATGGATGTAGGCCTTAATGAGTACAACAACAACAAATACATGAGAAGTCGAAATTCACTCAACTTTGTTAGTAATAGTATGATTTATCGATTTTATGTTTTCTTGAATAAAATCTAGACGGTACCCTCAAATTCAATAAAATTTAGCACACAGATGACATTTTATAAGATTGACCTTCCCTGAAAGTTTCATAAAGATCCAATAATATTTAACGAAGTTATAGCGACTTGAATTTTCCTGCATTACTATGGAACAATATGCCCTGTATTACTATGGAAACATATGGCTATGGAGCCATATACTCTTTTTACCGACTTAGAAACTACAGCCTTGCTAGGATTTGCATGAAAATTTCAGGAATGGTAGGTATCATGAAGATGAGTATATACAATTGAAACAAGTCGGAAAGGCAGGAGAGAGCTCCTAGCAAAAGGGCTTTGTAACCATTCTAAGATTCTAAAAAACAGGCCATGAATCGATGATTACAGTACAGAGGAGTGGCCCCTGAAAAAAATTTCATGAAAGGTAGTCGATATGAGTATCAACTGAAAGTTCTCTATGAGAGCTTTTCAAAACAGTTCTTAAACTGACAGTTTTTGCTTCTGTGGGGGCATAGGTGGGGGGGAATACATGAAAAATGTGTTTCCTCCCTCGCGAATGGACACCCGTGATCTTAAAAAATCTGAAATTATTATCAAGGGAGATATTTGTGGGTATAACTATAACAAATACCTCAGAAGTCAAAATTCTTTCGACTCTTCTAATAAAAGTATGATCCTCGAACATGACATGTTTCTTGATTTTATTCGTTACTGGATACTGCATTTTGTAAGTTGAGTACAAAACCCTTCTGACATGAGCATAGGTCTGTCTACCCAACTTGTTATTTACTATGATCGAGTTGATAAGCAGAGCTCGATTTTTATTTACTATGATCGAGTTGATAAGCAGAGCTCGATTTTTATTTACTATGATCGAGTTGATAAGCAGAGCTCGATTTTTATTTACTATGAACGAGTTGATAAGCAGAGCTCGATTTTTATTTACTATGATCGAGTTGATAAGCAGAGCTCGATTTTTATTTACTATGATCGAGTTGATAAGCAGAGCTCGATTTTTATTTACTATGATCGAGTTGATAAGAAGAGCTCGATTTTTATTTACTATGATCGAGTTGATAAGCAGAGCTCGATTTTTATTTACTATGATCGAGTTGATAAGCAGAGCTCGATTTTTATTTATTATTATCGAGTTGATAAGCAGAGCTCGATTTTTATTTACTATGATCGAGTTGATAAGCAGAGCTTGATTTTTATTTACTATGATCGAGTTGATAAGCAGAGCTCGATTTTTATTTAATATGATCGAGTTGATAAGCAGAGCTCGATTTTTATTTACTATGATCGAGATTTTTGTTTACTATTATCGAGTTGATAAGCAGAGCTCGATTTTTACAAATTAATATTAGTATTTCGTTAGAGGTTAATCGTTAATAGTTAATGAATAGGAAATAGGGCTTCTCTTTTTTTTTTTTGTTTAAACTAACTGTAGAGATCGTGGCGGGGGTTGGTGTGTTATTGCTTCCTCGTCTTGAGATTGGGCCACCATCGGAGGTCTCGTTTCTTGCTTATTGAGGTTAAGGGTAAATGTTGGGTTTGATTCCCGATTGGTGATTGTTAGACGATTTTGTTTCCTGCAGCATTTTATGTGTCGAATAGACAGGTATATCCCTATTGTTATGATGCCAATTGTTGTTAAGCTGAGGGATGCTGTGTATAAATGCATATGCTGCTTGTTCGTTTCTTTGAATGTAATTTCATTCAATTGGTCATAAATCTCGTTAAGGGAGTGGGAGTTGGTGTGAAATTGTTTGTTCACATCTTTTTCTAAGAATAGTTGCAGCGAGCTATTAATAGGAATACGAGTTAGGCTGGTTATGTTGAGATTTATTACATTTGGGTCAATCTCGGGGAAAAAGTTTGGTTGTTTTATCTCGAACTTCTGAGTACTTTCTGCTTCGTATGGTATCATTAAATCATGTAGTTGTATACTGCAAGGGAAATGGAGATATAAAATTCCTTGGCCCATGAGGGTGTGTGTGGTAACATTTTCGTTACATTTGACGTGAATGGGAGTTTCTGATTGAAGAAAATATATCCAGCTATTGGGTTTGTTAAATTTAACGAAAGTATTTCCAATCGTAGTGCTGATCCGAAGGATAGAGTAACATTTCTATTGAAGGGGTTGTGCAGCAATGCTATTATTTTGTTCGTTGACGGTGGAGCTCTGATAACAGGAGTCGTAAGTGGCATTACATATAGATCACCAGGTTCGGGATGTTTAATTTTTTTAGAGTTTGATAAATTGTCTCCTTGTAGTAAAAGAAATTGTTGAGTGGGCATGTTACTTGCTATATGTGAATACTCGACATATGGGATCATTAGAAATGATTTATTGGTGGCGATCGGGAAGGTGTGGATTTGTTGCAATTGCATAAGTGGTAATTGAAATATGGGTAGTTTGATTACTATTAGGAATTTATCTTGCAGCCTGTAGTGCTGTATATCTGCTGTTTGCGCCAATATTGGGTCACAGTATTCTGGATATTTATTACCGGGCTTTGTATATACATTTTTCAACTTTTGTTTAGAAATAAGAAGGGGGTGGATTTGATTCAGTTGAGTAGATACTACAATGTCTATTAGAGTACGTTGTCTCAATTCTATTTCTAATAATTGCGCCAATAGTGTTGTTAATAATAGTTGTTTGCGTTCGCTTGCTATTAATGCATCTGTAATGTTAGAAATATCTCGAATTTGTTCGGCAATTTGTTGTTGTCTGGTGATCACGTTGGTTAATGGTTTGTGGAGTTCCTCCAGTGACGTTTTTACGACGCTGATTCGTTGCTTTTCTAGTTTTACTAGTTCTTCTCCATCATGCTCCAATAGATTTAATCTGCTATATAATTCTTGTTCGTTTTTATTATCCATTGTGCCAAACAGTGTGTGCTTTGCTTGACCTATCCCATCAAAGAGTGATCTTTTGTTTCTCCTAGAAATCAATGATTCGCGAAGGGTTTCTGAGCGGAATCCTAGATTTTCCACAAGGACGTGTATGTGACGTTGCTGTTCTTTGCATCCCGTGTTGTTCACTGAGCACAGTAAATATACAAGTTGTTCAGTGCGTTCAGCGAGGTTTAATTGCGATTGAATATCTCCTAAGTTGAGTTCCGTTACAATATTCCATGTGCTGTGGTAGCTCAGTATGGTTCCTAAGTCTTCCAACAATATCCCTGTGTTTTCAATAGGAGTTGTTGCATAAGGATTGGTTTTGGCTTGAACCGTGATTACAACGGAGATTAGTAGTAAAATCATTGCATTTGCCATGACTGAAAGGGGGAAAAGGAAAAGTTAATCGTAGAATGGTTTTAATCTGTTATTATGGACATTTACTAGCTTCTTCCCTTTCGCAATTGTTTTGTTGACAGGGGAGGTGATTGATTTAACAATATAAGGGCCTACCCATACTTGCACTAATTTATGCTTCCTGTTTTCATTTTTTAATATAACTTTGTCTCCTATGTGGAAAGATATTGGCTTCGTGTTTTGGTCATAGTATGTTTTTGATTTTACTTTGCTTTTTAATATATTTTTTCGCGCTATCGAATACATTTTCTGAAGCTTATATTTTAAAAGGAAATAATAATTTTCGTGGTTGTAGATTGGGGTTGGCTCTTTTTTAAAGTTTGAGGGTATTTCTGCTGTAAAACCGAAAAGGCAGTCCATTGGTGTGAGCTTGGTGCTGTCGTGTTCACTATTGTTATATACAAAGGCTGCGGTTCTTAAAAATTGGTCCCATGATTGTGGGTTGCTATCTACCGTAGAACGTAGATATTCTATCAGCGGTCTATGAGCTCTTTCTAAAGCTCCATTTGACTGGGGATGGTAGGCTGATGTTTGCAGCTTTTTTATATGTAAGAGTTTACATACTCTTTTAAATAGCTCACTTATAAAGTTAGCCCCTTGATCTGTCACTACTTGTTTGGGTATTCTGTACCTTGTTATTATTTCATCGAAAAAAATTTTTGCTATTGTTTCCGATTCTATATTGGGTATGGCGTACCAATCTACGAATTTGGTGATGTTGTCCTGGAATGTTAATATGTATTTATTTCCTGAGGATGTTTCTACTAAGGGTCCTACTATATCTAGGTAAATCTTATCGAAGGGTTTTTCGGCTATATCAGTGATTACCATGGGCATGCGGTGTTTTTGGGAGTTTTTCATTATTTGACACTTCTTGCATTTCTTGACATAGTTTTTGATATCTTTCAGCATTTTTTTCCATCTATACTGTTTCTTAATTTTTTTGTAAGTTTTTGAGACTCCTTGGTGTCCTCCAAAGGTGGAGCCGTGGAATTCATATAGCACCGCGCTAATTACTTCGGGGGATGTTAGGATAGTTACTTTGGGTGGGCCTTGTCATATATTTTGGGTAGTGTCTGATAGTGCCGAATCATTGCCAATATTATTAGGATTTGTTGTTTCTGGAACTGTATCTGTTACTTGTTTGGTAGCTGGTATAGTAATCTGTGAGTCTAACAATTCTTCATTGTTAATCGCTGCAGGTGGTGGTTTGTCTTGTAGCTGCACTTGTTTTTGCGCCTGTGCTCGTGTGACAATGTTGCACTGATTATTTTGTTCAGACTCTTCTAGTGCCTCATGGGGAATTCTGCTCAATGCATCGGCATTAGTATTATATTTGCCCGGTTTATACTCTATTTGGTAGTCGAATTCTGAAAGTTTGTGATGGAACCTTACCAATCGTGTGGTAGGGTGTTTTACATTGAATATTCCTTTAAGAGGTTTGTGGTCAGTATAAACCGTGAAACGCCGGCCTTGTAAGTAGCATCGAAAATTTTTTGCTGCCCACACAATTGCCAGGAGTTCCTTTTCAATGGTCGAATAGTTACGTTCCGCTTTATTTAGTGTGCGACTTGCATATGCTACTGGTTTATCTTTTCCAATTTCTTCCTGTGACAGGACTGCTCCTAACGCTTCATTGCTGGCGTCAGTGGTAAGATTGAATGGCTTAGTGAAATCAGGGTAGGCTAAAAGAGGGGGTTTAATTAAAGAATTTTTTAAAAGTTGGAATGCTTCCATGCATTTGTTAGTCCAAGTATATTTGACACCCTTCCGGAGTAAGTTCGTTAGAGGCTTGGCTATTTTAGAGAAGTCTGGAATAAATTCACGATAGTAATTAGCTAGGCCTAAGAAGGATTGCAGTCGTCTAACTGTATTGGGAACCGGGAAATCTTGAACGCATTGAGTTTTACTGGGATCTGGGCAAGCACCTTTTTGGGAACAAATGTGACCTAAATAGACGACCTCAGGTCGTAAGAATTGACACTTCTCAGGTTGAAGTTTCAGGTTATTCTCTTTAAGTCTGGTGAAAATTTTTCGCAGGTTGCTGATATGGTCTTCTAAATTTTTTCCATAAACTACTATATCATCCAGGTAGACAAAACAATCAAACCCTTGTAGACCGGTTAGGATATATTTCATCAGTCTTTGGAATGTGGCGGGTGCACCTTTTAATCCAAATGGCATTCGCTTAAATTCATAGTGGCCATAATTTGTACTGAAAGCTGTTTTAGGTCGATCTTTAGGTTGCACGAGCACTTGGTGGTACCCGCTAGCTAAATCGAGGGTGCTGAAGTAACGTGAGTGGCCAAGTTGGTCTAAGATATCCTCAATTCGTGGTAGTGGAAAGGCATCTCCTATTGTTTTGTCGTTCAATTTTCTGAAATCGACTACAACTCGCCATTTCTTTTCCCCGTCGGCGCCTGCTTTCTTGGGCACTACCAAGAGAGGGGAATTTGCTTTGTTGGACGATGTCACTGTCCAACATTTCTTTCAGTTGTTCATTTATTATTTCCTTCTGAGGTTGACTTAGCCGGTACATCTTTTGGTTAATTGGGGCTTGGTTGGCTATTAGCGGGATTTCATGAGTCATTGCTTTTGTATAGGTGAGTTTGTCACCTGGTAAATGGAAAATTTCGTTAAAGTCTTGACAAAGTTTTGTTATTGCCGCTTTTTCTTCGGGATTTAAATGTTCATATAGTGAGAGTTGTTGCTTCAGTTTTGCGTTCCGCATTATTACTTCTGGGTGAAAGCTAGCTTTATTAGATGCCAACGTAAGCTGATTTATTTGTTTATTACCCGTAATGCTTGGGTTAGGATTGTATTCCCTTTCTGGCTCATAAATTCCGCTTATTTTATTTAGTGTTTCGATATGGTATTCATTCAATGCCTGGAGAACCAATTGCAGCTGAGTAATTGTAACAGGGGACTCATTGGAGTTAAGGATACTGACCACTGTTTTTGATGGGCCAACCAGACAGTTTGCCAAAAATACTCCGGGTTCCATCTCTTGCGAGAGACAGAGCATTTCTTGTGCTAAATGTATCGGTACCTCTACTATATTTTGGGTTCGGGGGTACATAATAATGGCCTTCTCTAAAGTAACCTTATGTATCCCTTCTAAATTACCCCTAGTGGGTGCCTTTACTATTTCGCAGTCACAGTTTTCATCACTCTGTAGCCCTCTTCGTTGTGTCACGCCTGCTGAAACCTTTTTGGGTATCACTATAGCGCCATTCGACGTCACCGTTTGAGTTTGATGCCTATTCGCTGTGTCTGCTTGAATTTTCAGTGGGACTGAAAATTCCTTACAGTTAAATTCCGTGCGAGGAAACTTGAGTGTCTGGTTTGGTCCTTCGATATCACAATTTTTTGCTAAGAAATCGTTTCCTAGCAAGCCGTCATTGGGTATTCCTGGTATTGTGTCTACAACTTGGAAAGTGCAAGGTAGCGTGGAAGAGAGGGTAAAGTTGCCTTGCGTTACTCCCAGGGTTTTACCTTTTCCAAAGGGGCTTAGCAGTGTTATTTTTTGCTCGGGGATTATTAAACAGGAATCGTTTAACGCGGTTCTTTTGATTATACTGACTTCTGCGCCAGTGTCTATTGTTAGGGTTGTATAATCTTGAATTCCTATATCTAAAAGTAGCTTTACTGTAACTAGTTTAGAATCATGGTTCATATTCTCTCTTTTTATTATTTTTTGCTTGTTTTCTTTTGAGGAATTTTGCTCCATTACTTGAGTAGGTTTAGTAATGACCACTTTTCTGTTCTTAATTTTAAAATCGAGTCGGGGGTTTCCGGCTCGACTGTTGTCCGTTTCCCTGGGTTTTTGCTTCCCATTTTTCCTTTTGACGACATGTGCTTACGGTGTGACTTGTACGACCGCAAAAATCACATGGTGCTTGTACACTGTAAACTTTTTTTGTATCGCTGATGTTGAGTTGGGTGCTGGGTGGGTTTGCATTACAGTCCCTCAGATCGTGTCCATATTCTTCACAGTTTGGGCAAAAAGGGTATTTTTCCTGTGGTGACAGTCTCTGTAGGTATGCCCCTTTCTCTTGCAAAAATTGCAAGTAATGTTTGAATATTTATTAGGCTTCCCTACATTCGTATTTGAAGTGACTGGAGCTTGTTGTTGAAAGGGTGCAACGTAGGGGTTAAGTTGAAATGTTGTGGGGTTAAAGGAAGTGGGGGCTGGGGTGGGTAGAAAATTTAAATATGGTTGACCGCAATTTGGTTGGAAGGGGACAGCTCCCTGTTGAAGTTTTTCCCTATCTAACGCCTTGGAGACTAGTTCCTCGAAAGTAGCTTCCTCGTTATTGAGCAAATACTGACACAGATGAGGATCAGTTACTCCACTTCTAAGCCTTCCTTTTGCAAAATCCTCCAAATGTAGACTGATTACCTTAGTAACTTGTTCGCCATATTTGATTAGCGCCGCTTCCTGGCACCGCTTTAGTAGCTGTCGCAGGCGTGATGTAAAAGCCGCGAGAGTCTCGGAAGAACCCTGTTTAGCCGAAATCAATCCATTTATCAAATCCTGGTAAGCCTCTCTTGGTAGATAGACTTGGTTTAGGAGTTTTTTGGCAGCTTCGATGGTCGTGGGGAAGTTTGAGGCAATGAGTTGGTATGCTTCACCGCGGAGACGCGTGGGGAAAATTTGCATAAAGGCCGACTGTTCCGAGGAACTCAGGCACTGCCAGACTCTTTTGCTACAGCCTATGAATGTTTGTAGCTCAAGAATCAATGTAGGGGTTGGAGCTCCTGAGAAAACGGGTATCATTTGCCCCATTAATTTGGCCACTTTTGTATAGTCTGCCATATTGCTGGTTTTTAATACAGATTTTTCAGAGGTTTTATCGTTTGTCATGAGGCTGTGCCGCAAGGAAGGGGATGTTTGCAGAACGTTATATGATTCGAAGGAAAACTTAAAGTCTTGGGACGTAAGGGCTGGTTTAAACGATTGCGATAGGTCTCGAGGACTGATTTCTTGACCTAACGAGATTTCACGAAATCGTTGGATTTCTTCTTTAAACCGTTCTGTATTTTCGCGAAAGTGTATGACTCTCTCGAGTCTTTTGTTTTGTATTTGGCTTATAGTATCTGTTAATTTGATAATAGATGCTAATTCCTGGGTCGCAAGTTCTCGTGTGACTCCAAATTGGGTTTCTAATAAAGATGATTCTGACTTACTTCTAATTGGTTGTAGAGTTCGACCACTTCTTAATGTTAAACCAGTACTTTTACCGGTTGGAGTAGATTGATGGTGGATATCGTTGTCGTTGAAAGTTCTTTCGTTCATAAGTTCAATTTGTTAGTCAGCGTATAAACACCGTCGTATAACTATTAATTGATAAGGGTGTATTTGTCTTGTGGCTCGCGTGTGAAATGTTTTATCGGGTTTTTTCAGCACAGTTTAGTGTAGTGTTTTTTTTTAACTTTGAATCAAACTTTTCTTCTCACTGTAATCAGGGAATATTATTGGTTAATGATTATACTATTATTAGTGCCTTTTGTTATAGCTTGGTTCTTCTATCTGGGGTTGAAGTTTAAGTATGGGCCGTGAGTACAGGGGTGTAAGGAGACGATATTGCAAGAATAAGTAGGAACGGATTCCGGAGGCTCCATGAGATTATGGCACCCAGTTTTATTGCGATATATTAAAAATATTGCAGTCCACGCAAACCGAAATCCTACCGGCTGCGCCAATTGTTACGACCCTGCGATGCTATGCATGGGTTGTATGCAACATCATTTGTCGTCCCTACACTTACCTTTATCCTGTGCCTCTACTTTTTCCTTTCAGGGAAAAATATTAATTTTGTATATTTACCTAGTAATTCTAGAGCGTCTAGGCACGCATATAGTTAAGGCGATCAACGCCGGATTGATTGTCTTGATGGAAGAAAACAGAGGCAAACTCGCCGATTTAAGTTAGACCAAGAAGTGATTTATTTCCACATCGACTTATTCTATTTATACAATTTTACTTCGTCTTCAATACAAATACATATTCCATTTCTTAACGTATTCTAAACATATTTTGTCTACTCTAGCAAAAACATTTTACATACAATTTCCTATCTCTAATATTCTTTCCCGAAAAACTATGCAAAAAAAATGCACATTCTTATTAGCAATACCAAATATATTTCATTTCTCATATTGATAAAAAATACTTTAACTCAACATGAAGTAAATGCCTTTAACACCTTCATGTAATTTAACACGCGATAGTCTTCGTTCATTATACGTTTGTGCTGTTGTACATATGAAACCATGTGTACACAGAATTATCTTTGTTCGTTGTACGTTTGTACTGTTGTACATATGAAACCATGTGTGTACGGAAATGTTTATACGTACGAACGTGTTTTCATATGGGGCTAATGGTAATGTACGTTTAAAAGATGTTCATTGTTTACGATTTGCTTTCGATTTTAATGATTGCATTACAATTTTCCTTTTCGTAATTCTTCAAGAAAATTCATATGCAAGTTCAAGCTCCACTTGACACTTTTCATAACATTTTCATTGACGGTGAACATCTTCTTTACCGTGATTCTTCATTAAAATCCGTATGCAAGTCCAAGTTTAACCCGATACTTTTCATAACATTTTCATTGACGGTGAACATCTTCTTTACCGTGATTCTTTATTAAAATCTTGGCGCAAGTTTCTTACAGAGCAAAATACATTACGAACAAAACGACTATATGTCTCGGGTATTCCATCACTCGTCGTACGGAAAGAGTTTCTAGACGCTTGATTTATGATGAAATTTAACCAAAACAATAACAAATGTGGACATGTGTCCATAGTGGCACGAGCCAATGCTTTTGCTTTTCGTTCCGCCGAGTGTTATTTGAGCTGGGAATCCCCTTCGTGGTGACGTATGTGGTGAATGAATGTTTGGATAATTTAGTGGTCGCTCAAAATGCTTAAATGGACAAATGAAGGCTTTTTAAAATGTTATCGATATTTATTTTTATGGCGTACTCATCTCAATCAGACTTGGGGTGATATTTAGCGGAAGACACTTACAGAGGAACCTTTAGTAAATGCTTTGGCATTTAACTACATGGTAGCTGGAATAGTTCCTTCTGTTCAGCGTGTCTTTTAGGGCGTAACAATATCTTCCCCCATTTTAAATGTCTGTGGCGAGTCTTGGAGAGATGAGCCGCACGTCGATTGTTATGTTATTTTAAGAGTTGAAACTAGTAGGTTGTTTTTTTTTTTTTAAATTAATTGATTTATTTTTTGGCTCTATACGTTGATTGCCATTAGTTGCATTAAACATTTATGGCGACTGTTAGTTTGTTAAAGATTACGCTGTGGTATTTTTATTCTATTTAAAAAAATTTCATGGTTTGTTTTACTTTATTGACTTTGGGTGCATTATTTTGAGTGGTATATAATGGATTTATCTATTAATATATATCTATATTTTGCTATGTAATTAATTTCAATTTTTTGTGGAGCTTAATGTTTTTCTTGTTTTTAACAATAGATGTACATATATATATTTGTTTTTTTTTTTTTTGGTGATAACAATTACATTTTTTGTATTTAAAGTATTGATGTACTTAATAATATTATGTATGTGTTCTTATGATCAACAATATTTCTGCATCTGGATTTTTGTGTTTTGTTTTTATAATGCTACTAGCAGATCTTGATGCTTAAAAATAAAATTGTTATAGTATAGTTTTTTTTTTTTTTGCAATTATGTACATTTTCTTGTAACTTATATTTAAATTTTAATCGAGTTGACTTGCAGAGCTCGGTGTTTACAGATGATTATTATTGTTATTGAAAACAAATAGAAGCAATACATTTTTTTTTGTTTGAGGTGAGTAGCAGAGCTCAGTTAATTTTTTTTTGGTTTTTTTTTTTTGTTTTTGTACTTTTTGCGGTGATTTACAATTTTTTAAAATATTTGCTTATTCAGAGCTAGATTTTTACAAATTATTATATTTGATCGAGGTTATGAGCAGAGCTCGATTTTTATTAACTATGATCGAGTTGATAAGCAGAGCTCGATTTTTATTTATTACTATCGAGTTGATAAGGAGAGCTCGATTTTTATTTACTATGATCGAGTTGATAAGCAGAGCTCGATTTTTATTTATTATTATCGAGTTGATAAGCAGAGCTCGATTTTTATTTACTATGATCGAGTTGATAAGCAGAGCTCGATTTTTATTTACTATGATCGAGTTGATAAGCAGAGCTCGATTTTTATTTACTATGATCGAGTTGATAAGCAGAGCTCGATTTTTATTTACTATGATCGAGTTGATAAGCAGAGCTCGATTTTTATTTACTATGATCGAGTTGATAAGCAGAGCTCGATTTTTATTTACTATGATCGAGTTGATAAGCAGAGCTCGATTTTTATTTACTATGATCGAGTTGATAAGCAGAGCTCGATTTTTATTTACTATGATCGAGTTGATAAGCAGAGCTCGATTTTTATTTACTATGATCGAGTTGATAAGCAGAACTCGATTTTTATTTACTATGATCGAGTTGATAAGCAGAGCTCGATTTTTATTTACTATAATCGAGTTGATAAGAAGAGCTCGATTTTTATTTACTATGATCGAGTTGATAAGCAGAGCTCGATTTTTATTTACTATGATCGAGTTGATAAGCAGAGCTCGATTTTTATTTAATATGATCGAGTTGATAAGCAGAGCTCGATTTTTATTTACTATGATCGAGATTTTTGTTTACTATTATCGAGTTGATAAGCAGAGCTCGATTTTTACAAATTAATATTAGTATATCGTTAGAGGTTAATCGTTAATAGTTAATGAATAGGAAATAGGGCTTCTCTTTTTTTTTTTTGTTTAAACTAACTGTAGAGATCGTGGCGGGGGTTGGTGTGTTATTGCTTCCTCGTCTTGAGATTGGGCCACCATCGGAGGTCTCGTTTCTTGCTTATTGAGGTTAAGGGTAAATGTTGGGTTTGATTCCCGATTGGTGATTGTTAGACGATTTTGTTTCCTGCAGAATTTTATGTGTCGAATAGACAGGTATATCCCTATTGTTATGATGCCAATTGTTGTTAAGCTGAGGGATTTTTATTTACTATGATCGAGTTGATAAGCAGAGCTCGATTTTTATTTACTATGATCGAGTTGATAAGCAGAGCTCGATTTTTATTTAATATGATCGAGTTGATAAGCAGAGCTCGATTTTTATTTACTATGATCGAGATTTTTGTTTACTATTATCGAGTTGATAAGCAGAGCTCGATTTTTACAAATTAATATTAGTATATCGTTAGAGGTTAATCGTTAATAGTTAATGAATAGGAAATAGGGCTTCTCTTTTTTTTTGTTTAAACTAACTGTAGAGATCGTGGCGGGGGTTGGTGTGTTATTGCTTCCTCGTCTTGAGATTGGGCCACCATCGGAGGTCTCGTTTCTTGCTTATTGAGGTTAAGGGTAAATGTTGGGTTTGATTCCCGATTGGTGATTGTTAGACGATTTTGTTTCCTGCAAAATTTTATGTGTCGAATAGACAGGTATATCCCTATTGTTATGATGCCAATTGTTGTTAAGCTGAGGGATGCTGTGTATAAATGCATATGCTGCTTGTTCGTTTCTTTGAATGTAATTTCATTCAATTGGTCATAAATCTCGTTAAGGGAGTGGGAGTTGGTGTGAAATTGTTTGTTCACATCTTTTTCTAAGAATAGTTGCAGCGAGCTATTAATAGGAATACGAGTTAGGCTGGTTATGTTGAGATTTATTACATTTGGGTCAATCTCGGGGAAAAAGTTTGGTTGTTTTATCTCGAACTTCTGAGTACTTTCTGCTTCGTATGGTATCATTAAATCATGTAGTTGTATACTGCAAGGGAAATGGAGATATAAAATTCCTTGGCCCATGAGGGTGTGTGTGGTAACATTTTCGTTACATTTGACGTGAATAGGAGTTTCTGATTGAAGAAAATATATCCAGCTATTGGGTTTGTTAAATTTAATGAAAGTATTTCCAATCGTAGTGCTGATCCGAAGGATAGAGTAACATTTCTATTGAAGGGGTTGTGCAGCAATGCTATTATTTTGTTCGTTGACGGTGGAGCTCTGATAACAGGAGTCGTAAGTGGCATTACATATAGATCACCAGGTTCGGGATGTTTAATTTTTTTAGAGTTTGATAAATTGTCTCCTTGTAGTAAAAGAAATTGTTGAGTGGGTATGTTACTTGCTATATGTGAATACTCGACATATGGGATCATTAGAAATGATTTATTGGTGGCGATCGGGAAGGTGTGGATTTGTTGCAATCGCATAAGTGGTAATTGAAATATGGGTAGTTTGATTACTATTAGGAATTTATCTTGCAGCCTGTAGTGCTGTATATCTGCTGTTTGCGCCAATATTGGGTCACAGTATTCTGGATATTTATTACCGGGCTTTGTATATACATTTTTCAACTTTTGTTTAGAAATAAGAAGGGGGTGGATTTGATTTAGTTGAGTAGATACTACAATGTCTATTAGAGTACGTTGTCTCAATTCTATTTCTAATAATTGCGCCAATAGTGTTGTTAATAATAGTTGTTTGCGTGAATGAATGTTTGGATAATTTAGTGGTCGCTCAAAATGCTTAAATGGACAAATGAAGGCTTTTTAAAATGTTATCGATATTTATTTTTATGGCGTACTCATCTCAATCAGACTTGGGGTGATATTTAGCGGAAGACACTTACAGAGGAACCTTTAGTAAATGCTTTGGCATTTAACTACATGGTAGCTGGAATAGTTCCTTCTGTTCAGCGTGTCTTTTAGGGCGTAACAATATCTTCCCCCATTTTAAATGTCTGTGGCGAGTCTTGGAGAGATGAGCCGCACGTCGATTGTTATGTTATTTTAAGAGTTGAAACTAGTAGGTTGTTTTTTTTTTTTAAATTAATTGATTTATTTTTTGGCTCTATACGTTGATTGCCATTAGTTGCATTAAACATTTATGGCGACTGTTAGTTTGTTAAAGATTACGCTGTGGTATTTTTATTCTATTTAAAAAAATTTCATGGTTTGTTTTACTTTATTGACTTTGGGTGCATTATTTTGAGTGGTATATAATGGATTTATCTATTAATATATATCTATATTTTGCTATGTAATTAATTTCAATTTTTTGTGGAGCTTAATGTTTTTCTTGTTTTTAACAATAGATGTACATATATATATTTGTTTTTTTTTTTTTTGGTGATAACAATTACATTTTTTGTATTTAAAGTATTGATGTACTTAATAATATTATGTATGTGTTCTTATGATCAACAATATTTCTGCATCTGGATTTTTGTGTTTTGTTTTTATAATGCTACTAGCAGATCTTGATGCTTAAAAATAAAATTGTTATAGTATAGTTTTTTTTTTTTTTGCAATTATGTACATTTTCTTGTAACTTATATTTAAATTTTAATCGAGTTGACTTGCAGAGCTCGGTGTTTACAGATGATTA
Source organism: Odontomyia ornata (assembly GCA_963969285.1). NCBI lineage: Eukaryota > Metazoa > Arthropoda > Insecta > Diptera > Stratiomyidae > Odontomyia > Odontomyia ornata. The sequence continues at coordinate 245,110,880 of OZ017738.1, forward strand.
TTATTGTTATTGAAAACAAATAGAAGCAATACATTTTTTTTTGTTTGAGGTGAGTAGCAGAGCTCAGTTAATTTTTTTTTGGTTTTTTTTTTTGTTTTTGTACTTTTTGCGGTGATTTACAATTTTTTAAAATATTTGCTTATTCAGAGCTAGATTTTTACAAACTATTATATTTGATCGAGGTTATGAGCAGAGCTCGATTTTTATTAACTATGATCGAGTTGATAAGCAGAGCTCGATTTTTATTTATTACTATCGAGTTGATAAGCAGAGCTCGATTTTTATTTACTATGATCGAGTTGATAAGCAGAGCTCGATTTTTATTTATTATTATCGAGTTGATAAGCAGAGCTCGATTTTAATTTACTATGATCGAGTTGATAAGCAGAGCTCGATTTTTATTTACTATGATCGAGTTGATAAGCAGAGCTCGATTTTTATTTACTATGATCGAGTTGATAAGCAGAGCTCGATTTTTATTTACTATGATCGAGTTGATAAGCAGAGCTCGATTTTTATTTACTATGATCGGGTTGATAAGCAGAGCTCGATTTTTATTTACTATGATCGAGTTGATAAGCAGAGCTCGATTTTTATTTACTATGATCGAGTTGATAAGCAGAGCTCGATTTTTATTTACTATGATCGAGTTGATAAGCAGAGCTCGATTTTTATTTACTATGATCGAGTTGATAAGCAGAGCTCGATTTTTATTTACTATGATCGAGTTGATAAGCAGAGCTCGATTTTTATTTACTATAATCGAGTTGATAAGAAGAGCTCGATTTTTATTTACTATGATCGAGTTGATAAGCAGAGCTCGATTTTTATTTACTATGATCGAGTTGATAAGCAGAGCTCGATTTTTATTTATTATTATCGAGTTGATAAGCAGAGCTCGATTTTTATTTACTATGATCGAGTTGATAAGCAGAGCTCGATTTTTATTTACTATGATCGAGTTGATAAGCAGAGCTCGATTTTTATTTAATATGATCGAGTTGATAAGCAGAGCTCGATTTTTATTTACTATGATCGAGATTTTTGTTTACTATTATCGAGTTGATAAGCAGAGCTCGATTTTTACAAATTAATATTAGTATATCGTTAGAGGTTAATCGTTAATAGTTAATGAATAGGAAATAGGGCTTCTCTTTTTTTTTTGTTTAAACTAACTGTAGAGATCGTGGCGGGGGTTGGTGTGTTATTGCTTCCTCGTCTTGAGATTGGGCCACCATCGGAGGTCTCGTTTCTTGCTTATTGAGGTTAAGGGTAAATGTTGGGTTTGATTCCCGATTGGTGATTGTTAGACGATTTTGTTTCCTGCAGAATTTTATGTGTCGAATAGACAGGTATATCCCTATTGTTATGATGCCAATTGTTGTTAAGCTGAGGGATGCTGTGTATAAATGCATATGCTGCTTGTTCGTTTCTTTGAATGTAATTTCATTCAATTGGTCATAAATCTCGTTAAGGGAGTGGGAGTTGGTGTGAAATTGTTTGTTCACATCTTTTTCTAAGAATAGTTGCAGCGAGCTATTAATAGGAATACGAGTTAGGCTGGTTATGTTGAGATTTATTACATTTGGGTCAATCTCGGGGAAAAAGTTTGGTTGTTTTATCTCGAACTTCTGAGTACTTTCTGCTTCGTATGGTATCATTAAATCATGTAGTTGTATACTGCAAGGGAAATGGAGATATAAAATTCCTTGGCCCATGAGGGTGTGTGTGGTAACATTTTCGTTACATTTGACGTGAATGGGAGTTTCTGATTGAAGAAAATATATCCAGCTATTGGGTTTGTTAAATTTAATGAAAGTATTTCCAATCGTAGTGCTGATCCGAAGGATAGAGTAACATTTCTATTGAAGGGGTTGTGCAGCAATGCTATTATTTTGTTCGTTGACGGTGGAGCTCTGATAACAGGAGTCGTAAGTGGCATTACATATAGATCACCAGGTTCGGGATGTTTAATTTTTTTAGAGTTTGATAAATTGTCTCCTTGTAGTAAAAGAAATTGTTGAGTGGGTATGTTACTTGCTATATGTGAATACTCGACATATGGGATCATTAGAAATGATTTATTGGTGGCGATCGGGAAGGTGTGGATTTGTTGCAATCGCATAAGTGGTAATTGAAATATGGGTAGTTTGATTACTATTAGGAATTTATCTTGCAGCCTGTAGTGCTGTATATCTGCTGTTTGCGCCAATATTGGGTCACAGTATTCTGGATATTTATTACCGGGCTTTGTATATACATTTTTCAACTTTTGTTTAGAAATAAGAAGGGGGTGGATTTGATTTAGTTGAGTAGATACTACAATGTCTATTAGAGTACGTTGTCTCAATTCTATTTCTAATAATTGCGCCAATAGTGTTGTTAATAATAGTTGTTTGCGTTCGCTTGCTATTAATGCATCTGTAATGTTAGAAATATCTCGAATTTGTTCGGCAATTTGTTGTTGTCTGGTGATCACGTTGGTTAATGGTTTGTGGAGTTCCTCCAGTGACGTTTTTACGACGCTGATTCGTTGCTTTTCTAGTTTTACTAGTTCTTCTCCATCATGCTCCAATAGATTTAATCTGCTATATAATTCTTGTTCGTTTTTATTATCCATTGTGCCAAACAGTGTGTGCTTTGCTTGACCTATCCCATCAAAGAGTGATCTTTTGTTTCTCCTAGAAATCAATGATTCGCGAAGGGTTTCTGAGCGGAATCCTAGATTTTCCACAAGGACGTGTATGTGACGTTGCTGTTCTTTGCATCCCGTGTTGTTCACTGAGCACAGTAAATATACAAGTTGTTCAGTGCGTTCAGCGAGGTTTAATTGCGATTGAATATCTCCTAAGTTGAGTTCCGTTACAATATTCCATGTGCTGTGGTAGCTCAGTATGGTTCCTAAGTCTTCCAACAATATCCCTGTGTTTTCAATAGGAGTTGTTGCATAAGGATTGGTTTTGGCTTGAACCGTGATTACAACGGAGATTAGTAGTAAAATCATTGCATTTGCCATGACTGAAAGGGGGAAAAGGAAAAGTTATTCGTAGAATGGTTTTAATCTGTTATTATGGACATTTACTAGCTTCTTCCCTTTCGCAATTGTTTTGTTGACAGGGGAGGTGATTGATTTAACAATATAAGGGCCTACCCATACTTGCACTAATTTATGCTTCCTGTTTTCATTTTTTAATATAACTTTGTCTCCTATGTGGAAAGATATTGGCTTCGTGTTTTGGTCATAGTATGTTTTTGATTTTACTTTGCTTTTTAATATATTTTTTCGCGCTATCGAATACATTTTCTGAAGCTTATATTTTAAAAGGAAATAATAATTTTCGTGGTTGTAGATTGGGGTTGGCTCTTTTTTAAAGTTTGAGGGTATTTCTGCTGTAAAACCGAAAAGGCAGTCCATTGGTGTGAGCTTGGTGCTGTCGTGTTCACTATTGTTATATACAAAGGCTGCGGTTCTTAAAAATTGGTCCCATGATTGTGGGTTGCTATCTACCGTAGAACGTAGATATTCTATCAGCGGTCTATGAGCTCTTTCTAAAGCTCCATTTGACTGGGGATGGTAGGCTGATGTTTGCAGCTTTTTTATATGTAAGAGTTTACATACTCTTTTAAATAGCTCACTTATAAAGTTAGCCCCTTGATCTGTCACTACTTGTTTGGGTATTCTGTACCTTGTTATTATTTCATCGAAAAAAATTTTTGCTATTGTTTCCGATTCTATATTGGGTATGGCGTACCAATCTACGAATTTGGTGATGTTGTCCTGGAATGTTAATATGTATTTATTTCCTGAGGATGTTTCTACTAAGGGTCCTACTATATCTAGGTAAATCTTATCGAAGGGTTTTTCGGCTATATCAGTGATTACCATGGGTATGCGATGTTTTTGGGGGTTTTTCATTGTTTGACACTTCTTGCATTTCTTGACATAGTTTTGGATATCTTTCAGCATTTTTTCCATCTATACTGTTTCTTAATTTTTTTGTAAGTTTTTGAGACTCCTTGGTGTCCTCCAAAGGTGGAGTCGTGGAATTCATATAGCACCGCGCTAATTACTTCGGGGGATGTTAGGATAGTTACTTTGGGTGGGCCTTGTCATATATTTTGGGTAGTGTCTGATATTGCCGAATCATTGCACATATTATTAGGATTTGTTGTTTCTGGAACTGTATCTGTTACTTGTTTGGTAGCTGGTATATTAATCTGTGAGTCTAACAATTCTTCATTGTTAATCGCTGCAGGTGGTGGTTTGTCTTGTAGCTGCACTTGTTTTTGCGCCTGTGCTCGTGTGACAATGTTGCACTGATTATTTTGTTCAGACTCTTCTAGTGCCTCATGGGGAATTCTGCTCAATGCATCGGCATTAGTATTATATTTGCCCGGTTTATACTCTATTTGGTAGTCGAATTCTGAAAGTTTGTGATGGAACCTTACCAATCGTGTGGTAGGGTCTTTTACATTGAATATTCCTTTAAGAGGTTTGTGGTCAGTATAAACCGTGAAACGCCGGCCTTGTAAGTAGCATCGAAAATTTTTTGCTGCCCACACAATTGCCAGGAGTTCCTTTTCAATGGTCGAATAGTTACGTTCCGCTTTATTTAGTGTGCGACTTGCATATGCTACTGGTTTATCTTTTCCAATTTCTCCCTGTGACAGGACTGCTCCTAACGCTTCATTGCTGGCGTCAGTGGTAAGATTGAATGGCTTAGTGAAATCAGGGTAGGCTAAAAGAGGGGGTTTAATTAAAGAATTTTTTAAAAGTTGGAATGCTTCCATGCATTTGTTAGTCCAAGTATATTTGACACCCTTCCGGAGTAAGTTCGTTAGAGGCTTGGCTATTTTAGAGAAGTCTGGAATAAATTCACGATAGTGATTAGCTAGGCCTAAGAAGGATTGCAGTCGTCTAACTGTATTGGGAACCGGGAAATCTTGAACGCATTGAGTTTTACTGGGATCTGGGCAAGCACCTTTTTGGGAACAAATGTGACCTAAATAGACGACCTCAGGTCGTAAGAATTGACACTTCTCAGGTTGAAGTTTCAGGTTATTCTCTTTAAGTCTGGTGAAAATTTTTCGCAGGTTGCTGATATGGTCTTCTAAATTTTTTCCATAAACTACTATATCATCCAGGTAGACAAAACAATCAAACCCTTGTAGACCGGTTAGGATATAATTCATCAGTCTTTGGAATGTGGCGGGTGCCCCTTTTAATCCAAATGGCATTCGCTTAAATTCAAAGTGGCCATAATTTGTACTGAAAGCTGTTTTAGGTCGATCTTTAGGTTGCACGAGCACTTGGTGGTACCCGCTAGCTAAATCGAGGGTGCTGAAGTAACGTGAGTGGCCAAGTTGGTCTAAGATATCCTCAATTCGTGGTAGTGGAAAGGCATCTCCTATTGTTTTGTCGTTCAATTTTCTGAAATCGACTACAACTCGCCATTTCTTTTCCCCGTCGGCGCCTGCTTTCTTGGGCACTACCAAGAGAGGGGAATTTGCTTTGTTGGACGATGTCACTGTCCAACATTTCTTTCAGTTGTTCATTTATTATTTCCTTCTGAGGTTGACTTAGCCGGTACATCTTTTGGTTAATTGGGGCTTGGTTGGCTATTAACGGGATTTCATGAGTCATTGCTTTTGTATAGGTGAGTTTGTCACCTGGGTAATGGAAAATTTCGTTAAAGTCTTGACAAAGTTTTGTTATTGCCGCTTTTTCTTCGGGATTTAAATGTTCATATAGTGAGAGTTGTTGCTTCAGCTTTGCGTTCCGCATTATTACTTCTGGGTGAAAGCTAGCTTTATTAGATGCCAACGTAAGTTGGTTTATTTGTTTATTACCCGTAATACTTGGGTTAGGATTGTATTCCCTTTCTGGCTCATAAATTCCGCTTATTTTATTTAGTGTTTCGATATGGTATTCATTCAATGCCTGGAGAACCAATTGCAGCTGAGTAATTGTAACAGGGGACTCATTGGAGTTAAGGATACTGACCACTGTTTTTGATGGGCCAACCAGACAGTTTGCCAAAAATACTCCGGGTTCCATCTCTTGCGAGAGACAGAGCATTTCTTGTGCTAAATGTATCGGTACCTCTACTATATTTTGGGTTCGGGGGTACATAATAATGGCCTTCTCTAAAGTAACCTTATGTATCCCTTCTAAATTACCCCTAGTGGGTGCCTTTACTATTTCGCAGTCACAGTTTTCATCACTCTGTAGCCCTCTTTGTTGTGTCACGCCTGCTGAAACCTTTTTGGGTATCACTATAGCGCCATTCGACGTCACCGTTTGAGTTTGATGCCTATTCGCTGTGTCTGCTTGAATTTTCAGTGGGACTGAAAATTCCTTACAGTTAAATTCCGTGCGAGGAAACTTGAGTGTCTGGTTTGGTCCTTCGATATCACAATTTTTTGCTAAGAAATCGTTTCCTAGCAAGCCGTCATTGGGTATTCCTGGTATTGTGTCTACAACTTGGAAAGTGCAAGGTAGCGTGGAAGAGAGGGTAAAGTTGCCTTGCGTTACTCCCAGGGTTTTACCTTTTCCAAAGGGGCTTAGCAGTGTTATTTTTTGCTCGGGGATTATTAAACAGGAATCGTTTAACGCGGTTCTTTTGATTATACTGACTTCTGCGCCAGTGTCTATTGTTAGGGTTGTATAATCTTGAATTCCTATATCTAAAAGTAGCTTTACTGTAACTAGTTTAGAATCATGGTTCATATTCTCTCTTTTTATTATTTTTTGCTTGTTTTCTTTTGAGGAATTTTGCTCCATTACTTGAGTAGGTTTAGTAATGACCACTTTTCGGTTCTTAATTTTAAAATCGAGTCGGGGGTTTCCGGCTCGACTGTTGTCCGTTTCCCTGGGTTTTTGCTTCCCATTTTTCCTTTTGACGACATGTGCTTACGGTGTGACTTGTACGACCGCAAAAATCACATGTGCTTGTACACTGTAAACTTTTTTTGTATCGCTGATGTTGAGTTGGGTGCTGGGTGGGTTTGCATTACAGTCCCTCAGATCGTGTCCATATTCTTTACAGTTTGGGCAAAAAGGGTATTTTTCCTGTGGTGACAGTCTCTGTAGGTATGCCCCTCTCTCTTGCAAAAATTGCAAGTAATGTTTGAATATTTATTAGGCTTCCCTACATTCGTATTTGAAGTGACTGGAGCTTGTTGTTGAAAGGGTGCAACGTAGGGGTTAAGTTGAAATGTTGTGGGGTTAAAGGAAGTGGGGGCTGGGGTGGGTAGAAAATTTAAATATGGTTGACCGCAATTTGGTTGGAAGGGGACAGCTCCCTGTTGAAGTTTTTCCCTATCTAACGCCTTGGAGACTAGTTCCTCGAAAGTAGCTTCCTCGTTATTGAGCAAATACTGACACAGATGAGGATCAGTTACTCCACTTCTAAGCCTTCCTTTTGCAAAATCCTCCAAATGTAGACTGATTACCTTAGTAACTTGTTCGCCATATTTGATTAGCGCCGCTTCCTGGCACCGCTTTAGTAGCTGTCGCAGGCGTGATGTAAAAGCCGCGAGAGTCTCGGAAGAACCCTGTTTAGCCGAAATCAATCCATTTATCAAATCCTGGTAAGCCTCTCTTGGTAGATAGACTTGGTTTAGGAGTTTTTCGGCAGCTTCGATGGTCGTGGGGAAGTTTGAGGCAATGAGTTGGTATGCTTCACCGCGGAGACGCGTGGGGAAAATTTGCATAAAGGCCGACTGTTCCGAGGAACTCAGGCATTGCCAGACTCTTTTGCTACAGCCTATGAATGTTTGTAGCTCAAGAATCAATGTAGGGGTTGGGGCTCCTGAGAAAACGGGTATCATTTGCCCCATTAATTTGGCCACTTTTGTATAGTCTGCCATATTGCTGGTTTTTAATACAGATTTTTCAGAGGTTTTATCGTTTGTCATGAGGCTGTGCCGCAAGGAAGGGGGTGTTTGCAGAACGTTATATGATTCGAAGGAAAACTTAAAGTCTTGGGACGTAAGGGCTGGTTTAAACGATTGCGATAGGTCTCGAGGACTGATTTCTTGACCTAACGAGATTTCACGAAATCGTTGGATTTCTTCTTTAAACCGTTCTGTATTTTCGCGAAAGTGTATGACTCTCTCGAGTCTTTTGTTTTGTATTTGGCTTATAGTATCTGTTAATTTGATAATAGATGCTAATTCCTGGGTCGCAAGTTCTCGTGTGACTCCAAATTGGGTTTCTAATAAAGATGATTCTGACTTACTTCTAATTGGTTGTAGAGTTCGACCACTTCTTAATGTTAAACCAGTACTTTTACCGGTTGGAGTAGATTGATGGTGGATATCGTTTTCGTTGAAAGTTCTTTCGTTCATAAGTTCAATTTGTTAGTCAGCGTATAAACACCGTCGTATAACTATTAATTGATAAGGGTGTATTTGTCTTGTGGCTCGCGTGTGAAATGTTTTATCGGGTTTTTTCAGCACAGTTTAGTGTAGTGTTTTTTTTTAACTTTGAATCAAACTTTTCTTCTCACTGTAATCAGGGAATATTATTGGTTAATGATTATACTATTATTAGTGCTTTTTGTTATAGCTTGGTTCTTCTATCTGGAGTTGAAGTTTAAGTATGGGCCGTGAGTACAGGGGTGTAAGGAGACGATATTGCAAGAATAAGTAGGAACGGATTCCGGAGGCTCCATGAGATTATGGCACCCAGTTTTATTGCGATATATTAAAAATATTGCAGTCCACGCAAACCGAAATCCTACCGGCTGCGCCAATTGTTACGACCCTGCGATGCTATGCATGGGTTGTATGCAACATCATTTGTCGTCCCTACACTTACCTTTATCCTGTGCCTCTACTTTTTCCTTTCAGGGAAAAATATTAATTTTGTATATTTACCTAGTAATTCTAGAGCGTCTAGGCACGCATATAGTTAAGGCGATCAACGCCAGATTGATTGTCTTGATGGAAGAAAACAGAGGCGAACTCGCCGATTTAAGTTAGACCAAGAAGTGATTTATTTCCACATCGACTTATTCTATTTATACAATTTTACTTCGTCTTCAATACAAATACATATTCCATTTCTTAACGTATTCTAAACATATTTTGTCTACTCTAGCAAAAACATTTTACATACAATTTCCTATCTCTAATATTCTTTCCCGAAAAACTATGCAAAAAAAATGCACATTCTTATTAGCAATACCAAATATATTGCATTTCTCATATTGATAAAAAATACTTTAACTCAACGTGAAGTAAATGCCTTTAACACTTTCATGTAATTTAACACGCGATAGTCTTCGTTCATTATACGTTTGTGCTGTTGTACATATGAAACCATGTGTAAACAGAATTATCTTTGTTCGTTGTACGTTTGTACTGTTGTACATATGAAACCATGTGTGTACGGAAATGTTTATACGTACGAACGTGTTTTCATACGTTTAAAAGATGTTCATTGTATACGATTTGCTTTCGATTTTAATGAATGCATTACAATTTTCCTTTTCGTAATTCTTCAAGAAAATTCATATGCAAGTTCAAGCTCCACTTGACACTTTTCATAACATTTTCATTGACGGTGAACATCTTCTTTACCGTGATTCTTCATTAAAATCCGTATGCAAGTCCAAGTTTAACCCGATACTTTTCATAACATTTTCATTGACGGTGAACATCTTCTTTACCGTGATTCTTTATTAAAATCTTGGCGCAAGTTTCTTACAGAGCAAAATACATTACGAACAAAACGACTATATGTCTCGGGTATTCCATCACTCGTCGTACGGAAAGAGTTTCTAGACGCTTGATTTATGATGAAATTTAACCAAAACAATAACAAATGTGGACATGTGTCCATAGTGGCACGAGCCAATGCTTTTGCTTTTCGTTCCGCCGAGTGTTATTTGAGCTGGAAATCCCCTTCGTGGTGACGTATGTGGTGAATGAATGTTTGGATAATTTAGTGGTCGCTCAAAATGCTTAAATGGACAAATGAAGGCTTTTTAAAATGTTATCGATATTTATTTTTATGGCGTACTCATCTCAATCAGACTTGGGGTGATATTTAGCGGAAGACACTTACAGAGGAACCTTTAGTAAATGCTTTGGCATTTAACTACATGGTAGCTGGAATAGTTCCTTCTGTTCAGCGTGTCTTTTAGGGCGTAACAATATCTTCCCCCATTTTAAATGTCTGTGGCGAGTCTTGGAGAGATGAGCCGCACGTCGATTGTTATGTTATTTTAAGAGTTGAAACTAGTAGGTTGTTTTTTTTTTTTTTAAATTAATTGATTTATTTTTTGGCTCCATACGTTGATTGCCATTAGTTGCATTAAACATTTATGGCGACTGTTAGTTTGTTAAAGATTACGCTGTGGTATTTTTATTCTATTTAAAAAAATTTCATGGTTTGTTTTACTTTATTGACTTTGGGTGCATTATTTTGAGTGGTATATAATGGATTTATCTATTAATATATATCTATATTTTGCTATGTAATTAATTTCAATTTTTTGTGGAGCTTAATGTTTTTCTTGTTTTTAACAATAGATGTACATATATATATTTGTTTTTTTTTTTTTTGGTGATAACAATTACATTTTTTGTATTTAAAGTATTGATGTACTTAATAATATTATGTATGTGTTCTTATGATCAACAATATTTCTGCATCTGGATTTTTGTGTTTTGTTTTTATAATGCTACTAGCAGATCTTGATGCTTAAAAATAAAATTTTTTTTTTTTCTTGCAATTATGTACATTTTCTTGTAACTTATATTTAAATTTTAATCGAGTTGACTTGCAGAGCTCGGTGTTTACAGATGATAATTATTGTTATTGAAAACAAATAGAAGCAATACATTTTTTTTTGTTTGAGGTGAGTAGCAGAGCTCAGTTAATTTTTTTTTGGTTTTTTTTTTGTTTTTGTACTTTTTGCGGTGATTTACAATTTTTTAAAATATTTGCTTATTCAGAGCTAGATTTTTACAAATTATTATATTTGATCGAGGTTATGAGCAGAGCTCGATTTTTATTAACTATGATCGAGTTGATAAGCAGAGCTCGATTTTTATTTATTACTATCGAGTTGATAAGCAGAGCTCGATTTTTATTTACTATGATCGAGTTGATAAGCAGAGCTCGATTTTTATTTATTATTATCGAGTTGATAAGCAGAGCTCGATTTTAATTTACTATGATCGAGTTGATAAGCAGAGCTCGATTTTTATTTACTATGATCGAGTTGATAAGCAGAGCTCGATTTTTATTTACTATGATCGAGTTGATAAGCAGAGCTCGATTTTTATTTACTATGATCGAGTTGATAAGCAGAGCTCGATTTTTATTTACTATGATCGAGTTGATAAGCAGAGCTCGATTTTTATTTACTATGATCGAGTTGATAAGCAGAGCTCGATTTTTATTTACTATGATCGAGTTGATAAGCAGAGCTCGATTTTTATTTACTATGATCGAGTTGATAAGCAGAGCTCGATTTTTATTTACTATGATCGAGTTGATAAGCAGAGCTCGATTTTTATTTACTATGATCGAGTTGATAAGCAGAGCTCGATTTTTATTTACTATAATCGAGTTGATAAGAAGAGCTCGATTTTGATTTACTATGATCAAGTTGATAAGCAGAGCTCGATTTTTATTTACTATGATCGAGTTGATAAGCAGAGCTCGATTTTTATTTATTATTATCGAGTTGATAAGCAGAGCTCGATTTTTATTTACTATGATCGAGTTGATAAGCAGAGCTCGATTTTTATTTACTATGATCGAGTTGATAAGCAGAGCTCGATTTTTATTTAATATGATCGAGGTGATAAGCAGAGCTTGATTTTTATTTACTATGATCGAGATTTTTGTTTACTATTATCGAGTTGATAAGCAGAGCTCGATTTTTACAAATTAATATTAGTATATCGTTAGAGGTTAATCGTTAATAGTTAATGAATAGGAAATAGGGCTTCTCTTTTTTTTTTGTTTAAACTAACTGTAGAGATCGTGGCGGGGGTTGGTGTGTTATTGCTTCCTCGTCTTGAGATTGGGCCACCATCGGAGGTCTCGTTTCTTGCTTATTGAGGTTAAGGGTAAATGTTGGGTTTGATTCCCGATTGGTGATTGTTAGACGATTTTGATTCCTGCAGCATTTTATGTGTCGAATAGACAGGTATATCCCTATTGTTATGATGCCAATTGTCGTTAAGCTGAGGGATGCTGTGTATAAATGCATATGCTGCTTGTTCGTTTCTTTGAATGTAATTTCATTCAATTGGTCATAAATCTCGTTAAGGGAGTGGGAGTTGGTGTGAAATTGTTTGTTCACATCTTTTTCTAAGAATAGTTGCAGCGAGCTATTAATAGGAATACGAGTTAGGCTGGTTATGTTGAGATTTATTACATTTGGGTCAATCTCGGGGAAAAAGTTTGGTTGTTTTATCTCGAACTTCTGAGTACTTTCTGCTTCGTATGGTATCATTAAATCATGTAGTTGTATACTGCAAGGGAAATGGAGATATAAAATTCCTTGGCCCATGAGGGTGTGTGTGGTAACATTTTCGTTACATTTGACGTGAATGGGAGTTTCTGATTGAAGAAAATATATCCAGCTATTGGGTTTGTTAAATTTAATGAAAGTATTTCCAATCGTAGTGCTGATCCGAAGGATAGAGTAACATTTCTATTGAAGGGGTTGTGCAGCAATGCTATTATTTTGTTCGTTGACGGTGGAGCTCTGATAACAGGAGTCGTAAGTGGCATTACATATAGATCACCAGGTTCGGGATGTTTAATTTTTTTAGAGTTTGATAAATTGTCTCCTTGTAGTAAAAGAAATTGTTGAGTGGGTATGTTACTTGCTATATGTGAATACTCGACATATGGGATCATTAGAAATGATTTATTGGTGGCGATCGGGAAGGTGTGGATTTGTTGCAATCGCATAAGTGGTAATTGAAATATGGGTAGTTTGATTACTATTAGGAATTTATCTTGCAGCCTGTAGTGCTGTATATCTGCTGTTTGCGCCAATATTGGGTCACAGTATTCTGGATATTTATTACCGGGCTTTGTATATACATTTTTCAACTTTTGTTTAGAAATAAGAAGGGGGTGGATTTGATTCAGTTGAGTAGATACTACAATGTCTATTAGAGTACGTTGTCTCAATTCTATTTCTAATAATTGCGCCAATAGTGTTGTTAATAATAGTTGTTTGCGTTCGCTTGCTATTAATGCATCTGTAATGTTAGAAATATCTCGAATTTGTTCGGCAATTTGTTGTTGTCTGGTGATCACGTTGGTTAATGGTTTGTGGAGTTCCTCCAGTGACGTTTTTACGACGCTGATTCGTTGCTTTTCTAGTTTTACTAGTTCTTCTCCATCATGCTCCAATAGATTTAATCTGCTATATAATTCTTGTTCGTTTTTATTATCCATTGTGCCAAACAGTGTGTGCATTGCTTGACCTATCCCATCAAAGAGTGATCTTTTGTTTCTTCTAGAAATCAATGATTCGCGAAGGGTTTCTGAGCGGAATTTTAGATTTTCCACAAGGACGTGTATGTGACGTTGCTGTTCTTTGCATCCCGTGTTGTTCACTGAGCACAGTAAATATACAAGTTGTTCAGTGCGTTCAGCGAGGTTGAATTGCGATTGAATATCTCCTAAGTTGAGTTCCGTTACAATATTCCATGTGCTGTGGTAGCTCAGTATGGTTCCTAAGTCTTCCAACAATATCCCTGTGTTTTCAATAGGAGTTGTTGCATAAGGATTGGTTTTGGCTTGAACCGTGATTACAACGGAGATTAGTAGTAAAATCATTGCATTTGCCATGACTGAAAGGGGGAAAAGGAAAAGTTATTCGTAGAATGGTTTTAATCCGTTATTATGGACATTTACTAGCTTCTTCCCTTTCGCAATTGTTTTGTTGACAGGAGAGGTGATTGATTTAACAATATAAGGGCCTACCCATACTTGCACTAATTTATGCTTCCTGTTTTCATTTTTAGGGTTTTGTAAAATAATTTTACAAAACCCTACTAGTTTCGCGACCAGTCTGTCCGTCTGTCCGTCTGTCCGTCCGTCCGTCCGTCCGTCCGTCCGTCCGTCCGTCCGTCCGTCCGTCCGTCCGTGTGTCACAGCAGTTTTTCTCGGAAACTACTTAAGCTAGAAACATCAAATTTTGTTTGTAGGTGTAAAGTGGTGATCTCTTCAAAGTTCAGCTACAAAAAAATTTTATAAGGTATTTAAGGGGGGTCTCCCCTTATAGGAGAGTGACCCCCCGAAAAAAAAATTTCATTGAAGATAGTCGATATGGGTATCAAATGAAAGGTCTTGATGAGAACTTTTCAAAACAGGTCTTAGTTTGGCAAAATTTGCTTCGAGGGGCGCACAGGGAGGGGAAATACACGAAAAATTTGTGTCACCCCCCCTCGCGATTGGACACCTGTGATCCGAAAAATCTGAAAAAAATCAGGGATGTAGGCCTTGGTGCGTACAACGACAACAAATACGTGAGAAGTCGCAATACACTCAACTTTGTTAGTAATAGTATGATTTATCGATTTTATGTTTTCTTGAATAAAATCTTAACGGTACCCTTAAATCCAATGAAATTCAGTACACAAATGACTATTTATAAGATTGATCTATCCTGAAAGTTTCATAAAGATTGAATCATATTTAGCGAAGTTATAGCGGTTTGAATTTTCCTGTATTACTATGGAACAATATGCGCTGGATGTATTACTATGGCAACATATGGCTATGGAACAACATGCGCTTTTTACCGACTCAGACACAACAGTTTTGCTAGGATTTGCATGAAAATTTCAGGAATGATAGGTGTCATGTATATCTTTGAGAATCGGTTCAGCTAGTAGTATCAGTAATCGTAAAACAAGATAGTGGCTGTTTTAAATGCAAAGATTGAATAATTTTGAGTTAGTTTTTCCCAACTTCAACGTTTAAGGTGCATGCTTTGAACATTTGATTCAATTGAATGAATGACTGAAGATGAGTACCTACAATTAATGCTCATAAGTGAAACAAGTCAAGGAGGTGGGAGAGAGCTCCTGGCAACAGGGTTTTGTAACCATTTTAGGATTCGAAAAAATTGGCCATGAATCGATGATTTCAGCACAGGAGAGTGGCCCCTGAAAAAAAAATTTATCAAACGTAGCCGATATGAGTATGAAATGAATGTTTTCATGGGAGCTTTTCAAAACAGTTGTTAAACTGTCAGTTTTTGGTTCAGGGGGGGCACAGGGGGAAAATACATGAGAAATGTGTTTCCTCCGTCGCGGATGGACATCTGAAATAATTATCAAGGGAGATATTTATGAGTATAACAATACCAAAAACCTCAAAAGTCGAAATTCATTGAACTTTGTTAAAAATAGTATGATCTTCGCATTTCATATTTTCTCCAATAAAATCGTCTTTGACATGTTTCTTGATTTGATTCGATCTGGTGACTGCATTTTGTAAATTGAATACAAAACCCTTCTGACATGAGCGTAGGTCTGTTTACCCAACTTGTTTAATATAACTTTGTCTCCTATGTGGAAAGATATTGGCTTCGTGTTTTGGTCATAGTATGTTTTTGATTTTACTTTGCTTTTTAATATATTTTTTCGCGCTATCGAATACATTTTCTGAAGCTTATATTTTAAAAGGAAATAATAATTTTCGTGGTTGTAGATTGGGGTTGGCTCTTTTTTAAAGTTTGAGGGTATTTCTGCTGTAAAACCGAAAAGGCAGTCCATTGGTGTGAGCTTGGTGCTGTCGTGTTCACTATTGTTATATACAAAGGCTGCGGTTCTTAAAAATTGGTCCCATGATTGTGGGTTGCTATCTACCGTAGAACGTAGATATTCTATCAGCGGTCTATGAGCTCTTTCTAAAGCTCCATTTGACTGGGGATGGTAGGCTGATGTTTGCAGCTTTTTTATATGTAAGAGTTTACATACTCTTTTAAATAGCTCACTTATAAAGTTAGCCCCTTGATCTGTCACTACTTGTTTGGGTATTCTGTACCTTGTTATTATTTCATCGAAAAAAATTTTTGCTATTGTTTCCGATTCTATATTGGGTATGGCGTACCAATCTACGAATTTGGTGATGTTGTCCTGGAATGTTAATATGTATTTATTTCCTGAGGATGTTTCTACTAAGGGTCCTACTATATCTAGGTAAATCTTATCGAAGGGTTTTTCGGCTATATCAGTGATTACCATGGGCATGCGATGTTTTTGGGAGTTTTTCATTGTTTGACACTTCTTGCATTTCTTGACATAGTTTTTGATATCTTTCAGCATTTTTTTCCATCTATACTGTTTCTTAATTTTTTTGTAAGTTTTTGAGACTCCTTGGTGTCCTCCAAAGGTGGAGTCGTGGAATTCATATAGCACCGCGCTAATTACTTCGGGGGATGTTAGGATAGTTACTTTGGGTGGGCCTTGTCATATATTTTGGGTAGTGTCTGATAGTGCCGAATCATTGCACATATTATTAGGATTTGTTGTTTCTGGAACTGTATCTGTTACTTGTTTGGTAGCTGGTATATTAATCTGTGAGTCTAACAATTCTTCATTGTTAATCGCTGCAGGTGGTGGTTTGTCTTGTAGCTGCACTTGTTTTTGCGCCTGTGCTCGTGTGACAATGTTGCACTGATTATTTTGTTCAGACTCTTCTAGTGCCTCATGGGGAATTCTGCTCAATGCATCGGCATTAGTATTATATTTGCCCGGTTTATACTCTATTTGGTAGTCGAATTCTGAAAGTTTGTGATGGAACCTTACCAATCGTGTGGTAGGGTCTTTTACATTGAATATTCCTTTAAGAGGTTTGTGGTCAGTATAAACCGTGAAACGCCGGCCTTGTAAGTAGCATCGAAAATTTTTTGCTGCCCACACAATTGCCAGGAGTTCCTTTTCAATGGTCGAATAGTTACGTTCCGCTTTATTTAGTGTGCGGCTTGCATATGCTACTGGTTTATCTTTTCCAATTTCTTCCTGTGACAGGACTGCTCCTAACGCTTCATTGCTGGCGTCAGTGGTAAGATTGAATGGCTTAGTGAAATCAGGGTAGGCTAAAAGAGGGGGTTTAATTAAAGAATTTTTTAAAAGTTGGAATGCTTCCATGCATTTGTTAGTCCAAGTATATTTGACACCCTTCCGGAGTAAGTTCGTTAGAGGCTTGGCTATTTTAGAGAAGTCTGGAATAAATTCACGATAGTGATTAGCTAGGCCTAAGAAGGATTGCAGTCGTCTAACTGTATTGGGAACCGGGAAATCTTGAACGCATTGAGTTTTACTGGGATCTGGGCAAGCACCTTTTTGGGAACAAATGTGACCTAAATAGACGACCTCAGGTCGTAAGAATTGACACTTCTCAGGTTGAAGTTTCAGGTTATTCTCTTTAAGTCTGGTGAAAATTTTTCGCAGGTTGCTGATATGGTCTTCTAAATTTTTTCCATAAACTACTATATCATCCAGGTAGACAAAACAATCAAACCCTTGTAGACCGGTTAGGATATAATTCATCAGTCTTTGGAATGTGGCGGGTGCCCCTTTTAATCCAAATGGCATTCGCTTAAATTCAAAGTGGCCATAATTTGTACTGAAAGCTGTTTTAGGTCGATCTTTAGGTTGCACGAGCACTTGGTGGTACCCGCTAGCTAAATCGAGGGTGCTGAAGTAACGTGAGTGGCCAAGTTGGTCTAAGATATCCTCAATTCGTGGTAGTGGAAAGGCATCTCCTATTGTTTTGTCGTTCAATTTTCTGAAATCGACTACAACTCGCCATTTCTTTTCCCCGTCGGCGCCTGCTTTCTTGGGCACTACCAAGAGAGGGGAATTTGCTTTGTTGGACGATGTCACTGTCCAACATTTCTTTCAGTTGTTCATTTATTATTTCCTTCTGAGGTTGACTTAGCCGGTACATCTTTTGGTTAATTGGGGCTTGGTTGGCTATTAACGGGATTTCATGAGTCATTGCTTTTGTATAGGTGAGTTTGTCACCTGGGTAATGGAAAATTTCGTTAAAGTCTTGACAAAGTTTTGTTATTGCCGCTTTTTCTTCGGGATTTAAATGTTCATATAGTGAGAGTTGTTGCTTCAGCTTTGCGTTCCGCATTATTACTTCTGGGTGAAAGCTAGCTTTATTAGATGCCAACGTAAGTTGGTTTATTTGTTTATTACCCGTAATACTTGGGTTAGGATTGTATTCCCTTTCTGGCTCATAAATTCCGCTTATTTTATTTAGTGTTTCGATATGGTATTCATTCAATGCCTGGAGAACCAATTGCAGCTGAGTAATTGTAACAGGGGACTCATTGGAGTTAAGGATACTGACCACTGTTTTTGATGGGCCAACCAGACAGTTTGCCAAAAATACTCCGGGTTCCATCTCTTGCGAGAGACAGAGCATTTCTTGTGCTAAATGTATCGGTACCTCTACTATATTTTGGGTTCGGGGGTACATAATAATGGCCTTCTCTAAAGTAACCTTATGTATCCCTTCTAAATTACCCCTAGTGGGTGCCTTTACTATTTCGCAGTCACAGTTTTCATCACTCTGTAGCCCTCTTTGTTGTGTCACGCCTGCTGAAACCTTTTTGGGTATCACTATAGCGCCATTCGACGTCACCGTTTGAGTTTGATGCCTATTCGCTGTGTCTGCTTGAATTTTCAGTGGGACTGAAAATTCCTTACAGTTAAATTCCGTGCGAGGAAACTTGAGTGTCTGGTTTGGTCCTTCGATATCACAATTTTTTGCTAAGAAATCGTTTCCTAGCAAGCCGTCATTGGGTATTCCTGGTATTGTGTCTACAACTTGGAAAGTGCAAGGTAGCGTGGAAGAGAGGGTAAAGTTGCCTTGCGTTACTCCCAGGGTTTTACCTTTTCCAAAGGGGCTTAGCAGTGTTATTTTTTGCTCGGGGATTATTAAACAGGAATCGTTTAACGCGGTTCTTTTGATTATACTGACTTCTGCGCCAGTGTCTATTGTTAGGGTTGTATAATCTTGAATTCCTATATCTAAAAGTAGCTTTACTGTAACTAGTTTAGAATCATGGTTCATATTCTCTCTTTTTATTATTTTTTGCTTGTTTTCTTTTGAGGAATTTTGCTCCATTACTTGAGTAGGTTTAGTAATGACCACTTTTCTGTTCTTAATTTTAAAATCGAGTCGGGGGTTTCCGGCTCGACTGTTGTCCGTTTCCCTGGGTTTTTGCTTCCCATTTTTCCTTTTGACGACATGTGCTTACGGTGTGACTTGTACGACCGCAAAAATCACATGTGCTTGTACACTGTAAACTTTTTTTGTATCGCTGATGTTGAGTTGGGTGCTGGGTGGGTTTGCATTACAGTCCCTCAGATCGTGTCCATATTCTTTACAGTTTGGGCAAAAAGGGTATTTTTCCTGTGGTGACAGTCTCTGTAGGTATGCCCCTCTCTCTTGCAAAAATTGCAAGTAATGTTTGAATATTTATTAGGCTTCCCTACATTCGTATTTGAAGTGACTGGAGCTTGTTGTTGAAAGGGTGCAACGTAGGGGTTAAGTTGAAATGTTGTGGGGTTAAAGGAAGTGGGGGCTGGGGTGGGTAGAAAATTTAAATATGGTTGACCGCAATTTGGTTGGAAGGGGACAGCTCCCTGTTGAAGTTTTTCCCTATCTAACGCCTTGGAGACTAGTTCCTCGAAAGTAGCTTCCTCGTTATTGAGCAAATACTGACACAGATGAGGATCAGTTACTCCACTTCTAAGCCTTCCTTTTGCAAAATCCTCCAAATGTAGACTGATTACCTTAGTAACTTGTTCGCCATATTTGATTAGCGCCGCTTCCTGGCACCGCTTTAGTAGCTGTCGCAGGCGTGATGTAAAAGCCGCGAGAGTCTCGGAAGAACCCTGTTTAGCCGAAATCAATCCATTTATCAAATCCTGGTAAGCCTCTCTTGGTAGATAGACTTGGTTTAGGAGTTTTTCGGCAGCTTCGATGGTCGTGGGGAAGTTTGAGGCAATGAGTTGGTATGCTTCACCGCGGAGACGCGTGGGGAAAATTTGCATAAAGGCCGACTGTTCCGAGGAACTCAGGCATTGCCAGACTCTTTTGCTACAGCCTATGAATGTTTGTAGCTCAAGAATCAATGTAGGGGTTGGGGCTCCTGAGAAAACGGGTATCATTTGCCCCATTAATTTGGCCACTTTTGTATAGTCTGCCATATTGCTGGTTTTTAATACAGATTTTTCAGAGGTTTTATCGTTTGTCATGAGGCTGTGCCGCAAGGAAGGGGGTGTTTGCAGAACGTTATATGATTCGAAGGAAAACTTAAAGTCTTGGGACGTAAGGGCTGGTTTAAACGATTGCGATAGGTCTCGAGGACTGATTTCTTGACCTAACGAGATTTCACGAAATCGTTGGATTTCTTCTTTAAACCGTTCTGTATTTTCGCGAAAGTGTATGACTCTCTCGAGTCTTTTGTTTTGTATTTGGCTTAAAGTATCTGTTAATTTGATAATAGATGCTAATTCCTGGGTCGCAAGTTCTCGTGTGACTCCAAATTGGGTTTCTAATAAAGATGATTCTGACTTACTTCTAATTGGTTGTAGAGTTCGACCACTTCTTAATGTTAAACCAGTACTTTTACCGGTTGGAGTAGATTGATGGTGGATATCGTTGTCGTTGAAAGTTCTTTCGTTCATAAGTTCAATTTGTTAGTCAGCGTATAAACACCGTCGTATAACTATTAATTGATAAGGGTGTATTTGTCTTGTAGCTCGCGTGTGAAATGTTTTATCGGGTTTTTTCAGCACAGTTTAGTGTAGTGTTTTTTTTTAACTTTGAATCAAACTTTTCTTCTCACTGTAATCAGGGAATATTATTGGTTAATGATTATACTATTATTAATGCTTTTTGTTATAGCTTGGTTCTTCTATCTGGGGTTGAAGTTTAAGTATGGGCCGTGAGTACAGGGGTGTAAGGAGACGATATTGCAAGAATAAGTAGGAACGGATTCCGGAGGCTCCATGAGATTATGGCACCCAGTTTTATTGCGATATATTAAAAATATTGCAGTCCACGCAAACCGAAATCCTACCGGCTGCGCCAATTGTTACAACCCTGCGATGCTATGCATGGGTTGTATGCAACATCATTTGTCGTCCCTACACTTACCTTTATCCTGTGCCTCTACTTTTTCCTTTCAGGGAAAAATATTAATTTTGTATATTTACCTAGTAATTCTAGAGCGTCTAGGCACGCATATAGTTAAGGCGATCAACGCCGGATTGATTGTCTTGATGGAAGAAAACAGAGGCAAACTCGCCGATTTAAGTTAGACCAAGAAGTGATTTATTTCCACATCGACTTATTCTATTTATACAATTTTACTTCGTCTTCAATACAAATACATATTCCATTTCTTAACGTATTCTAAACATATTTTGTCTACTCTAGCAAAAACATTTTACATACAATTTCCTATCTCTAATATTCTTTCCCGAAAAACTATGCAAAAAAAATGCACATTCTTATTAGCAATACCAAATATATTTCATTTCTCATATTGATAAAAAATACTTTAACTCAACATGAAGTAAATGCCTTTAACACTTTCATGTAATTTAACACGCGATAGTCTTCGTTCATTATACGTTTGTGCTGTTGTACATATGAAACCATGTGTACACAGAATTATCTTTGTTCGTTGTACGTTAGTACTGTTGTACATATGAAACCATGTGTGTACGGAAATGTTTATACGTACGAACGTGTTTTCATATAGGGCTAATGGTAATGTACGTTTAAAAGATGTTCATTGTTTACGATTTGCTTTCGATTTTAATGAATGCATTACAATTTTCCTTTTCGTAATTCTTCAAGAAAATTCATATGCAAGTTCAAGCTCCACTTGACACTTTTCATAACATTTTCATTGACGGTGAACATCTTCTTTACCGTGATTCTTCATTAAAATCCGTATGCAAGTCCAAGTTTAACCCGATACTTTTCATAACATTTTCATTGACGGTGAACATCTTCTTTACCGTGATTCTTTATTAAAATCTTGGCGCAAGTTTCTTACAGAGCAAAATACATTACGAACAAAACGACTATATGTCTCGGGTATTCCATCACTCGTCGTACGGAAAGAGTTTCTAGACGCTTGATTCATGATGAAATTTAACCAAAACAATAACAAATGTGGACATGTGTCCATAGTGGCACGAGCCAATGCTTTTGCTTTTCGTTCCGCCGAGTGTTATTTGAGCTGGGAATCCCCTTCGTGGTGACGTATGTGGTGAATGAATGTTTGGATAATTTAGTGGTCGCTCAAAATGCTTAAATGGACAAATGAAGGCTTTTTAAAATGTTATCGATATTTATTTTTATGGCGTACTCATCTCAAACAGACTTGGGGTGATATTTAGCGGAAGACACTTACAGAGGAACCTTTAGTAAATGCTTTGGCATTTAACTACATGGTAGCTTGAATAGTTCCTTCTGTTCAGCGTGTTTTTTAAGGCGTAACAAGCTAGTGATGAGTAGAATTCAATAAAAGTGCATTCAGGCAGCTTCGCGATACCTGCAATTGCAGTTTTTTGCGTGGTTGGGATACTTTTGATTCCGAAACCATACAGCTGTAAAATCATCGGAAACGGGGTCGGGAGTGCCTGAATATCAAAATCGCACTGTTATTTTACTCAGGAACATAAAAAAATTAAAGATCTTCACTACAACGATATTCTGGAGTTCCTCGGAAAACGATCGGATTGCAACGAGTGCGTTGCTGGAAAAATGATCGTTTTTCATACTTTCTTCAATTTCAATGTATGGGGTGGCAAACGAAAGCCATTGATGAGTAGAATTCAATAAAAGTGCATTCAGGCAGCTTCGCGATAGCTGCAATTGCAGTTTCTCGCGTGGTTGGGATACCTTTGATTCCGAAACCATACAGCTGTAAAATCATCGGAAACGGTAGTCGGAAGTGCACGAATATCGAAATCGTGCTGTTATTGTACTCAGGAACATAAAGAAATTAATGATCTTCACTGGAGTCCCTCGGAAATCGACCGGATTGCAAGGAATGCGTTGCTGGAAAAATGGCCGTTCTTCATACTTTCTTCAATTTCAATATATGGGGTGTCAAACGAAAGCTAGTGATGAGTAGAAATCAATAAAAGTGCATTCAGGCAGCTTCGCGATACCTGCAATTGCAGTGTAAAATCATCGGGATTCCGAAACCATACAGCTGTAAAATCATCGGAAACGGGAGTCGGAAGTGCCTGAAAATTAAAATCGCGCTGTTATTGTACTCAAGAACACAATAAAATAACAAGTTGGGTAAACAGACCTACGCTCATGTCAGAAGGGTTTTGTATTCAATTTACAAAATGCAGTCACCAGATCGAATCAAATCAAGAAACATGTCAAAGACGATTTTATTGGAGAAAATATGAAATGCGAAGATCATACTATTTTTAACAAAGTTCAATGAATTTCGACTTTTGAGGTTTTTGGTATTGTTATACTCATAAATATCTCCCTTGATAATTATTTCAGATGTCCATCCGCGACGGAGGAAACACATTTCTCATGTATTTTCCCCCTGTGCCCCCCCTGAACCAAAAACTGACAGTTTAACAACTGTTTTGAAAAGCTCCCATGAAAACATTCATTTCATACTCATATCGGCTACGTTTGATAAATTTTTTTTTCAGGGGCCACTCTCCTGTGCTGAAATCATCGATTCATGGCCAATTTTTTCGAATCCTAAAATGGTTACAAAACCCTGTTGCCAGGAGCTCTCTCCCACCTCCTTGACTTGTTTCACTTATGAGCATTAATTGTAGGTACTCATCTTCAGTCATTCATTCAATTGAATCAAATGTTCAAAGCATGCACCTTAAACGTTGAAGTTGGGAAAAACTAACTCAAAATTATTCAATCTTTGCATTTAAAACAGCCACTATCTTGTTTTACGATTACTGATACTACTAGCTGAACCGATTCTCAAAGATATACATGACACCTATCATTCCTGAAATTTTCATGCAAATCCTAGCAAAACTGTTGTGTCTGAGTCGGTAAAAAGCGCATGTTGTTCCATAGCCATATGTTGCCATAGTAATACATCCAGCGCATATTGTTCCATAGTAATACAGGAAAATTCAAACCGCTATAACTTCGCTAAATATGATTCAATCTTTATGAAACTTTCAGGATAGATCAATCTTATAAATAGTCATTTGTGTACTGAATTTCATTGGATTTAAGGGTACCGTTAAGATTTTATTCAAGAAAACATAAAATCGATAAATCATACTATTACTAACAAAGTTGAGTGTATTGCGACTTCTCACGTATTTGTTGTCGTTGTACGCACCAAGGCCTACATCCCTGATTTTTTTCAGATTTTTCGGATCACAGGTGTCCAATCGCGAGGGGGGGGGACACAAATTTTTCGTGTATTTCCCCTCCCTGTGCGCCCCTCGAAGCAAATTTTGCCAAACTAAGACCTGTTTTGAAAAGTTCTCATCAAGACCTTTCATTTGATACCCATATCGACTATCTTCAATGAAATTTTTTTTTCGGGGGGTCACTCTCCTATAAGGGGAGACCCCCCTTAAATACCTTATAAAATTTTTTTGTAGCTGAACTTTGAAGAGATCACCACTTTACACCTACAAACAAAATTTGATGTTTCTAGCTTAAGTAGTTTCCGAGAAAAACTGCTGTGACACACGGACGGACGGACGGACGGACGGACGGACGGACGGACGGACGGACGGACAGACGGACAGACGGACAGACTGGTCGCGAAACTAGTAGGGTTTTGTAAAATTATTTTACAAAACCCTAAAAAGCCTTCACTACAACGATATTCTGGAGTGCTAGTGATGCGTTGAATTCAATGAAAGTGCATTCAGGCAGCTTTGCGATACCTGCAATTGCAGTTTTTTGCGTGGTTGGGATGCTTTTGATTCCGAAACCATACAGCTGTAAAATCATCGGAAATGGGAGTCGGAAGTGCCCGAATATCAAAATCGCGCTGTTATTGTACTCAGGAACATAAAAAAATTAAAAATCTTCACTACAACGATATTCTGGAGTTCCTCGAAAAACGATCGGATTGCAAGGAGTGCGTTGCTGGAAAAACGGCCGTTCTTCATACTTTCTCCAATTTCAATATATGGGGTATCGAACGAAAGCTAGTGATGAGTAGAATTCAATAAATGTGCATTCAGGCAGCTTCGCGATACCTGCAATTGCAGTTTTTTGCGCGGTTGGGATACTTTTGATTCCGAAACCAAACAGCTGTAAAATCATCGGGAACGGGAGTCGGAAGTGCCTGAATATCAAAATCGCGCTGTTATTGTTTTCAGGAACATGAAAAAATTAAAGATCTTCACTAAAACAATACTCTGGAGCTCCTCGGATAATGATCGGATTGCAAGGAGTGCGTTGCTGGAAAAATTTCATACTTTCTCCAATTTCAATGAGTTCCTCGGAAACGATCGGATTCCAAGGAGTGCGTTGCTGGAAAAACGGCTGTTATTCATACTTTCTCCAATTTCAATATATGGGGTGTCAAACGAAAGCTAGTGATGAGTAGAATTCAACAAAAATGCATCCAGGGAGCTTCGCGATACCTGCAATTGCAGTTTTTTGCGTGGTTGGGATACTTTAGATTCCGAAACCATACAGCTGTAAAATCATCGGAAACGGGAGTCGGAAGTGCCTGAATATCCAAATCGCGCTGTTATTGTACTCAGGAACATAAAAAAATTAAAGATTTTCGCTACAACGGTATTCTGGAGTTCCTCGGAAAACGATCGGATTGCAAGGAGTGCGTTGCTGGAAAAACGGCCGTTCTTCTTACTTTCTCCAATTTCAATATATGGGGTGTCAAACGAAAGCTAGTGATGAGTAGAATTCAATAAAAGTGCATTCAGGCAGCTTCGCGATACCTGCAATTGCAGTTTTTTGCGTGGTTGGGATACTTTTGATTCCGAAACCATACAGCTCTAAAATCATCGAAAACGGGAGTCGGAAGTGCCTGAGTATCAAAATCGCGCTGTTATTGTACTCAGGAACATAAAAATATTAAAGATCTTCACTACAACGATATTCTGGAGTTCCTCGGATAATGATCGGATTGCAAGGAGTGCGTTGCTGGAAAAATTTCATACTTTCCCCAATTTAAATACATGGGGTGTCAAACGAAAGCTAGTGATGAGTAGAATTCAATAAAACTGCATTCAGGCAGCTTCGCGATACCTGCAATTGCAGTTTTTTGCGTGGTTGGGATACTTTTGATTCCAAAACCATACAGCTGTAAAATCATCGGGAGCGGGAGTCGGAAGTGCCTGAATATCAAAATCGCGCTGTTCTTGTAGTCAGGAAGATATAAAATTAAAGATCTTCACTACAACGATATTGTGAAGTTCCTCGGAAAACAACCGGATTGCAAGGAGTGCGTTGCTGGAAAAATTTCATACTTTCTCCAATTTCAATATATGGGGTGTCAAACGAAAGCTAGTGATGAGTAGAATTCAATAAAAGTGCATTCAGGCAGCTTCGCGATACCTGCAATTGCAGTTTTCTGCGTGGTTGGGAAACTTTTGATTCCGAAACCATACAGCTATAAAATCACCGGAAACGGAAGTCGGAAGTGCCTGAATATCAAAATCGCGCTGTTATTGTACTCAGGAACATAAAAAAATAATGATCTTCACTACAACGATATTCTGGAGTTCCTCGGGAATCGAGCGGATTGTAAGGAGTGCGTTATTGGACAAATGGCCGTTTTACATACTTTCTCAAATTTCAATATATGGGGTGTCAAACGAAAGCTAGTGATGAGTAGAATTCAATAAAAGTGC